>OU026154.1:62223398-62823398 GCA_907269105.1 Volucella inanis | reverse complement strand
CTTCAAAACACTTCGTCCAATTTCCTCCAATTTGTTGATATCCTCCAAATAATACGATTTTTCGAGGCTCTCAAAATAGGCGTTTGTTTCATCTAGCTTTATCTAGTTTTATCAAATAGGGGTACTTTGTCGATAGTTGACGTTGACGAAAGTGTTTTTCAATTAATAATGCCTTGGCTGAAAAGTGGTAGAAATACTCATTGGAGTGGTACGAATCATAAGACAAAAAAAGTTTTGCAGAATTCGATATAGTTTGCGTGTAACGGAACTTCAAAAATTGGCAAAAAATCAAAATGTATGCTTTCTTTTATATTTAAAAAAGGCATAACTTTGGCTCTGCTCATCAGAATTAAATAATTTTTATTTTCAAGGACGAAGGACATTCCAGAATATCTTTTTTACATATATCCTTCAATACCTCAAAAAATGGTATTTTCTTTTTTATTTTTTTATTTTTTTTATATATTATAAAGAGATTCGTCCTCTATTTCCATTTAAAATTTCAAGTTGGGATGTTTATGGGTTCGGCCAAAATAATGTTTTATGAGCGGCAAAATCAAAAAATTAAATATTTACTATATTAGGTTACTCCTCTTATCATCCTCACGTATAACTCGAGTGAAGAAACATAAGTACATAGCTGTTTTTTTTTTTTTTTTTTTTTTTTTTTTTTTTTTTTTTTTTTTTTTAAACAAAACGTCACTGTGCTTGTTTTCTTTCTTCAATGACTAGTAACTGCACTTCTTATGTTGGGAAAAATAAAAAATTTTTTACTTTTCAACTGATACTGTCACATTTAAGAAGCCGAGAAAAAAAGTACAGTAGACACGAATGTAAAGTTCCGACTGAACGAAGCACGCGGGTGCAGCCGATCAGAGGACTGGGAAAGGTTGACTATTTTTTTCTACATAGTCACTAAATAATATTAATTAACGGGTTTTTCTTACCTGCTACAGATTCAAAGAAAAATGATTTTTGACTGGCTAGTTTATCAAAATACATTTATGTGCGCCGAGCCCTTTTTTTATATTTGGAAATAGGAAATAGGTCGAAGGGGGCTAAATCTAAACAATATGCCATTGTGCAATTTTATTTATTTATGTTAAAATAGTTTCACAGATTACAATAAATCATAATTTGTAAAAATGGTAACAAAATTAAAAATTTCAAAGATGCAACAACATCTTCATCTGTTAAACGAGTGAAGCTAAAATTTCCTGCAATGCTATTTACCGTACTTGAATGACTCATAATCCCAGGAATATGATAATTTTGGATTAGCAGGGCAGCGACGAATACGAACTGCGAGTTGAGGACATTGCAATCTACATCTGTTGTTGCACCTGATTTTTGCTTACCATTGTTTTACTTCCGCAACTTCTTGTAAAGCTTTTTTCCAGTTTGATTGTTAGGATTTAAATAATTTTAATAAAACTCTCGCTTCGCAGTTTGGGTGCGTATTACAACCAATTTGCGAATACAGCTATAGATATTGTGGAGATTATAACATTTCCGTTTCAATACTCCTGAAACTTTCAACCAGTACATTAAATAGACTGCAGTTAAGGTCACCACAAACAGTGATATTTGGGGTCGAACATGATTTCCCTTCTAGGGTTCTGAAAACGGGAGTCATATCTATGCTCTTATTCGGTCTGTATATTACTCCAAGTAGCAAATGATCAATACCACATGTAATATTAGGGAACAGATAATTGGAAGCACAACTGTGGTTTGACTTTCAAGCAGTTGTACATACTAATCCGTCGCGAACATAAGCAGCCACATACCCGTCCACTCTACTACTCCGTTCCCCAAGAAAAAGTCTATAACCATTAAGGGGTTAGGCCACTCTAGAGGCCGTAAAAATATGCTTTTTGTGATTTTTTTTTTTTTTAGGAAAAATATAAAATAAATCGAGTTTACAAAGGTAGAAATTTATTGTACAATACATACGAGTATAACTGTAAAACATAATTTTAATAGAATAATTTATTTAAAAATGGCAGCTGTGCAACGTTTTTCAGATGACCTCTTTTTTGGAAGGGTCTACGGCCGTACCAACAGCTCCTATTAATTTTGAATTATTATTGTTGAACATAACAACCGCTAGAGAAGTACATAGGATTTTTCTGATATATTGATTTTTGGCCGAATGGCGCACTTCCAAATCAAATATTGTAATAAAAAATGAACTATGCCATATAAAAAAAATCCTACGTACTTATTTAGACAATATATTTTTAAAGATCTAGTTAAACTTTGTATTGAGTTGGTTGAAAATTGTTCAAGTTTTGGGTGCGGGAAACTTGAAAAATGCAATTTTGAGATAAACGCGTTTAAAATTTAATGTTATAGAAAGTCATACCTGGTAGCTTTGTACTAATCTTTGAAAAACAAGTACTTCGAGAAAAAAGAGAACTTTTGGGATACAATTTTTAAGGTCCTAAGGGTCCAATGAAAGCAGTAAAAAAAAAACGATTTTTTTTTTTAAATTCTAGAGCGGCCTAACCCCTTAATCTTGTATGCTCTATCTTTTATTAAAAAAAGTGGTAAAATTTACCAAAACAGGTCCTACTCTTTCTCTTTCCTCTCGGCCCCACTCATCCACATTGTTTTCCGTTGGTTCTTTAAAATTCCAGAAGAGTGGTGGGCAGCCATGGGTCCATCAGCCATTGGAGCACCCTCCTAGTATCTTGAAGGATCAACCACAGCAGGTAGGACGGACGGTCCGTGGAAGTAACTATTTGGAGGTAGGCGCGAAACCAGAGTCCAACGTTTTGATGAACAAGAGCCATTCATAAAGTCGTCGGCTCTTGCCTTTGTGTTGTGTTGTCTTTCCTATCGAGTAGTTGCATTAGCCTTAGAAAGCATCTCCGCTCCACCACGGTCTCTCCTGCCGGATCCCGTTCACTTTATTTCCGTTGTCTCCTTGGAGAAGTATATTAGCGGGAAAAATTGGTGGGTTCTTGAACTCTGCCTTTCTGTTTTTATGCTTGTCGGAGGGGACAACCAATAGATCCACGAGAAGAAGAGACAGGAGTCCCGGTGGCGCGACGGACGGTTACGTTAAGCCCAACGCTGTATGTCTAGAGCCAGATGGACGGTCTGGAATCCTCTGCGTATAATAAATACACACAGAGCCAGGCGGACTGCCACAGACGCCCTATTCGGTGACGGATGGTCACCATCTTAAATATGGTTATGCATATTTAACACACACTAAAGTTATGTTTCGTCGAATCCACGAAGCTCACATTTAAACCTACCTCATTCTTAAATTTCGGTAACTTTGATCCTGACAATTTTAAATGAAGCTCTTAAACATGATTTTTTAATTTCATCGTGAGGTTTGATTTATAATGTATAAAACACAAAAATTTGAAAGTGAACTTAAAATTTTTATTATCGGTTAAAAGAACAATTCATGGCATTTGCTTTTTGAAAATGTTTGGTTGCTCATCAACCCAAATATGGCAATTTTGTTTGTTAACCTATCCATTGTGCCAGAAATGGGCTTCACCACTGAACAAAGTTTCACGATAAAACATCGGATTTTCACTGAGTTTTTTCAGAGCCCATTCACCGAAAATATGACACAAATTCAAATCGCCTGGCTTTAATTCTTGCACAAGTTGAATTTTGTACGCTTTTAGTCTGAGATCCTACGCCAAGCCAAGCTGCTGAGAATGAAAATGAATCGATTCGTCACGGTCTTCGCGAACACTCTCAGCTACAGCTGCTATAGTCTCTTCATTACGTGCTGGATGTGGTTTAACCTTTCGAGTATCATCTACTAATGTAAAATGGGACTTGAATTTGCGAATGATATTGGCAATAAAGGTTTCAGTAGGTCGATTTCCTCGAATCGCACGAAAAACATTGTAATACAGCTGAACAATTTGGAGACGCGGTTGTGGTGTGAGTCTTTCCATGTTGACTTGCCAAACGATACTAAACAAAAATGGCAAAGCAGTTTGAAAGGAGTCACGCGTGATCTGTCAAAAAAAGCCTATTGAAAATCAAACCTCACGATGAACCGCCCCTTAGTATCGACATAATTTCTGCACCTAAAAATAAAATTGAAAGGGGTGAATATGGTACTTAAGAGAAAACAGACAAAACGAAAAAGGAGTTCGTCGATTCGACGAAGGATAACCATCCAGGGTTAAGTAATTCTTGGCAAGAGGATTCGCCGGGATGACTTTGTTTAGTTTTTCTTTAGGCAGCACTCCAGATATAGAATTCCTTCTCCTGTGCCGTCTCATGATCAGTTCCTTGTTTCGCTCAGACTGAATGCAACCCCAATGAATGATCGTAAACGGAAATATTAGCGTTGTCCAAAGGGAAATCCAAATGGAAATCCCAATCTTGGAGGAAATTTCCCGAGATTTGGGAAATAAGAAAGAAACACGAATGTGTGTGTGTGTGTTAGAGAGTGGAAGCAACGGAGGTACAATGCACGGTGGCACACTTCAGCAAATTTGTGAAGCGTTGCACACAAAGACCAAATTTGGCCCGTTGCAATCATCTGAATGGATGTATGAATGTGTTACATATAGGCGATCCCGCGGTTCGAGCTTACATCTGTGGGTTAATTACTTCTTGGTTGAGAAAAAGAAAAAAACACGAATATTAAAAAGAAAAAAAAAATGGAAAAGTATGAGAGGCTTTGAAAAAAGAATAGGATAGGATAAGGAGGAAACACGGACGAAGTGAGGACTGACGGGACAGACTGAGGCATAGCAATTCTAGGAGAAAGTAAAGATAAGTAGCATTATTTACTCGAGACAATTTCACCTCGCGTTACCCAGGGCGAATCCGTTTTATAAAAGGATATAACATATAAATATAAAAGAATAAACAGTTTTTGCGACCGTTGTAATTCGGTATTGGGTCCCCAACTAGCGGTCCAATCTTAGTGGTGCCTTCAGTACCACCGTATAAAATACAATTTGTGGTCACCGACTATCTGCTTTTACGATCGATTGTTTTGCCAACCCTCCGCAAATAAAGAAGCAAAAAAAAAAAAAAATATAATTTATAGTCAATTTTTTTCTAATCTAATTTTTTTGTAATCGGTTTTCGGTTTTTCTGGGTTTTTTTTTTTTTTTTTTTCTATATCGGGGAAATTGTGAAACATTTTAAGCGCTCAACGTGAGGCCAAAACAAAATATAAAAAAAATAAAAAGTAGGAGGAAAAAATTTCCATTGTTTCGTATTGTGTATAGTGTTTCTGTTTTATCAGCTTTACCCCACCGCTTTCAACTGGAAGGCACTGTTTTTAGCATCGACGGGATTCCAAGTAAGTGAGACTTTTTCATAGATTAGTGGTGTACACAAGGTTAGAATACGTTGACATACGTACATATAAACATACAAACATATATTCATACAAACATACATATTCACTTAACGGACATACAGACAGTAGTTGCAGTAACTTTTCTTGTGGTTGTTAGTAGGAACAACCCAGCCGCTAGTAGTAGTAGCATTCGTTGTTTTAATTGTGGGGAAGGTGGTCATTTTACTAATAGGTGTTCGGTTCCTAAGCGTTGCTATGGTTGCGGAAGACAGGGGGTCAGCCGTAGGGACTGTTGCAATTGTTCGAGAAACGCGAGACGAACTCCCGGGTCAGCATGACAGGAGCGCCATTGACATTATGAGGTAGGTTGCCTGCTGATGATCAGTCGGCGGAGGAAGTTCGAGTAGGTTTCACCTTAGCGGGGAGGATAATAGGCCATACTTAGGAATTAGTATTTACGGAGTTGAATTGATAGGTTTATTAGATTCAGGAGCATCGCGCATAATAATATGTAAGGACGGTTGGGATGTTTTAAAAAGCGTAGGTAAAGTTAGTTCAGTTAGGTTAGCAGATGGGGAAAATATAGAAGTTTTAGGGTTCGTATCTTTACCAATAGCATCAAAAGAAATCGGTGCTTGATACATCTCATGATATTGGGTGCAGATGTTTAGGCACTGTCGGGAATAGTCCCGGATCTAAAATTTAATATGTGGAGCTTTTCGAGCTGGATCAGACCGAATTGGGGAGATTAGAAGCAGTGTTACACAAGATGTTCGAAGCCATGCCGGAGGGTTTAGAATGCACGATTAGTAGAGTAGGATTAGGACGTCCGCAGAACCGATTAAAAAAAGATATTATCCTGTCTCACTAGCAATACATGTACACATAGATAAGGAACTTAATGAGATGCTGGAAGCATTGAGAAATCAAATAGTCCTTGGGCATCTCCAATAGTCCTTATTAAATAGAAAGACGGTTCATTTCGATTCTGCGTAGACTATAGGAAATTAAATAGGGTAACAGATAGGGATGTTTATCCACTGCCATACATATCGACAACGTTAGACAAACTCAGAGACGCCAAATGCTTGTCCTCCTTGGATATCAAGTCGGCCTACTGGCAGATTCCGGTTGAAGAGGGATCTCGCCCGCTCACAGACTTCACGGTGCCAAATAGAGGCCTTTACCAATTCAAGCAATGCCATTCGGCTTACACAACGCGCCTATGACGTGGCAAAGGGCATTCGAAAAGCCAGTTGTACTGCTTAGGAGCGATTCACGATATTTTAGAGTACGTCCGAAAGTGGGCTTGAGCATTCAGGGGTTCTGTTTTCTAAGTGTTTTAAAATAAGTAAATTTAAATTTAATGTAAAAAAAGACAAAATGTATGCAATTTAAAATTGTTGATCCTTCGGTTATGATTGTAAGAATGTTTGGAGAGATTATTAAGTGTGTGAGAAGTATTAAATACTTGAGTGCGGTGTTAGACTGTAATTTGAACTTTAAAGAACATGTTGAATATATATGTGATTGCAAAAAGGTTGGTTTTCTAAAAAGAATAAGAATTAACTTATGAAAATTCGATTTTTATATATTGTATAATACCATTATTTTACCACATTTTAATAGATGTAACAGCAACAGAGCTTAGGGTTCCATTATGTATAAGGGATTGAACTTTTTCAACAGCCTTCAAGATTTGTTGTGTTTAAAAATAAGTTAGTTCAGTTGTAAAAAATAATTATTAACCCTTTTTATATTGTATAGGGTTTTCCAATAAGGACTTGACAACTTTGAATTTAATTTGTGAACCCACTCTTTCACTAATCATCAGACTGTCACTGTCAATTTATTCAGTAAACTCAACATTTTTATCAAGTACACTAACAACAAATTATAAAAATTTTCTACAGATATTCGGAGTCGGTGACTGCAACTTTAAGAGCGTTAACTCCAATTTTCGGTCGTAATTCTCGCCCTAGTAGACAGGCAATGACAAGTTTAGTGCAAAAATTTGAGGCTACATATTCGTTGTGTGATGTTGCCGTGTCAGTGAGACAACGATTGGTCGAAGTGTCGAAAATATCGCTGCCGTTCAGACTCAGAATTGGGCATCGCTCAGACCACATTATGGCGTATTTTGAGTAAGGATCTTGGTTTACACCCATACAAGATCAAGCTGACTCAAGAATTGAAGCCAATGGACCATTTGAAGGGACGTACGTTCTCCGTTTGGGTTCTGGAGAAGATGCGCCAAGATGATGAATTTCATCGCAAAATCATCTTCAGTGACGAAACTCATTTTTGGCTCAATGGGTTCGTCAGTAAGCAAAATATGCGTTATTGGTCGGGTGAAAACCCACTTGTGCTTCGTGAATCACCACTTCATCCACAAAAAATAACTGTTTGGTGCGGTTTGCATGCCGTCGGCGTTATTGGGCCATATTTTTTCGTCGATGATAACGATCGTCACGTTACTGTGAATGGTTAGCGTTATCGCGCCATGATCACCGATTATTTTTAACCCGAATTGGAAGATATGGACTTGGACGACATGTGGTTTCAACAGGATGGTGCCACAAGCCACACAGCACACGCTACTATCGATTTATTGAAGAGTAAGTATGGTGAGAGTGTTATCTCAAGACATGGGCCAGTCGATTGGCCGCCTCGTTCGTGCGATTTAACGCCGCTTGACTACGCTTCTGTGGGGCTACGTTAAGTCATTGGTTTATGCCAACACGCCGACAACGTTGGAAGAGCTCAGAGCCAACATTGAACGCGAAATAGCGGCCGTTTCGGCCGAAATGTGTGGCCGAGTCGTTGAAAATTGGGTCCAACGAATCAACCGCTGCAAACGTGCCCGCGGTGGCCATATGGACGAAGTCGAGTTCCATTCATAAATGTTTTGATTGTACTTCAAGCCAATAATAAAGTTTTTGAAATATGTCAAATGGTTTGCCTTTTATTTAAAAAAAAAAGTTGTCAAGTCGTTATTAGAAAACCCTATATATAGATTAATTAAGTTGTATGTTGTGCTTTTATACATTTTTATTTTCACCATTTGTATTAATTTTCAAATTGTAATTTGGTATTGTAAAAATATTTTAACTAATAAATTTACTCCACTTCGAACCTGGCTAGAACCTGGTCTATGATCCCACAGAGCTTAAGCTGTTGATTTACCAAGGATAGATGAGTCTCATCTGGAAGTAACTCCACACTCTCTCTCCCCACACTACACATACCGAGAATGGAAAGTTTTTCAGTTTCGACGATGCAAGTGCCATTCATGGATAACGACTGGTTGTTTAAATTGCGCTTTAACGACAGCAGACAGCATTGCGTTTTGAAAGCATTAAATTGTACTCTGTTAGTGGTTCCCCAATTAGTTATGCTGTTAATATCAGAATTAAATCAGCTTAACATACGCTGCCGTTCCTATTCCCTGAAACCATCTAAGACAATTGATTTAGACGTTCCAAAAGGTAATTTCTAATCCATTGAAAAATGCACGCATTTTCGACAAAATAGCCTGATGTCAAGCTCTGTCAAGTGCCTTACAAATGTCAAGTGCAACTATCTTGCTATCATCAGATTGATGTTCGCATTGGTTCCACTTGTCGGGGTGGTTTGTCAAAATGTTTTTTTTAGGTTACCTAGAGAGCGGAAAAGACTATATAAATTGCCGGCTTGAGACTAGTTGTAATAGCTGCATGGTATGTTGGTTAGACGAGCTTAAGTGACGATTGTGAACATTTCGCATAAGTGGCTTATCCATAATCGATTTTGTACAATATAGAATGTAGATCTGGTGATATTGATTGGAGTAGCTCAATGATATATTTTCCATTTTGTTCGATAACCTTTTGCCATCTTTCTTTCATCTTCATAATTCCACGTTCGTAAAACTGATCTTTATCGGCAAAAACTGAACTAAGTGCGATTTCAAGTTTTAGCATCCAAAGAGTTTTGCAAAGATCGAAATAAGTGGTAATCTGATGGAGCAAGGTCAAGGCTATATGGTGGATAAACATCAATTCTCAACCAAGTTCGAATAATTTTGTATGTGACCTAGCGGTGTCCTAGTGAAAAATGATACCTTTTCGATGGACCAATTCTGGCCGTTTATCGTTGATTGCTGTATTTAATCTGTCCAGTTGTTGACAGTACACATCCAAATTGATGGTTTGATTCCTTTCCAATCCTACCAAATTGAGAAAAAAATCTTCTTTTGGTGGATATCAGCTTTCGAAGTGGAGTGGTCAAGCCTGGACCATAATCGTTTTCGATTGATGTTACTGGAAACAATCCATGTGATGATTCGTTTCAAAAAAGGGGCGGAGTTATTGCGTGTAAGATGCGAATCCCAAGCATTGATGCGCGGAAATAAAGAAGTAAAATATAACGAAACTTTTCGTTTTTGCTTTTCAATTTGCTTCTAAAGCAAAGATTGACAGCTAATTGATAGCTAAATGTTAAAAGGAAAAAAATATGTCATTGGCAGAAGCCATTAAAAAATATGGCCAAAGATATCTATGTGTGAAATCGGCAATTACTTAGTTGCCAATAAATGTAGAACTTTGCTTTTTTCAAGTGATATCTTTGAACCGGAAGTATTACACCAGGCGGTGAGGTCAACTAAAAAGTTTGAAAAAGCCATGGATGTGACTGTTAGATCGCTAAATTATGTAAACAGGATCATATCATCCGCATATGGGGAATGGAGAAAGAATGGGAGTTGCGGTAAAGTCGGGGGTAGTGCTTTGGTTTGATGAGTTGAGTGAGTTTGTTTGCGTTTAGATGAATTGTATTTGCAGAATTTTGTGTGTGGTTTGAGTCGGTTTCACCAAGTTGAGCAACAGAGTTGGATACAATAGATTGAGAACTACGCTTTTTTTTTATTATTATTTTAGGAAGCTTTGATGATATAGTTATATTTTCATTGTTATATTTCGATGTATGTCTTTTGATAGTCTATCAAGTTTTTGTGTTATTGGTTTGTTAGGCCAAGAGTTAGCTTATTGCGGTTGACTGCGGGGAACAGAGAGAGTTGCCTACTTTGATCGGAAAATACAATAGAACAGAATTAGGTTTTACCTGAAAAAGGCGTTGTTTTCAGTTAATCCATTTGGCATCGGAAATGCTACACTTTTTTTTTGTTGTGATTTTTAGGGTTTCTTTCATTTGCATGAATTTTGAGCATTCTTTCGATGTAGAAGGATGGGGAGCATGACAGTTAACGCATATATGCATTTCTTGAACAAATCGCGTTTAAACGTAGTGACAGGCTACATACATAGCAGATAGGCGTGTTGTTGCATTTGTTTGTGGTGTGTCCCAAAATTGACAGTTTCAGCAGCGCATTAAATTCGAAATATATTCTTAGATTTTGGCATTATATCAGTCACTTTTAATTGTATTCCTTCGAATTGTTCGGTAAACTTATAAACTCTTTTTACCCTTTGAGTCTTCATTTCTGAATCAATATCCTTTTCGGTTACATTTATGAGTGAGGGAGCGTAGACTATACCACTTTAAAGAGTTGTTTATGCATACTAATAGTGACCGGACATAAATTATTATAGATAGGTTTTTGGTAGCAATAACCCTGTTAGTGCCAGTTACGTTTTTAGTCAAAATAAGAATTTTTGTTGATGTTAGTAATTTGTTTGTTTCTATAAATTGAATTTGTATACTACTGGCAACTTCCAACACGGTACTCTAAAACTCTAAAAATCTCTTTATACAAACTTGTACAGGACTATTTTATAACGATTACTTTATAAATAATCAGTTACCTGTGAAACTCAACTGAGATTTAATGTGTTTCAATTCGTTTGCCCTAACAAAGGTTATGGGCCCAGTCCCACGTAAAGTATTAATACGAGTGTATATTTATTATTCTGTAAATTTTTAAAAATCAGTAATTTAAATTTTATATCAAATGGATAAGTTAAATGAGGATAACTACAATGGATAGTGTGTGCAGATGAAAGCTGTTTTAGTTCATATCGGTCTATGGTCTTACGTTTCAGGCGCTAATGTGAAACCCGTGTTATCTGCAACTAATGGAACCGAAGTGACGGCATGGGAAAGTAAGGATGAGAAGGCATTGTCTACAATTTTACTTAGTGTATTATTATTACTATCAAGGGAACGATACAAATTAATTTGTAGGGCCCGGGACTTAACGTCGGGGTACTATGCCCATGTGGCGCGTTTTGTCAACAGCACGCGGAGTACTGAGCTCCAATGTGGTCCCCCACCTAGGTACTAAGTGTAAAATTTTCACAACTTATTCATATTAAAAAAAATCAACATCGTCTAAAGAAGCGTGGACAAAGTTAAAAGAAATCTATCAACAGAGAGGGCCAGCCAGGAAGGTGGCTTTGTTTAAGTATGTGTAATCATTTAAATAATATTTTTGTTATTTCCGAAAAATTGATAAAAATTAATATTAAAATGGAAGATTAGTTGTTAATTATCATACAGTCACCGACTGGCTTCTGTACTGTGCGCTTCGTTCCAACCGACGGCTCTCTATTATGTGTAAGTACACAGACCTCTCTATTCTAACAGTACCCCGTTAAAAAAGCTTATTTCCTACTTTTTCACGTCTCCGTAAAATTAATTTTATTTGCCCTCGCGAGTGTTAGTTGCTTCTTACACCATGGTATTTGTTTTTTATATATATATATATATATATTGTATTATAGAGAGATTCGCCTTCTATTTCCATTTCAAATTTCAAGTTGGGATCTCTATGGGTTCGGCCAAAATAATGTTTTATGGGGGGCTAAAACAAAAAACTAAATATTCATTACGTCACTCCTCTTATCATCCTCACATATAACCCGAGTGCATTCTTACTAGAAATCATTCAGTGTCAATGTCAGTGGGAGGCGTTAAGTATTGTATATACCCAATATTTTTTATTTTTTGAAAGCAAAAAGCAAAGTTTTTAGTGCTTTTAAATAATTTAAGTTTGAGGTGTAAAATAAAAGTATTAAAAAGCGACAACGGTGGAGAATATTTGAGCTCACAGTTTTCAAAATTTCTTTCTGAACATGGTATTAAGCGACCGTAGATTATACACCTCAGCAAAATGAATTGTCTGAACGAGCAGATAGAACTTTGGTAGAGATGCCCAGATGCTACTTGCTAAGTTCTATCTTGCCAGAATCACTGTAGGCTAAGGCATAGTGACATACAAAGTATACAGACACGGCTGTATGGATTCGAAACCGATCACCCAGTACGCTTTTAAAAAATCAAACTCCCTATGAAATTTGGTGTGGACGAAAGCCACATATAGGGCATTTCAAAATATTTGAGTCCAAGGCTGTTATGCTCCATAAACGGCCAGGAAAGTCCAAATTTGATGCAACGGGGATAGAATATGTCAAAGCTGAATATTCAAAAGAGTATAAGGCATATAGATTGTATGAGGCTTCTTGGATAAAGGTTTTAAAAAGTCGTGACGTGAAGTTCACTGAGTTGGCTTTTAGTATCAGGAATAACATATTGACTGATATAAATAAATAATGAAATTCCTTACATTAACGAGAAAAAGTGTTCTCCCAAAAATTATACGAGTAGTTTTGATAAAAATGTTTTCAAAACCTTTGATATACACGAGGAGACAGATGGTTAGTCTGGTGAGGTGGTATGCCAAAAAGATAATATTGATGGAATTGCAAGCGGAGGTCAAGTGGGAAATGAAATCTTCATTCGAGGAACAAATGAAACTGAATCAAAGAACAATGAGAGTATTCAAATCGAAAACGACGCTCAGGTACACTAAGAAGATCGTTCGAAGTATGCTATGAACTTGAGACCAAGAAAAGGAAAAACTAACTCACTTTATAAAAAACAAGGCACAGTTACTAGAAACATACTCACTTTCAGTAAGTGAGCTAGATCGACCTGATTCAAATATGTGTATAGAATCAATACAAAGTGAGTACAAATCTTTTAAAACGAATCAAACATGGGAGTTAGTTGATCTTCCCCCTAATCGGAACGCAATTAAATCTAAATGGTATTTTAACATTAATCATGACAAACAAGGAAAGTCGGTTCGATATAAATCCAGGCTTGTTGCAAAGGGCTAGGAATCGATTACACTGAGACGTTTTCATCAGTCGTAAGATATTCAACTATACGATTAATTCTAGCTTTGGCTGTGGAATTTGATCTCAAAGTTCACCAAACCGATGTTTCGTGCGCCTACCTAAATAGAGACACAAAAGAAGAGATTTACATGATCAACCTGAGCATGTGTTTCAGTTCATTTGTCCTAAAAATTTTGCCATCTGTTAGTTGGGAAATTTGCTCATATTCTTTACTTATTGCATCAATAGCTTTTCCAAGTGCGAATATATTGAATTGTTTTCATTTTGAGGCGTGATAAGGATGAATTTGGAGTCTTTATAAGATGAAGTTTTAGGGATTTCTTCAAAAGGCTTAAACATTGTTTTGTTCCTTTTTGCCCGCTGTTCAGAAAGCGAGGCTTCGGAAAGCCAGCTATATCGATTTCCCAGTTTCATTTCAGGACCTGAGTCCATATTGTAATATGAGAGAGCACTACATACGGATGTTTCAGTAGTTTTTTTTTTACTCAAGCGAAATAGGTGTACTTGCACACAGAAGATGTAAGTCAATGATGCGTATAACACGAAAGCTGGTCGATGACTGTCATATAAGATTTTATATCCCTTAGATAAATTTATATAAAATTATACCAAAATCATTTATATCCGAGAGTATGTTATTGTGACCAAACTTAAAAATCTCTTATATTAATTTTTGGTTAATTACGATAAAGGTATTAACGTATATTTTCCAAAAACATATACAAAACTTGAGGAAGATAAAAATGTCTTAGTTTTATGTGTAAATAGATTTAAAATATTAGTCTTTGCTAATAAATATTAACATATTATCAGATTATGATTAATTTTTCACTTTTTTCAGGCTGTAAAGAACGAAGTCAATGTACCTTGTGTGAAGAATTTTGTTGAGCTTTTGTATACACAAACCTTAGATGCATCTACAAAATCAAAACATCGTCTAGCTCTCTTTCCGTTAGTTACATGTTTGCTTTGTGTATCTCAAAAAACATTTTTTTTGACAAACTGGCACTATTTTTTGGCTATGTGCTTAAATAATTTAAAAAATCGTGATTCTAAAATGAGTCGAGTCGCTCTAGAATCACTATACCGCCTTCTATGGGTTTATATGATTCGTATAAAATGTGAATCAAATTCTGCAACTCATTCTCGCTTGCAGAGTATTGTCAATTCTTTATTTCCGAAGTGAGTTTTAGCGTATTAATTTAAAAATACTCGTATATAAATTTAATAACTAAATCTTTTACAGAGGTTCTAAGGTTGTCATACCACGAGATACTCCATTAAATATTTTCGTGAAAATAATTCAATTCATCGCGCAGGAACGGTTAGATTTTGCAATGCGTGAAATCGTTTATGATTTACTCTGTGTTGGCAGATCAATAAAGGTAAGTAGGGATTTCTGATCTAATATATTAATAATAAAAATGAACAATTTTAGCTTATATTAAATCCTGAAAGAATGAGTATTGGATTAAGAGCTTTTTTGGTTGTAGCTGATTCTTTGCAACAAAAGGACGGAGAGCCACCTATGCCAAGAACTGTTGGTGTCCTGCCCTCAGGTAATACACTACGTGTAAAAAAAACATACATTAACAAAATGCTTACCGATGACACCGCTCGAAGCATTGGCATGTCTACATATTTTCCTCACGTCCGCCGTGTCTTTGTTGATATATTACGTGCATTGGATGTTCATTACGGTCGTCCTTTGATGATGACAACTACACAAAATCAAAATAAGGAGCCAGATGAAATGTTGACTGGAGAACGCAAACCTCGGATTGATTTATTTCGGACATGTGTTGCAGCTGTTCCTCGTCTTATTCCAGACACCATGACCGCACACGAGTTGGTTGATTTGCTCTCTAGGCTAACAGTCCATATGGATGAAGAGCTTCGCATGCTTACTCATCAATCCTTACAAACGTTGGTGATTGATTTTCCTGATTGGCGACAGGATGTTGTGCATGGATACACCCAATTTTTGGTGCGAGATGTTTTGGATACATTTCCGCAATTACTAGAAAACTGCAGTCGTATGCTGTTTGTTTTCTTAAATATTTGGCGATGTGCTATAGGCAATTTAAATCCAACAAATGGAGTAAATAATTTAAAAACACCTACTGCTATAACAACATTAAATTCAACTAGCGGTAAAGAAACTACGAACAGTCAGATATCGAGTGCTAGCAATGTTAAAAGTAGTGGAGTGAATAGTACCTCAAGTGGAGCATCAACAATAACTTCAAGTGGTGTATCAAGTATTACTCAGACAACTGTGATCAATTTAGCAGATAGCTCAAAGAAAAATGAAATACCATTAGCTACGACATTACATTTAGTAGAAGGATTTGCGATAGTTTTACTGTGTAATTGTCGACCATTCTTGCGAAAAATAGCTGCGATGATATTAAAAGAAGTTAAAAATTTAATGAAGGCTTTGGGTATTCCAGAAACAGAGCCACCAGTAATTGATGTCATTGACAGATGTCTACCGCAGGTATGACCTAAATCATTGTATATTAATTGCAAAGCAGATGATGTAAAAACAGTATATCTTAACTTAACCTTAGATATACGGATATTCTTTTAATAAAAACTACCCGTTTTTATTTTGCAAATATAAGATGAAAAACAATATTGATTGAAATCCCATTTGGTTTATAACCAGACGAACTTGTCTAATAATGTTTCATTTTTTCAATTAAATTGCCTGGCATCGTAATTTTCTTTAGATGGGTTAGAATGTACATACAGTAGTAGTAGAAGTAGTAAATGATTTTTATTCAATTAATTTTTCAATATCAGAAAAAGTACAAAATCATATAAAAGCATGGCATTGCCGTCTGCCGATTAACCTTTTTTTTTAAAGTATTTATAATGTTTCTGTGTAAAATTAATTTTAAGATCAATTAAAAATGTTCGGTTAATATCTTTTCTCAATAATTTAATGCTGTTTTGCAGAACTCGTACAATATGGGAACATTCATTTCATTTAGGTGGTTGATAACCTGATCCTCTGATAAATAGTCCGTTCCAAAGAAGTGTCGCCTTGTTTCACGCAGTGTTGGGCATCTTCCTCCTTCTCGTTTGTATTACATATTCCACAAATCACGGTAAGATCACTCCTATGTGGTATAAAATTTAGACGAATCAATTCGGCTCGCAGTTTCACCATCATCGAGATCACCTGTGTTGTATACTCATCCCGAATACAGTTATTATAATAATAATATAATATAATAATAATAATAATATTATATATTTATAATAAAGTGAACTTGCAGCTTAAATGTTTCAATAAACATGGGACATAGTCTTGTCTCGATTGCCAGCAAATAGTTCGGTGTATTGGGCGGCAGGTGGAAAATTCGCTTGACGTAGTATCTGGAGTTTTTCGACGGTTTCATACCTTTTATTACCCCACACTTGCGCTGCAAGGAATGGACTCTGAAACCGCTTTGAAAAATTTATATTTACTACTTTGAGCTATATTTATATTTGCAAAACATTTACTCCATGTCGTATTTATTGCAGTTTTAGCCTTCATGAGTTTCTCTTTCAGGTGTTTCTCCATGCTCATATTTTTGATTAATATCACACCAAGGTATTTGTACTCCTTGACAATTTCGATTTGATCCCCATTAAAAGTCTATCTCTTGTTGGTACAGTTTCTTACTCCACCGTTTTTAAAAATCATCACCTTTGATTTCTCTATGTTGACCACGAGACTCCATAAGCAGCAATATTCACAGACAAGTGTACATAGATATTCCGTTAGATGAGCTTCGGTATTTGCTTTATCAACGTTAAGCTCAAACTTAATTATACAGCTATGCCGACTGTTTAAAACGCCTTAGTACGTTTTTATTGAATTTGACATTAGTTTTATCGATGTAGGTGTCACAGTTTCTTATGTTGCTTTTAATTCTCGTAAAATTGCATATTTCCTCTTCACGTACAGATGTAAAGGAAATATTCCTAGGTGAAATTTCTTCGCCATTCATAGATATTTTTATAGATAGTCGTATAGATACTTTTGCCGCCTGCTTAAAATATTTTAGTTATTTGTAAGTAAGTGGTTGTGTCCTATTTATTTTAATGTATGTCGGAATTTCATATATATTTTTCATCATAACAGTATTTTTGGAAAGATTAGTTTCACTTAAGCTTAACTGATTTTCTTGTCTTCTAAGTATTTTTTTGGATGGCTTTTTTTTAACTATATTTTTCGTTTAGTCGTTCTTACTCTAAATTTATCAGTATGTGGTAGGCTTTTAAAACATTGATCGGAGTTTAAGCACGATTTATATATACATTTTTTATTTGCTTTGCGCCTTAAACTTTTTTATTAGATTTACTAAAAAATTATTGTGATCAATTGATCATTATTTGTATATGTTGTCCAATTGTATTAAAATATACGCCTGGCAGCCGTATTTTCGGAATAAATTCCATATAAAAAAATTGATATAAAACAAACATTAAAAAAATAACATATCACACAAGCATTTTCCCTTCTTTGATAATGAGGTAAAGCTGAGACCACTCTCTCACTACTCTTGCTTACATTAAAATTTTTTGACAGATGTAAACGGAAGCTGAATTGCTACAGCTGTTGCTATGTTTTAAATTCATTTAGTTATTTTAAAATATTTGTTATTTTTAAAGGTTTTAGAAAAGTGTTTACCACACTTACCACAAACTGAAAAGACTGCCATTCTCAATGCAAATGCCATAGATTTGCAATGGATTAGCGAACGATCCAGTGGCGTCTGGTTAGCTGGACATACTGACGGTAAAAACCCACTTACATCTATACACCAACATTACTTTTATAAATGGTTGAAATTTTTTTTAGAATCTTCTAAATCGTCAACGTCTACATTAAATTTGTCGCAGACAAGTACTTTACATCAACAACAGTTCGATCCTTGGGCGATTTGTTTATTTGGGATTATGGAACGTAATCGTATTTTGCAACAGTGTCCATCTGCTGTAGCACAGGCCTGGCCGATATGTTATTCACGCGTAACTACACTTTTCAGTGTTATTGATCCGACGTTAGTTATCTTTTTAATTTTATTGTTAATTGTTATTACAAACCAATCTTCTAATTGGTTTATAACATTTTGAATTTCAGCCCTGTGAGTGACAATAGAGCTTCGCTCTTAAGAAGTTCAGCGCCGACTAAAAAGATGCCCACTGAAGGTCAAAAAGACTTTTATATGAAGGTTTGGCGAAATCAAGTTGCATGTGCCATGAGATTAGTTCCACAGATACCTAGTGTTGCAGTACGGTGCGCTTCTCCAGATCTAAGCTTGAGGTAAGTTAAGAATAACTTTCAATTGATTAGTTTCTCTCGTTAAACATTAAACTCATTGTGTGGTGTATTAACATATTGCTAGGAATTTTATTGACCATTAGGAATGCACGTACATGATCTGTTTCAATAGTATCTCAATGTTTTTATTTTATTTTATTGACCATTAGGAATGCACGTACATGACCTGTTCCAATAGTATCTCAATGTCTTTTACATGTATTTGTAGTCAGAGTAGTTAGCAGTGTTTTTATTTTGAAAATTACATCAGCAAATTTAAAAAGGTTTTAATTAATAAATAAAAAAAAAACTCAAGAGCAGTTTCAAAATACAAATATATAGACAATAAATGCACAAATGATTGAAAATGGATAAACATATGCCAGTTATATTCTAAGAGAAAATTGTTTCTGCAACATACAATATTAACTAAAAACTCTTTTTACCTTGTTTTGATTCACAATCCAAAATGCATGTGAAAAATTAAATAAATTTATATTTCAATTTAATTATGTAAAGACAAATATAAAAATAATCGGAAATAGGGTCCTTGTCCAATTGTTCAAAAACCATATTTCTACATATTCTTAAGCAAATAAATTTTAGTGTAATAAGGCAAATGGAAATCTTCGTAATAACTGATTAATATACCACCATGTTTATGTACCACATCGATATTTCTAAATGTATAATTATGCAGAGTGTTTCCTAATTCGTCAAGGATAACTTGGGAAACAATTCTTGGGTATATTCTGAGAAACTTATCGTTCTACAGTAAGGGTCTTTTCTTAATGTTGACATAATTTATCGAAGATTTAAGAAAAGGATTAATTTGGTATACCCTGACTTTTGTTAACGGAAATTTCTGTGTTAATACTAATGGTAAAAACTTCGTTTAGGACTTTATTTTTAAAGCTTTATTTATTTATTTTAAAAGTAACTGCGTTTAAATAAAATTGATATTTTGCTTGGGTCTTCAAATATCCAATTTTTAAACATATTCGATTTTTCTTGCCCATTCTAGTTTTTGACTTTAAGGTCACTTATCTTCATAAAATGCATAATAGGCATAACATTTTACTATTCTCTTCTTATGAATGTAACAATAATTAAAAAAAAAATTATCAACAAGTTTGCAGAAAAACCCATTTTCAAAAGATAACCTGTAGCAGAAAAAATAAAAAAAGGGGTTTTTTGGCTTTAAGCTTCAAAGGCTATGAATTAAAAAATGATTTTATTTTTGCTTTTTGTATTGCTTATATTCGTTAATTCTGACCAACCAACTGTCCAAACCAACTGTCCAGTTAAACTAATTATGAACCAATTTTTTGTGTTCCAATATATTTAAATGACACCTAAAAATATTTACATGCATATGCATTCATGTACGACTATATACATTAATTTAAGATAGCTAATCGCATGTTGCCGACCTAGAAGTATGGTTAGTTGATTTAAATGTACATATGATACATACTTTTATCGAACATCGTAGTTTTTTTTTATTTTTATTAATTAATTAATTTATTTATTTATTTATTTATTTATTTTTTTTGAAATAAATTTTACACCGTATGAGAAAAAGTCCTGTGGTGTTGAGAAATAATCGACTGGAATCATTCATTATCAGGTATGTTTGAGTATATGTGCTATAAAAATAATTTCATAAGACTTTTCGGACTATAACTTTCGCGCTCCCTTGCTGGATAGGATAGAGTAGATTTGTTAGCAACTCTATACTTAGTTTAATTAGTTTAACCACAATTAGAAGATCCTTTGTGTACGTCGGCAATTAACCTTTGAATACATATAACATTCTTGAATTTATGTTAAAAAATGTTTTTTAATTGAAGTCCGATAATCGAGGATATGTATGTATGTTATTTGAAATAGTGTTTGACTTGAAATTGATGCAATTTTCAGTCATAAATACATACATATTTGCTGAAGTATTTCAGTTCTTCAGTACTGTTATGGTTATTATTCTTCTAAAATGATAGCAAACCAAAGAGCAACAATTACAAAATATTTAGAATTAAAGTTGATATCGATGTTTTTAGTCCGCAAACAGAAATGGCATAGATATCAAAACTTCTATCAGAAGATCTCATCTAAATAAATGAATAATTTTATTGTGTGACAGTATTGCGTGCATAATGGTTAAGACATTGTGTGGTTCGTGTTGTTACCTTGTGCACAAAGAGAACGACATAATTTTGAATTGTAATGGTTTCATCTGCAAACCAAAAAATCGTTTTGACAGAAATTTGTTGTCTTGCGTGTATATATAAGTATTTTCATATGTGCGTATTAGAAAACTCTTGACCATTATTTATTTTTTGTGTTCAGTGAGGATATTTTAATGTTTTGAAAATATTTAATAACAATTAATTGTTTTTAAGAATTTTTTGAAAAATTGTAATTAAACATCATCAAATGCAAAATATGTACATGTAGATATACCTGCTACAGGGCAAACTAGAAAGAACTCACCTTTTCATTTCTATTTTTTATATATTGGGACTACCATTGCCTTATAATACATTTCTTTTCCTAAATAAAAATAAATAATCACATGTATCAGTTTATGCATAAAAAGTATATAAATTTATTTCTGATGGCAGAAAGTTATAAACCATATATCAAGTTTTTATTAAGACACGTGCAAAATATTACCTTGAATTAAAAACAAAAATAATTGCCTCATATTAAGAGGACGAATATATATTACATAGTAGTTGTTCTACTATTTAAAAGAAAAAATAAATCATAGAATTATATGCATATACAAATATTTTGGTTTTAGCTCATCTGTTTTATAACCATTTGCTTTTTATTGAATATGCGACTTCATTCAGTTCATCGAATCAGTTTGGTTGTCCATGTGTGTTATTGATCATCTTTTAGTGACTACTTATTTCATTTCTGAAATTTTTAGTAAAAAGTATTTCTTCTTACACTTTTTAATGATCTTTCGAATGCTGAATATGTGTGTATGTATACAAATTGTGAACTGAATATCAGTTTACAAGATCAATCGGATTCACGTTCTTTGTCTGATTCATTGGACAACATTCCTTCAAACGTTTTTGGACCAGAGGGAATCGTTACAAGATTCACGCTTCCACTGTCATACGGGCGCAAAGAAGCTAGACAAAAGAGACTTGGGTAAAGTGGTAACTTTTTAATTAATTAATTAAAAAAAAAATAAAAAATAGAACAAGCTTCTATCATTTTAATATTTTCTTGTTATTCTTACTCATAGAAAATTCATTATAGTTTTATAGTAAAATTAAATATAATTAAAACTAAGAGAAACTAAGCAATGGGCGTAAAGTAGAATCGTTTTTAGAGTTACAAGCCAACACACTTTCATAAAATAATTTAACGAACGAAAACAAGACAGAGTCTGTTATTAGTTGATAAAATAGGTCTGCTTTATTTTATAATATATTGTATACTAGATCCATATTTTAATAGAACCAAATTATAAAATAAATCGGTTACGAAATTTAAATTATAACCTAACAATAAATTTTTAAAGTATCGATATACAACAATATACGAGCACAAATGAAAAAAGAATAATTTCAGAACACTCATTTAGACACTCGTATTCGTTCATCTCTTCTATTATATATAGTTCTTAGTATCTAAGATCAATATCTTTTAGAGAATATTTAATAGTGTATATACAGTGGTGGCAAAAATAATAGGTGTGAGTGAATCCTCAGGTTAAAATGTCATTTATAACAATGCTATTACGGCGATCTTAACATATGCTTGATAGTGCTTTTTATGCAGCTGCATTTTAAAAACAAAGTAAATTATTGGCTCTTAAAAGTTCTCAGTTCAGACGAGTTAAGACTGCACGTGAGTTAGTTTTTTATGATTCTGAAGTTTTTACGTATAAATTGTTAAGCATTTTTCAAAGTAATGGGTCGTGACAGACACTGAACCGATGAAGAGAGAAGTTTTATCCAGAATCTTGGTTCTAAGGGAAAAAACATATAAATTCATTGCAGAAACATTGTCCTACTTAGAGAATAGATAACGTATGCAATAAAGCAATAAAGACAAAAGAAACTAGAGAAAGAGAAAAGAAAACGTCTGTGACCTGTCACGACGCCAGTAAGCAAACTGCAGACTTTCCTGCTGAGGGACAGCAGAAATGCCGCTGACTTCCGAGAGACGTCGGGAAGTATTCGTTTGGTATGCCTACATCCCGCGGAACCGTGCCATCTGCAGTTGTGCTCGTATGAGATGCAACTGTCAATGGAAGCCTTAACCGAGGACGCAGGCAGACCCAACGTAAGTTCGGGTCCTGAAAAACTCTCGTCTGAACGATGCCTGGCAAGCTCATCGGCGATTTCATTTTCCGTGATCCCATTGTGACCTAGACCAGCCAACGGTCACTGGATTTAGCCCTTCGACTGCGTTCAGTGATCTCTTGCATTCTCGAACTAGCTTGGAAGAAGTAAGAGGGGTTAGCAAAACTCTAAGCGCAGCTTGGCTGCGGCAGATGAAAAATGCTTCGCCCCCTCCACCAGTTCTCCGTAACATAGTTCACTGCCATCAGGATTGCGGAAATTTTTTGCTTGGAAGACAGATGCAAGCTTTCCTAACGTGAAGTGAAATCTAACGTTGTCGTCCTGCAGAAAGACGCCAGCGCCACATCCTATGTGGGGGTGGCCGTAGTGTAGTGGTATATGCATACACTCCTCAAGCAGAGGGTCGCGGGTTCGAATCCCTTGCGAAGCGATTTTTTGAAAAAGTCTTTTCATGGAATTTTTATGTAGTTATATGAAAATCCCTTCGGCGTCAACTCTGACATGAAGGCATAACACTGATGATTGAGTGGTTGCTGGCTGGGCTAAATGTAACGAACTAACAACTAGCACGTACTAAGATCCACTGGTTGAGGATGCTTTGACTCCAGTTTGACAACCACCTTGGGAAAAATATCGAAACCTAATACATCTGAGTTTCAAACTACTACACCACCCGCGCGCTGGAGAAAAGCCAGTAAAAGGGTATTCATAACCCCTCGGTGCGACCGCGGGATTATAAAAAAAAAAAATATTGGTTTTTGTGTAGTTTGTGAAGATCTGATTGCATTCCTTTCCTGGCTCAGATTCTGGCCCAAGCTAGTCCTGGACACAATAAAAGTCGATTTCGTATTTTTTCCGCAACAGAAGTTTCGCTGTCATTGCATCGGACGGCATGTCCATAAGACCATAGTCATAAAACAACCGGCGCGCAAGGTCATTGAAGGTCCATTGCGTGTTGTACCAAAGGCGGAAGATGGTTTTGAGGGTGCAGCTTATGGTATGAATATCAAGGGGAGGGAATTCATCAATGCGTCTAGAGCGGAGCCAGTAGTACTAGAGAAATAGCCCTGTAGATCCAAAGGACCCTTCTCGGTGACAGACACCATGTCTGCACTGCCAAAAGGCTGACAGCGCCTTAGATGCTTCGACGTAACATGTTTAGTCCAGAGAAGTTTGTTATCCAGCATAACACCCAAATACTTACCTTTTTTGGAGAATTGGATGGTAATGCCTTTAAGCACTAGATGAGTCAAACCAGGCAGCTTCATCCTTCTCGTAAATAGAATAATCTCAGTTTTGTGAGATGTAAACGTCCTTTTACACCCTACCCCGCGGCGTTGTACGAAAAGTTTTTGGTCCAACTGCGGAGACTGGCCGTGGGTAAAGATTTTAAATAAATGGGCGCCACGCGATTAACCTTCCATACTACTTCAACACAACTTTAATCGCGAATTGGTTGTGATTGGTTTTTTGGTCTAAAACTGTTTAACTATTCGCGGCGTATAGCAGTTTGCACCGAGCATTAAGTTCATTTGTAATACGTTTTTATTACTAAATTGAGTAGGAGTTGCTTTTTCATTCACAAGTATTTAAATTTTGTAATAAGCAAACAGAAAAAACTTTAGAAGCACTTAGCTGGATTTGAGCTCTGCTCCTCGGTCGTCCCGCTCCAATTCCAATTAAAGTTTCGCTCGGGGAAGAAGGAATCGCCCAACAGCAACCAGTTTGTCCAGGGTTTCACGCAACCAAAAAAAAAAAAAATCTCCAACCTTCTGTATCTTAACGAATAAAATTAACGCATTTCAGGGTAACGTCCGTAAGAAAAAAAAAAAAAAAAAAAAAAAAAATTACGACATTTGCTTGAATTTGTTTTAAATAAGTTTGTACGCCAGTACTTTTGCTGCTCTCTACACTGCACTACTAACACTTGGCACTGCGTTCTGAACACTTAACTCACTGCCTGTTTAGAACCTCTCAAATCTCCCTCAGCTAGCTACAACCTCACCTCGCCGTGGATTATATGGCTTGGTTGTCTTAGCCAATTCCGCGGATCAGGCCATTTTCCCGCTGCGCTCACCATGCACATCTCCACCCGCTGTATCAGATGTACATAATGAGAACCGCGGCGAAAATAGCCTATTAAAAAGAATAAAAAAAAAACAAGTTTCCAGAGGGAATTGAACCTACGACGCTTCAGTCGGAAGCTGTGCACACTACCTTGACGCCAAGCCCCACATATGGGGATGATGCTCCCTCTGCCCAGGACGTGAGTTCTCCCACCAACCTGGACGAAAAACACCATAATAAGCACCCCCTTCCTATGAAAGGATTTTCGAAATTTTACCCTCAAGCAGACTGGCAACAGTAGGTCGTCCTTATCTATAAATAGCTTTAAGTATTTTGAGTGTCAAACGCTTACCTTTTTCCCGCTTTTGTCCCCTAATTCGTACATCCAAGGAGAGAATCTTCGGACAACCTCAAAGAGACCTACATACTTGGGGGCAAGCTTTGTCGTAAAATAATTCGCAGCATCGGATAAGACAGAATTCCTTCTCAAAACTAAATCCTTCGGAAAGAACTGAGTGTCTCTTCTCCTTAGAATGTACAATTTTCCCGATTTTCTTCTTACGTCTTCTGCTACCTCACCTAAGGCTTTTGAACAGGCCTGAACATCAAAATAGCGATCGGCGGTAAAACCATTTGAAGGAACCTCAGACCCATCACCCCTAACTGCCATCTCCCTCCCAAACAAAACGAAGTATGGTGATTCCTTGAGGACTTCGTGTGTTGAGGTTCGAATGGCACACGCCACTTTGAGTAGAAGCTCACCCCATTTCCGGTGGTTCTCGGAAACATAGGCTCGAAGTTTTGTCTTTAGCGTTTGGTCATACCGCTCCGACGGGCTGGCTTGTGGGTGGTAAAATGCAGTGAAATTCAGAGTGACTGTAGGCATCGGCCAAATCGGCCATTTCCTTACTCTGAAACTGCACTCAATTGTCACACACAATCCATTTAGAGACCTCAAACACTAAGACCACTTGGTCCTCGAGAATAGCTCGTACGAATTAGGCTGTTGCTGTTCTAACAATGGAAATTTTGAGAAGTCGACAACTGTCAAAATGTAGCAATACCTCTTAATAGACCGAGGAAGCGGTCTTGCAGGTTTCCGTAGGTCAGGTTTCACCGTCTGACAGACTGTACATGCGCGGACGTATTTTGTGACACTTGTTTTTAGCTTCGGCCAATTGTAACTTCTCGCCACCTTGTCTACACCTTTTGTACACCACCGTGCCCACTCAATATATCGTCGTGGCATTGCCTTAGTACGTCAGACCGGCTTTCCATCGGAACTACTGGCTTCCACTTACCACCCTGGGTCATCAACTTCGGATATCTCATCCGTACTCGCCAGAACAATTTACCGTCTTCTAGTCTCCAGTCTGGATATTTTTCCCCATTCCTTTTCACCACCTCCAACATCTTAAGGTACCAAGAATCCGCCGTAGCTAAGGAGATTGAATACAACTCTTCATTTACCCTCGATAAAGCATCTGGGATCAGATGATCCTTACCTTTCCGGTGTATGATTTTAAAATCATACTACTACAATTTGACAGCCCAGCGAGCCAGCCTACCCTGCGGGTCCTTCAAATTGTTCAGCCACAGTAACAAATGATGGTCAGTCACTACAGTGAAACTACTGCCTTTTAAATAGGGACGTAGCTTTTCCACGGCCCAAATAACAGCCAGGCATTTCTTTCGATAGCTAACCACCTTTTCGCCTTCACCAGGTTGTTCTTTAGTTAAAACGGCTCCGATCCCACAACCAGAGGCATCTGTATGTACGGTGAAGGGTAAACTGAAATCAGGGCATTTGAGTATTGGTGCTGAAATCAACCTCTCTTTCAGCGTGCTGAACGCTTGTTCGCAACTCTTGTTTCATTCAAAGCGGTGCTTCTTTTCTACAAGGAGAATTGGAGCAATCAAATCCGAGAAGTTATGAACAAAACGCCTATACCACGACACCATACCGACAAATCTTCGCACTCCACATATCGTCACTGGCCGTGGGTACTCAACCATACATTTAACCATTTCCGGATCCACTAAAAGGCCTTTCCCGTTATAACCAAGGTACCTTAGCTCTGGCTCACAAGACTTCGAAATGCTTTTCATAAGTTTCAGCCACAATTATGACATCATCAAGGTCGGCTCCGATGACTGTATCAACAAAACGCTGCCAAGTCACTGGCGCGTTATGTAGCCCTAAAGGCATGCGGCGAAATTGATACAGCCCCTTTCCGGGAATAGTAAACGCTATGTACTGTTTTGATGTCTCGGACATTGTATATATATCAGGTATATATATATAGGCAGACTTGATGTCAAGCGAGGAAAAATATTTAGCATTTCGAAGTTTGTCAAAGGTTGCAGAGACGTACGGTATTGGGTAAGCGTCGCGCTCGGTTACTTAGTTGAGCTCACTCTACACAAAATCGGTACCTCCCATCCTTTTTGTTGATTAACAAAATTGGAGACGGCCATGGACTTGAAAATGGCTCAATGACCCCGGCTTCCAGCATATCGTTCACCAGCATATCGGCTTCACGTATCGGTCAGCACAAAGCCCTCTTCCACCCCTAATACTTCTCATATCCGAAGCTTCAGGCCCGATTTTTGAGATCCGGTATTATTGAGAAAATCTCCCAAAACATTCGGCACCCAAAATCAGGCTATGCGGTAACTTTGGTATCAGAAGCACTTCCATTACCTTCACCGTATTCTCCACCTTAATTGGATAGTTGGCAATTAAAACCCCGCAGCGACTTCCAACCCTTACTTCCGAGAATCGTCCATGATGCCTCTGAATCTAATAACAATAAAATATGTACCCCATAAATCTTTACACCTAAATAAAGACGGCTGTCATTTCCAGTACAAAGTCTAAGCCTATGTTACACCCTACCGATTCTCCAACGCCTTTTCTCCTTTTTATTGCGGTCTCTTTCGTTCGGTTGTTTCCCGAAACCCTAGATTCTGATACACAATGTAGGCACCGGCTGCGTATGGTACCAACCCTATTGCAGCCATAATAACGAACCGGTTGCTGGCCAGGTTGCCTACATCGAAAACAAGTGAGGGGTCAACTTGCAGTATCATTCGAAGAGTGACTTAAAGTTTGCACATTTGCTCTCCCCTCTCTTACGTCCACATACGCTTAATCCGTTTCTAGTAGAGAATTATTTCGCCTGGATGGTAGTGGCGCAAAACTCTCGACCAAATACGTCGTTGCTTCCAGCCGGTGTCCCACTTCCACTATCGGTCCAGCAAAGAAATTTCGACTGGGGCCATCTGCGGCTGATAGAAGGAGGAAATATTTCAGCGAATCCATTTTAGCTACATCACCTCCGTACATGTCTCATTTAGTCTTGAAAATAGTCCTAACATTACGCTGAGGTAAATTCCTATGGTCTCGGAACTGCCTTGTGTCCTACACCTTATCTCCTCCCTGAGCCTATCATCGTACCCCCGTGGCAGAAATTGTGCTTTTAACTTTTGGACGAGTTGTGGGCAGGAACTGATAAATGGTTTATTGGCCCTGAACCATATTGCCGTTTTCCCCTCGAAAAAGTCGTAGGCCCCGAAAAAAAACTACTTCGGGGTTAGGAGTTAGGAGTTATTATATAAAATAAAAAAAATTCACTGGCTTATTATAACTCAAAAATTACAGGAGCTGTTTGTCCGGCCGTAGACCCTGAATTCATCGCAAAGATGCTGCACGGCCGCCACTTTGAAATTAATTGCTTCAAAAAAATTATTTTATACAGTCACTGATGAGTAAAATAAATACTCTTTTTTGTATATCTCGATTTATTTCCTAGTATTTCTGAGAAAATATGCTAAAAAAGACTAAAAAACTTAACACGTGCTCAGTTACTTTAGGCGTATTCATACCCACATGAGTGTTAAGTTTTTAAAAGAAAAAAATAATAATAATAACAAATATAAGCAATAATATAGTATATATATAGTACGTCCGGAAGTGAGAATGAGGGTATACTGATGAGCATTCATAGCAAAATGAGTGTAACGGCTAAAAGTTTGAAGAGACTGGCAATTTCTATGGAGCATTCGTGGTGGAAAAAGCAATATAACAGAGTGAGATACGAGACATTACGTCGGTGTTTGAGGTGTCCATTAGTGAATTATTAGTATAACCTATGAGTTTGATCGCACGGGGTTTTGACTCCTGTCTATCAGGTTCAGGGATGTTTTGACCACACCTGATCAAATGTGGGCATTGCGCTCCAATTTCAGACGGATAAATGCCCTATATATTGAGACCAGATAAGAGGGGATAAAGTATTTCTTACATCGGTTGAGGAATCCTAGAAACCGAATTCAAACGTAAGTTGTCATTGACACACATACACATACAATTCTGTGTATGTAGCAGAACTGTAAAATTTCAAGTATAACTACCAATACCAGTATCAGTACATGAAATTGTACAGGGTGATTCATCGTGAGGCTTGATTTATAATGTAAAATAAAACATAAATTTAAAAGTGAATTTAAAATTTTTATTATCGGATAAAAGAAAAATTCATTGCATTTACTTTTTGAAAATTATATCATGTAAATGTTGGCCTTGACTACGTCTGAGGTGATCCATTCGGAAGGTCCAATTTTGAGCGACATATTCGAGCATAGCGACTGGTAGTCCAAAGGTGTGATATCGCACGATATAGGCGGCCAATTTACCGTAGCAAAACGTGAAATTAAGTGCTCACCAAAATGATTTTTCAACAAGTCCATTGTTTCACACGCTGTATGACAGAGCTCACCGAGACCATGTGCTTGAATTTCCGCTAAGGGTTGCATAATAATACAATACTCTCTTAAATACTGCAAATCATTTCCGAAAAGACAAGGAATTGATAGTCTAATAACATTGATAGCTTGATAACAAATTTATTGTATAGCCAGCACATCGAACGTGTTTCGGCAAAAAGCTTGCTGTGTTATCTGCAGACTCAAACTGCAGAATTTAGAACCATTGTCAGTAATAGTGGCAATAATATTAGAATGTCTTAAATTGAATTTCGTGTTTATTTCGAATAAAAGGTCTGCGATTCGTTCTGCTGAATGAGTTCCAGTAAATCGTCTGCAAGCAATGGCTATGGAACAATTGTTCAATGACAGATGTATCCCAGGAAGCTACGACGCAAGGCTGACTAGATATCTGTAGTTGCGTAGAAAGTTCTTGATGGTCCTATTTCCGATATAATTTTCTTAGTTATTTCGCCAAATTTTTCGTTTATTAAATCCATCAGTTTTGACCTGATCCTGACGGTTAGCCCAGTCCCTTAAAAAAGCTGAATAAAAGAATTGTGTCTACTATAAAATGAATAAGTCGCTTATCAAACACAGCTTGCTGGCTTATATTAGTTGATTTGTTTTCGCAGCTGGAATCAGTTGTTCTTAGGGCTTCATATTACTTAAATTTTTTAAAATGTAATTTTTGACGTAGCAGAACGAGATCCTTTAATATGCCGTTCGCAGATCTGACAAATGCTTGTTATATTGCCTTTTGAACATATATTGAGTGAATTAGTAGTCTCCTATGAGTTATGTTGCATAAAATTGAAATACAACAAGGACAGAAAACAAATAGTTCGTTTTCTGTTCCAACAAGAACCTATCCGGAAATATACACATATAGGGTGATTCATCGTGAGGTTTGATTTTTAATAGGCTTTTTATAACAGATCACGCGTGGCTCCTTTCAAACTGCTTTGCCATTTTTGTTCAGTATCGTTTGGCAAGTCATCATGGAAAGACTCACACCACAACGGCGCTACGAGCCATACAGCGCGTGAAACAACGGACTTGTTGATAAATCATTTTAGTGAGCACTTAATTTCACGTTTTGCTACGGTATATTGGCCACCTAAATCGTACAGTATCACACTTTTGGACAATTTTTTCTGTTATACTCGTGTTATCTGCGAGATACCAGTCGCTCGGCTCTAACGAGTCGCCCAAATTTGGACCTTCGGAATAGACTACCTCAGACGTAGTCATGGCCAACATTTACATGATATCATTTTCAAAAAGTAAATGCCATGAATTGTTCTTTTAACCGATAGTAAAAATTTTAAGTTCACTTTCAAATTTATGGGTTTTATTTTACATTATAAATCAAACCTCACGGTGAATCACCCTATACATATATAAGCTTCATTTTTTATTTAGTTACGAACTTGATAATATAATGACATATGTGTACCTATTTTGAAAACCATCATTTTCTACTTCGGAAGAAAACTTTATTATATACATATGTATATAACATACAATATAATATACCTTATATTAGAACCTGTTGCAGTACGATAATCGTAACTCTAATAATACTGTATTGCAACAGAAATGCGGGTAATATAACATTGCAAAGGGTTAAAAAACACGTCCGATTTCACACACACAAACATACACATATGTGTCACACTCATATATATACCTTAACTAATTTGAAAAAGGTTTCATCAAAAAGAATTTTTTTTTATTATTAAATCATCCAATTTTAATCGTTTTGTTGAAGTTTGACTGTTTGCATCTTGGTCTAAATTTACGTCAATACTTCGTTTTGGTGATCTTCGGTTCTGGATTTCGTAAGACGGATCTCCAATCGAATCATCTGACGAGAAGTCCATTTGATCATTCTCCCAATTATTTGACGAATCCATTTTTAGTACTTTGAGTGAACTTATTTTAACAATATATTATTTATTTTACACTATTTCAACGGACTTAATTCTTCACTTCTCTTCAAATAAGAAAAATAGTATTTTATTAACGAATATGTAAATAATTTTCACAATGTTCTCTTCAGTTCACGAACTACTTTTAGATAAACTCACATCACCAATGATAAACAATAGCAATCAACAACAAATTGCCTTCAACGTCGCAAAACTCATAACTGTGTAGAGATCGAAATTGATAAGGCAGGCTCATAATGGAAGTATTTACGACTAATTACTAAATCCTTATTTTAATTAAATACTTGTCAATATTTGATATAATTTAAAGTACTTGAAAGTACTTGTAAGTACTGGTCAAGTACTTGTAAGTACTGGTCAAGTACTTGTAAGTACTGGTCAAGTACTTGTAAGTACTGGTCAAGTACTTGTAAGTACTGGTCAAGTACTTGTAAGTACTGGTCAAGTACTTTAGTCCTTATTTATGTACTTAAGTACGTAAAAATGAATACTTGTATCCGTTAAAGGAAAGTAAAGCAAGTACCAGTGAACTTCATTCTTTTCAAGTACAAGTACTTAAATAATTGTTCTGAAGTCCGATAATACTGAAGTACTTTACAGCACTGGTATGTAGTCAGGCAGCGCATCAAATTCGTTAAAGGTCGGATTGCTATCTAGTGTGGGGTGGTGAGAGAAGAATGATGGCACAAGTTCGTAGCCAGGTAGGCTTAGATCAGAGTGATCTAAGAGGTTTGGGCGGGGATCTACTTGTGTTTCACTAAGTGCGAAAACAACTGGGTTAAATTTACAGACAGGGACGTATGCAGAAAAGTGATTACTTTTTATCCCGCGGTATATCCACTCATAATTATAAAAAAAAAAGACAAATACAAAAAACACAAAAAACCGACGATACTAAGCACAGCTGTGAAGTTTTTTTTATATAGATATTGAGCGCTCAAGGGATTTATGTAAGCTTAAAATGTTTACACACAGCGCGAACATATGTTAAAATTCAGAATTAGTTTGCCGAATCAAATTGTTGTAGGTGTTATGCTGTGGGTGTTATTTGCATTGCAATCGCGCTTTTTTTTTCCCCGCACAAGTAATTTTTTTTTTTTTTTTTTTTCACTCGCGTGCGCTGTTATTATTATTTTTTTTCCACTCGAGGAACGAATTTCACAAGATTGGCTAAGCGCAAAATAAGATGTCGAGAATTGGTGCAAAAATTACATAACGTATGCAGCTACCAAGGGCCCAAACGTAAAGCCATCGACATCGCTGGCTCGTTTCACTAAACATTTGATGGGAATTGTTGATACATCCTCGTGGTCATGGATTACTTCAGTAAATGGTCGGAAGTGTTTAGTAGAAGAGATAATTAACAACTGGGTGAACCAATTTGAGGTCTAAATGGAGCTACACTCTGATCAAGGACGAAACTTTGAATGAAAAATATTCCCGGAAGTGTACCAGTATCTGGAAATAAGATAGACAAGGGCAACGCCACTGCACCCTCAATATAATGAGCGATTCACTATGACCCTGAATAAACATCTGTCTAAGATTATCGGCAGCTTCCCACGGGACTGGGATCGACACATACCTCTCTTCTAATAGCCTACCGAAACGGCGTCCATAGTTCAACAGCTCAAACAGTTCGGTTGTCAAGTGAAACGAGATTCGGATCCCCACCTATGGGGCCAAGGAGGTGAACGACTATGTGGATGACTTACACAGCAGGATTCATAAATTTCATGAAAATACCCGAGAAAAGATGAAGGTAATGAGCAACCCCATGAAGACTAGGTACGACATCAAAGCGAAATCTTCGCGCTTCAACAAAGGAGACCTGGTATGGTGAAAAGGTCTTTTCATATAATTTGTATGTAGTTATGTAGCGTCAACTCTGACATGAAGGCATAACACTGATGTTGGAGTGGTTGCTGGCTGGGCTAAATGTAACGAACTAATAACTAGCACTCAACCCAAAACCCAAAAAGTGTGACGGAAATAGTGTTTCAAAAAACATCAAATAAAATATTTTTAAATAAATTACAAAAAAACTTTCATTATTGATTATGCCTAAATCTAAAATATTAAAATAAATTTTAGAATTTAAAATTTTTCTAGTCCAAATAATTTTTTGAACCAAAGCCTTTGCTGGTTAAAATATTTGTTAGTAATGAATTTAGGCCATTTTCCCTGATTAAATCTTTATTAAACACAAATAGAATAAGTATAAGATTACATGTACCTACTTAGTTAACTTAAAATTTAAATTTTTATAATAAGAATTCGGATATGTGTTAGAATTAAAACGATATTCAAAGCTAAACTTAATTGTCGCCCTTTTTAAAGTAAAATATTTGACTGCCAGTAGGCGTTTATGTTGCATAAATTTTCGCACAAAAGTTCAGTTCGATGGCTTGTAGATATATGACATTCCATGACATTCGACCATGTTATCCTGATTGGCTAAGAATCTTATTATTATTTTTATTGTTATTAATAATTATAAATTATTAATACATAAGTACATTAAATAAAATTAAAATAAACTAATAAAATAACAAAATAAAGCACTAGCTGCAAGGGCTTTCGGCTAGATGAGCTCTAAATATTATTAACTAACTTAATGGCTATCATCAATTTATATACATTTTTTACATTTTCGTACTTAAAACGCATTTGAGGTTTAGGTTAGAGATTTGGTGACAGAATGTATTGTATTAACTTGGCAGCCTAAGAGATGGTTTAATGTTAGGATAGGTTTTTTTTTTTTCACATAGATGGAAGAGGGGTGGTGAATGTTTCATAAAAATATGTTTATGGGTGATGTTAGTGTGGCCCATTCTAAGTCTTATAAGGATTTTCAACTTGTTTATAGACACATGCCCTGGGAAGAAAACTTTCTCGGCAGACGGGTCAAATTCTTTGTATAAATGTCCAGCAAATCGTTTGCCAATTTGAGGCGATGTGATGGTTTCGATGGTGTTAAAAGAGTTGTTCGTGTTTTTTATATCAGTGATTGAGAATAAGCTATTCGGAAATATTATGGTTTTTTTGTTGCAAGTCATATCAATTGCTTTAAGGATGGCGAAAGCTTCGACTGAGAAGATCAATGAAAATGAGGACAGCAGTCCTTTGGAGATAACAGATCCATTTCCGTTTGTAACAGCAAAAGGCGTCTATCCTAATCGCTTATAGTTTTCGGCTAGCTCGGAAAATAGGGTTTTGTATATGTCGTTGTTGGTTAAAGCTTTAGGAAAGTATGCCAGGTCAGTAATTATAGTTTCTTCCGGAAGCATTCAGGGTGGACGACGTTTTTTTGTTCTGGATAGTGATTGGGATGTCCAGTTTAATTGCAGATGTAAATGTCTTGGCTATTGCAGATTGGTGTTTTGGACTTTTTTTCCGTCACAGTATTTTTTTGATGTCGCCATGGAAGGGAGATATTCTTGGAGAGTTGATTTTGAAAGGAACTGAGAAGAAAGGCAGTCAAATTTGTAATTTGTGTTAACCCCACTTCTGTCAGAAGATTTTTTCATCGAAATTATTCGGAAAGCTATCATGCTCCTTTTTACCGCTCCATGGTATAGTGTTGCGATAAGCTGAATGCTTGATTTTGAAAATTTTCCATAAATTGCTAGGCTAAAATCAATTTTGAATAAAATAATGGATTTAATGACGTTAATGATAGTGTTGAATTTGCAAAAATTATTTTTTGAAGAAAGATATTTGATAATATTTACTCTAAAAGTAAGGCTTTTCTTAATATAAGTACAATGGTTACGAAAGTTAAATTTTAACTTTTTTTTTAGGTTTTTACATTTTGAAAAAAGGATGAGATTATCTGCATACAGGATATGCTGTAACTGTTAATTACTGTACTTATTCCGTTGAAAGCAATTATGAATAGAATGACTGATAGAGGGGATCCTTGTGGGATACCGTTTTGTAGTTGATGTACGGTGGAAACAACTGAGTTGGTCTTAATATGGAAACGCCTATTGGCGAAAAAAGATATTATATATAATAATTGAGAATTTTTGGCCCAATCTTCCATACCACGAGTTATTTTAAGATACGCAGAAACTATTTGGAGCCCTTAATAAAGCGTAGGAGACTTTTAATGCCTATGTTGCTTAATTCACTTAAGTAGTTGTGAAAGAAGACCCCTAGGTAGAGATTTCTTCTTGTGGAGAGAGCTGGACATGTACAGAGGAGGTGAGGGATTGTCTCCTCTTCCTCCTCATTCATGCAGCTTCTGCAAAAGTCGTTAGTAAACATGACAAGACTTCTTGCATGTTTACCTATGAAACATTGTCCAGTGATGAGACCTTTAATGGCGCTAAATGTTTTCTATTTAGAAGAATTGAAATCCTGGAGCGATTCAGATCTAGCTTTGGCCAAATTTATTTGGTCGCTAAGCATGTCGATCCAACCACCCATCTATGGTTTGTTCTTTTATTAACATCCAGCCTTATTTCTTGCTTGCGCGTAGCGATAGGTATACCTATGTTTTCCTTTTCAGGTGTGATAGGTATAGTGGTTTCAATTTTGACAATTTCGTCGGCTCTACAATTCCCTGGAATGTCTCTATGTCCCGGCACCCCTCTCCATTAGAGATGATAGGCAGTCCATGACTGTTCTTGAATTTAGAGAGCATGAGACCAGGGATTTAATAGCGGCCTGACTATCGGAAAAGATGCGGATATCCATTGCAGATATTACATTTTTCTTCAGCCAGGTTAGTGCTTTCTTCATTGCCAAAATTTCCCCCTGGAACACGCTACACTGATTGGGGCGGCAGAAGGAGAGGCTTAGGTTAAGTTTATCGGCAAAAACACCACCACCAACCCCACTGACAGTCTTTGAACCGTCGGTGTAAAATTGAAAAAAGAGGGGAAAAAAGCAGTGCAATTAGCGGAACGCAGTAGTGGAAAGTGACCGAGAATTCAGGCAGACAAACGATGTTATCGCAACGAAAGCTAGTCGGTGACTGCTAAGAATTTTAATAATACATATTAATATAAACAAGATGGATTGGCATGATAACACTCAGTTTATTAGGTAAATCGAATAAAACTTCATTGACATATTGTACTTAAGCATTCTTCATTTCTTGCAAAACCAAGCTTTTTTTAAGTCTGATATTTTTATTTTCATCAAATAATAAAATAGTTTTGTTATAAAGACTTTTTTTTGTTTTTTAGTGTACGTCTAAAATAATGAAGGTATTTTTATAATTCTAAGTTTATGTAATTATTATTTGTATAATTTTATGAAAGTGTTTGCTTATGTTATGTACATTTTGTAGAATTTTTAGTATTTAGAGGAATAAATTAAATATTTTAAATAAACATAAGCAATTACAAACGAATACATTTTCAGTTCATCGCCTGACTCTCTAAATGCTGATCGAAGTGACAAATCCGTAATTGGATCCGCATCTCCTCAAGCTCTTTATAAGCTTGTGGTTCCGTTGCTTAGATGCGAAGTAACTGAAGTAAGAGATGCAGCAGTCAATGCTCTTGGCATGATAAACCATGAAGCTTTAAAGTAAGTTGTTGTTTTATAGTAAAAAAAAAAATCATTTGTTTATTAATATTTATCAATAATAAAAAAAATATATTTATATAGAGATTTAATGGAGGAACTAGTAATTTATATTCGTGAAGCTGTGGACCGAAAACAGGAAAATATGAGGAGACGAAGACGACGCGACGCACTACGTTTACAACTTGTAAGAGTTTTGGAGAGAATTGCAGAAAATGGCACGTTTGGTGTTAGGTAATTTTCATTCTTATAGTTTTATTTTCAATTAAAATATACTCGTGCATACAACTTACATAAAAATTCTGCATTTCTTAATACATGTTCAGTACGTGTGTATTGGAAAGGGATGCTATGTCATTGCATCCAACTTTTGTTGAATATATAGAAGGTGCACGTATCTATTTAGAAGCAGAAATGGATAAAGATAACACAAGTATTCGGGAAGTGAAAGCTCATTTTTGTAATTTTATTCGAAAGATGATTAAGAATTTTTCACGTAAGCTTTTTCAGATTCAATTAATTATTTTATACAAACAATCCTATATTTAAAGTGGAATCGTGTGGAACACTTTTATCTCGAGATTTGAAAAGAAATTTGTTCAATTTATTTGCAACATGGTCTGGAGTATTTGCGAAACCGCTTGGAATACTATCACAAATTGGTTCAACTACAGAAGAAGAAAAACTTCAGCTAAGTGCTCTACAAGTACGTATTGTTACTTAAACAAAATTAAACCAATAAATTATAATATTTTTAAAATCATTAAGGCAATGTCTGCATTATTGTGCTGTGGACCAATTTTTCATTCACCCTACCTTGTAGACGATGGGATAATTTACAAATGGTTAGATCTACTTTTAGCTTCGAAAGATGAAAAGGTGAGTGATAATAACACATAGCTGTCTTTCTACATCCTTTCATACATAGTGTTGTTCAGATTACGAAGCAACTTACATAGATAACAATTGATCAAATTGCCAATATTTTGTATTGCAAGATACTTTGAACTTTGAATTTTTTTTTATCGTTTTAGTAACAAATTACACTGTCGATGAATTAAAATATCTAAAAATAAACGTCATGCTCAATTTTTTTTATTTAGGTAAAATTTCGATAAAACTTTTAAATATCTATGTTTCTTTTTAAATTCCATTTTTGGTATGATAAGGAGGAGAAAAATATATATTAATTATAAATTGTTTTTGTAGGGCTGTTTGATGTGAAAAGAAAACTGTCGAGAAGGTCCACCAGTTGCCATTGCGGAAACCACCGACCTGACTTCAAGAGTCCATCTTTTTTAATGTATATACTCTAGAAAGTTTCGTACCGATTACATTTACTTATTTGTCATAGAAAATTCGTAAAATCTCGTGAATTTTAGGTATAGTAAATGATATGATCCTCTCAATATTGGGTATATATTTTAATTCGTGCGTTTTTTTTTTTCAAAATTTGAACGTTTATTTAAAAAAAACTGTACAATAGTATTATTCAAAGTATTGTCCATCTGAAGCTATGACTTTTTCCCATCTTTCTGGCAATTTGTGGATCCCATCCCAAAAGAACTGCGCCATCCCAAGGATGAATCAAGCCAATTTTTGATATTCTGCTCTGATGTGAACCGTATTTCAGTGAGGGCGTTCTGCATCGACCGGAACAAATGGTAGTCAGAAATGACAAGGTCTGGGCTATAAAGCGGGTGGGGTAAGACTTCCCATCCACTGTTTTCCAAATAGTTCTTAACCTGAACAGCAACGTGGGGCCGAGCGTTGTCATGATGGAAAATTATTGCCTCATGTCTGGTCGCATATTCCGGGCGTTTTTCGGGTACTGCTCTCTTCAAACGGATTAATTGTGTTCGGTAGCGTTGTCCATTGATGGTTTCACCCGGTTTTAGCAGCTCATAATACAGCACACCCATCTGATACCACCAAATACAGAGCATTACCTCTGCGCCATGGATATTCGGCGTTGCCGTTGATTTAGCTGGTTGGCCGGGTTTCACATATGATTTTTTGCGCTTGGGGTTGTCGTAATGGATCCATTTTTCATCACCAGTAACAATCCAATGCAAAAATGACTTCCTTTTGAGGCGTTCCAGCAGAATTTCGGACATGCAAAACCGCCTTTCGACGTCTCTCGGCTTGAGTTCATATGGAACCCAATTTCCTTGCTTTTGAATATATTCAGCTGCTTTTAAACGTTTTGAAATGGCTGCTTGAGTGACACCCAAAGATTCTGCGAGCTCTTCTTGTGTTTGGTAACAATCTTCGGCAGCAGTTTTCTTCATATTAAAGTAATGAAGAAGAATTCCCCGCAAAAACACTTTTTCAGGCACAAAGTTCGACATATTTGAGTGAAAAAAAAATTATTGTTGTTTACGCTTCAAATGAATGACATATACTGAAATGACGTACAATGAGTAGCTTTCCAACGTATCTTCCAAGGGAATAATAACAATAGAATAATACAAGTTACGTCATCTCTTAGCAAACCTTAGCATGAATTAAGTTATAGACGATAGTATGTGTACGACTATATTGTACGATTTATATGTTCTTGCTTACGAAAAGTAGTTGTGAAATCTCTTTCCAAGAAAACCTACTCCATCTCTCGGTTCACGCGGAACAATCGTTTTAGTACATATTTGTACAAAATCGGGTACAAACATCTTCTCGTGATACCAGTGAAAGAGATTTTCTGATCTATTGATTTGTTTTATTAGTGATTGATTTTATTAAAGTACTTTTGCAGCTCAACTATCTCAGCTGCTGTTGTATTTCCCGGAAATAAATATAAAATCCCAAATAAATACTGTCTTGGTGGCACATGCATATATAGATTTTGTCAGAACTATTTCTGCTTGTGAAAGAATAGAAGAAAATTCTAAATTTAAATACTGTTTTTCAAATTTGTTGCAACCTGAAATCTGCTGCTTTGGAATCTTGGATCCAATATTGTAGATTTTACCAAAAGGATATTTTTTTTTTTAAATGATTGAAACCCTTGTGCACTTGTTCACGAAGTGTCTCTAACAATTTACGGACATTATTACAGGTGTAATGATCTTATTTCAACTTTAGATAAACGTTGAGCAATACGACTCACATTTTTTTCTGTAGAAATCTCAATGGTTACATCCATAAATATATTAATTGTTATATTGGAACCGCTCTCTCTATCACATTCCAATCTTCATTTTTTACTAATTTAAGTGAATCAACATTCTATCTGGCATGTCATAGGTTGAATGTTCGTTGACACGTCTTGTTTAAATTTTACAATAGACATGTCCATATGTTTTTGCAGGTTTATACAAGTTAAACCTTGAGGACTTTTCTTGAAATATTTCGCAATGTTTTTTATTTTGTTAACAATTTGCGAAATCCGCTTAATTCTAGCTTATACGAGTAAATTTAATAAATGTGCGAGTCAAATTATAGAGCGCCTTCCTCCTAACTATATAACCCAAAGAATATTAGTAGCATTGTGGTTGACATTAGCCCCAACTTTGTTCTCAATTTTCCATTTTGACATTTGGTCTATTAAAAATGTGCATAGATTTCCACTCGTATGGGGCTTATCGTATTCTATACAGCCAAGTAAACTCGAATATAATTTAACGCTTTCAGTGTTAACAAAATATGCTGTAACAGAAATTAAACTTTGATTATTTATTGATGCTCAGGCATCTGTCGTTAAATATAATGCAGGTGCATTTGCAATTTTAGTGTATGTACACTTTTTCTTCTAACTTTAAATAAAAGCTTAGATAGTAGTACTTCGAGAATGTCTTTCTGTTAAACTGTAAATGATGGACACACTAGTGACATAAATTTGTTAAATTCTGTTTTTTCTTTCGTTTCGCAATGGATCGTTCTCCTTTGAAATCATAACAATTAACCGGCTTTCTACTTTTAGTTTTCTCTCTATTTTTATGGCATACATTTTTTGTTGAATAGCTTGAGGTTTCAATTCAGGTGAAGTACACAATATTTTTGAATAACGACTCCTATTTTAAATGGTGAAAGACTAATAGCTGTCTGGCGCTCTATTACACTTGCATAGATTATAGGGCTTCCTTTTGAAATGTCTACCTAGATTTTCCAAACTTCCAGCATTGAATGCTACACTTTTGCTTTCGTAAAAAATAGGTACAAGCAATGCTTCTCTGCATTGTCATTTACAAAATATATATATATTGTATATGGTATTTATATAAATTTATTAAGAAACGATACACAAATATAACATTAAGAGTGGGTTGTACCACATGAATTTCGCTTTTCGATTAGTCGGAAATAAGAAGTTCTCGAGTGAACATCTGTGCCAGAACTCTAAATTTTCCTTTTTTTTATAAAATAATTTGGTCCGAATTTTAAGGTTCGTTACAAGTACCGTTATTTTCCATGCTGTCGGCAGTTCAAATTAAATTTACGAATTTAAAATGTGACATAATGCGTCAAGCGAACCCACTATATACGACGTTGGTTTGGAAATTTTCATTTGGGACATTACAACCTCGAAAATGTACCAAGTGGAAAGCCGGAAGTGATAGTTAAGCGCTTAAGGACAAATTGCTGCGAAGCTTTTCTTCAGAGCCTCTTCAAAAGGCTGACGAAAAGACTTACGGACGTCTGATATATAATTAAACTTTAAATAAACAGACAAACTTTCACTTGGTTTAAACAACATGATTTATTTGTCACGAAAATTACTTCAAGAAGCATTTTGTATTGACAAAACGTAACTCAAAAAGAAAAATGTTGCAACTGCTGTCCAGATAGTAATATTTCGGCTCACTCATTTTATTAAAAATAGAGAAAAAATCCCGCTAATAAAAGAGCTACCTGAAAACTTGTTAGTGCTTAGGACTAGATTCTAAAAGAATCTCCTTGTAAGTATTCAACATTGAAAAGTTGTAAGTGCTTATAAATAGCTTTCTACTGATTATGAAGAGTAAGAGCTAACACACTGCATCCTCTGGAAGCGCTTACTATATTTCTCGCTGTGTCTGTTTTATTCATTCATTCATCTGGAACTATGGACATGCTTAAAGCATGGGATCCATTGGCATCCATGACATTCTTTCCCACGTGATACAAGGTCAAATATTCCTTTTTCGTAGAAGTGCTAACTTTTTGAGGCAATAAAATCTTCAAAGGCTTCAATGGCTGCTCGGTTCCGGAAGACTTTGTGCCAGCAAAATGAATTCAAAATATCAGGAGAGTACGGTGTATACGGAAAAATTTCAAATCCAAACTGCAACAGTTTTTGCACGGTTACTTGTGAGGTATGGGGTTTAGCATTTTCATGTTTCTCCTGGTTGAATAAATGAAAAGTGGGTTGGTCCGTTTGGTGTCCACCAAATTGTCACCAGAACCTTTTTTGGGTGAAGATTGATCTTGGAAGTATGTTTTGGTTTTTCATCTGCATTCAACCACTGCCCAGATCTTTTACAGTATCCACTATTCATCACAGGTTACTATCCGGTGCAAAAATGGTTCAGTTCGTTTTTTTAATGTAAGCGATGCGCAGATTTCCAGTCGCCGTAGTTTTTGGGATTCGTTTAGTTTATGGGGTACCCACATATCGAGTTTCTTAAACTTTCCCATTAAAAGAGGTGTCAACTATTGTCATTGGGGATACTCCCATGCTTTTTGCACTAATTTCGTTGGATCCGCATCCACCGTTGCTCTTTAAACATCGTCGTCAACTAACGTTTCCGGCTTCCCACGTGGTTCGTTTTTGAAGCTGAAATCTTCCGAACGGAATTTTCCAAACCAACGTCGTGAAGTGCGTTCGTTTACCGCTTCATCCTCAAATGCGTCATTAATGTTTTTCATTGCCAATGACGCATTATGTCGCATTTTAAATTCGTAAAGGAAGAGGGTTCGAATGTAAACTACCGACAGCATGGTAAATAATTCCTAGAAAAAAATAATAATTCAAATTTTTGATTTCTTCGAGATTGTCAGCAAAAGGACAACCTACTCAAGCGAAGTCCTATATTGTACTGACAAATTGGGATGTGTGTAGAGTCCAACACAATTTTACGCCCTTCACACATCCTTAAAATTGTGTGTACAAATCCGTAAGTGTTTAGCGGGTTTAAGAAACACATGATTCAATAATTCGATAAATATCACGTTTAGATGGCCGATGAGGTCTACCGTAAACTTCACAAAATGCTCTATAAGTTTGGTGAACAGGGCTTCGATTTTGGAAATTAATTTTAGCGATTTGAAATCATTGTGTTGTGGCGTCAATCTTTCCGTGGTGAAATGGCAAACGGCGCTTAAAATAGATAAAGCTTGGCCGCTCAATATGACAGCTGATTTGACATTTAATTCCTATTGAAAAGTTTGACACTGCAAAAAAAAAAAAAACACTCTTTACATGTACCTATGTATTGTATATATAAAACTTACTTTTTAAATTATCCCATTTAAAGGAGTGAAATCGCGTGCTCTCGATCTTCGAATTTCGATCGCAATAAAATTGCAGTTTGATGAGGTGTGTGCCATCTTGTTAAAACTAGAGCTCACCTAAATTCAGTTCATCGAATTTGGGAAGAAAAAGTCGGTCAACATCTGTGGATAACGTTAAGAATTCAATGTATAAGTCTCTTCATCGTCATCTTCAAAAAAATTATGACTTAATTATGCCTTAAGCACACACACAACTCCAAGACGTAACTTAGTGTTTTGGTGTTTCCTGAATCAACGTTTTTTGATTCAAAAAGTGTGATTCATCTGAAAAGATTGTATTTGATGAACAAAAAAAAAAAAAAAATGTCTCTTCGTTTTAGCATGGATGCTTGGCTCATTTGGAAGACTTTGGCTTGCAGTGGTGATATTTTGGAGGTGCCATGACGCTTTGACAAAGCGACATTAAGCCAATTTGGCTTTATATCAATTTCAAATTTCAAACGGCCCGTTAACCATCTTTAAATGTTAAAAATTATTAAGACGGAGGATTTTATTGGGTATATAATTTAATTCGTACGGTTTTTTTTTTTTCAAAATTTGTGCGTTTATTTAAGAAAAACATGTACAATAGTATTATTCAAAGTATTGCCCATCTGAAGCTATGACTTTTCCCATCTTTCTGGCAATTTGTGGATTCCATCCCAAAAGAACTGTGCCGGCTTGGCAGCCAAAAATGAATTAAGCCAATTTTTGATATTCTGCTCTGATGTGAACCGTATTTCAGTGAGGGCGTTCTGCATCGACCGGAACAAATGGTAGTCAGAAGGGACAAGGTCTGGGCTATAAGGCGGGTGTTTTCCACTGTTTTCCAAATAGTTCTTAACCTGAATAGCAACGTGGGGCCGAGCGTTGTCATGATGGAAAATTATTGCCTCGTGTCTGGTCGCATATTCCGGGCGTTTTTCGGCTACTGCTCTCTTCAAACGGATTAATTGTGTTCGGTAGCGTTGTCCATTGATGGTTTCACCCGGCACAGCACACCAATCTGATCCCACCAAATACAGAGCATTACCTTCGCGCGATGGATATTCGGCTTTGCCGTTGATTTGGCTGGTTGACCGGGTTTCACATATGATTTTTTGCGCTTGAGGTTGTCGTAATGGATCCACTCTTCATCACCAATAACAATCTGATGCAAAAATGACTTCCTTTTGTGGCGTTTAAGCAGCATTTCGGACATGCAAAACCGCATTTCGACGTCTCTCGGCTTGAGTTCATGTGGAACCCAATTTCCTTGCTTTTGAATATATCCAGCTGCTTTTAAACGTTTTGAAATGGCTGCTTGAGTGACACCCAAAGATTCTGCGAGCTCTTCTTGTGTTTGGCAACAATATTTATAGAGTAATGCTTCCAGTTCTTCATCTTCAACACTCTTGGCTGCCTAGGACGTTTATCGTCTTTCAAGCCAAAATCACCACTTTTAAATCGTGCAAACCACTTTTGGCACGTTCGCTCAGCTAGCGCATGTTCACCATAAACTTCCACTAAAATACGATGACTTTCGGCAGCAGTTTCCAGTAATGAAGAAGAACTCCCCGCAAAAACACTTTTTCAGGCACAAAGTTCGACATATTTGGGTGAAAAAAAAATTATTGCTGTTTACGCTTCAAATGAATGACATATACTGAAATGACGTACAATGACAGTAGCTTTCCAACGCATGTTCCAATGGAATAATAACAATGGAATAATACAAGTTACGCCATCTCTTAGCAAACCGTATTAAGTTATAGACCTAATATTACTTATGGCATACTCAACCCTGGTCAGCTGTTCTTTCCAATCGGCGCACTCGGAGGACTCAACCAACTTCGATAGCCTTTATATGCTCAATGTTATTTTCAAAATTTACTAAATTCCTGTGACGTGAAACTAATCCCTCGATCACTAATGATCCTGTGCGGACGACTGTAATATTCAAAATATCGCTCAAGAGCACTTATCGCTTGTCTTATCTTGTCCCGATAGTATTGACAGAATATAATTTAACGTATTTTGTGAAGCAGTCTACGACGGCTAAAATATATTTACTTCTTCAACTTAAAGAGGGCAACGGACCAAAGTAGTCTATATGGGCTGTGTCGAAAGGCTCGGGCCGCTTGGCTTTATTGTACAGGTTTCGTTCAGAGTTTCGCGGGGGCGTGGAATGGTTTCCCGTTTAGGATCGTATATTGCCAATATTGGCGAAGAAACTAGCCTATCCCTCAACTGCTCAAAGGCATCAGTACACTCAAATTTAGAAAATTTGTCAACGGCCTGGCGCTGCAGGAAAATCCTGGAACAAAGCGACGAAAATAGGAGAACAACCCATTACACCTTTGGACCTCTTTAGTACTGAGGGGCATCGGGTATGTGCGAATCGTTTCCAAGTGATTTACGTTAGAGCAGCTCCCATCCGCATTAATCCGATAGCCAAGGTAATCGATTTCATTAAAGGCGAATTTACTCTTCTTCATATTAAGTTCCAAATCGGCGTCTTTTAATACGCGCAGCACTTCGGTTATAATTTCAACATGCGTCTTAATATCGACGCAATATATATGTCATCAATATAGACAATGACTTGGCCCTCTATCAATCAACGGTTTTCACGTAAAGTAAATATATCTTTGAAAGACTTCTCAAAGACTATGCATTCTTAAGACCAAAGGGCATATAGACGTATTCGAATTGTCCAAAAGGAGTTACGAACGCGGTATATCTGACCGATTCCTCAGACCGTTTAATATGATGGAACCCTTCCCTTAAATCCAATGTGGTAAATATCTTCTTATTCGCGATATAATTATTGGGAGCAGAAAATTGTCCCTTACTGTATGTTTGTTTAGGGCCCGATAGTCTACGCACATTCGCACCTCTCCATTCTTTTTCCTCACTAGCACTAAGGCAGAATCGTAGGGTGAATTACTCGGTCTAACTATCCCTTTCTCTAACAACCGATTGACAATGCTCTGTACTTCAGTACGTTCGTAATAGAAAAGTACACGCACGAATTAAGTTATAGTTATATATAGAAATCTGAAAAACTGCGATTCTGCTTTAAATTTTGGATTTTTATTTAACTTTTACTTTCTTTTTTTTCTTCCTTCTTCTTCTCGGCCGGAAAACAAAAAATCTCTTACTTCTTTAAAGCGTTTTGAACCTTTTTGCATAAAAAAAAGAGGTGGTCAGAAAGCGATACATCTCTGATACATAACTTATTTCTAGTTCATTATAGTGCATATTAAATTTTTCTGATATCTGTGATTTTATCATATATTTTTAAAATCGGGTGAAAAGTAAATAATTAGTCAAATTTGTTACATCTAATTACCAGCAGTTATTGTCAATGATAACCATATAACGAACAGTAAAAGCTGATTTTTGTTGTTAGGAAAATAAAAGAAAAAAATATATCGTCTTATGTCTTAAATTCATATGGCCTTATAACGCCTTCATATAGTTTTATATAATAAAAAATATTTTTTGAAATAACTCTCGTATATGGATACATACATACATGGATACAAACACACATACGTATATATTATGTACATACATACATAAATAAATGCATTAAGGCATACATACATATGCACATACAAACAAAGGAAAATAAGTATTGTGCAGTAATAACACTTGGCGCATATAGGAGTACTTGCACCGAAAAGCTGGTCAAAATTCAATTTGCTAAAAAGTAAAATCAAGAAGTAAAAGTATGCTATAGCGTAACCTATGTTTTTGTTTCAATACGGGTTCAAACGCAATACAGATGTCGTATTTCTTTCAATTTTTTTAAGTTTTAATAATTTTAGTATAGTATACCGTATTATTATGTGATTGTAATATTGAATATTTGTCATTGTATTGCACGTCCACAGTTTCAGGGCTAACCTAAATAAAACCTATCCGCTGCCTACCCCAATAAGAATGACTATTGCCCTCAGTGGAGTCATTGTAGTATGAAGACAACATTACTCATATCACTTTGGTTTTTATGCTTTTTCCAATGTAGGTCAGCACAAAATCCATTCATGACAAATCAAATGTTCTCGTAATTCAACGAGAGTAAACAAATTCCGATCGTCTGGGTCAATAAACGAGCGGATGACAACTCATACTACTGTAACATTATTCAGCACAACTGGTGGTCGTTAATCGTAAATTGTTGATTGTTTATAATAATAAAGAAATTACTAATTGGTTATCAAAATGAAAAGTCGGCATTTCCACATGTATCTAAAATTATTTTCGATTTGAAGCAAGGATGGTTAGCATATAGCAGAAGAAAGGATTTGTTTGTAGAGAGAAACAAAGAGTGGCTTGAAGGGACTTTCACATTTCCAATTATGAGTGTCAGATCAGCAGGGCGACATGCAAAACCATTTGAAGAATCGAGTGAAAGGACTAAAACAAGAAGAACTGACAATATCCGAGAAACAGTTCAAACTGAGGAACTAGCTTTTGCAACTCAGATGAAGTTAAGAGAAACCGGGAACACAAAGAAGTACAGCCTTACGGATAAAAAACAAAAATTGTCCATACAAAAGGCTCTTTCTGTGTTCATTGAAGCCGGACTATCGCGAAAGCAATATGAAATTGTGGCCGCAACGAATAAAGATTTTTTTCCGTGTTACAGTATGCTTCAAAAAGCTAAAAAGGATTGCTATCCAATAGAAGAATCATATACTGTGACGGAAACATTAGCTGAAATAAATCTGCAGGATTTGTTGTATCACACTTCAACTCGACTACTAATGTATATGCAGGAAGTTGTAAGCAGTCTTAATGAAAATGAATTTGCATCTCTTGAGCTAATTACAAAATGGGGTTGTGACGGATCCCAGCCAACGCAATACAAACAGAGATTCGAAAAAAGCTTTGAGTCAGATGCGTTTATATTTCAAAGTTCGCTTGTTCCGTTGCGTTTAGTTAGTGGTTGAAAAACCATCTGGCAAAACCCAACTCCATCTTCTCCCCGATTTTGCCGGCCAATAAGAATAAACTTCATTAAAGAAAGCGCGGACATAACTAAAAGCGAAATCAACTATATCCAGTCAAAAATTGATTCACTTAATGGGACTGCAATAAGTTCGACCATTAAAGTGAAGTATACATTGCTTTTTACCATGGTCGATGGAAAAATATCGATGCAATAACTGAAAATACATCAACACAGAAATGCTATGTTTGCGGGTCAACGTCAAAAGACTTAAACAAATTAACTACACCGACAAACGAAATCAATGAAAACTCCATGAAATTTGGTTTAACAGCACTACATGCAAGAATCAGACTTTTTGAGAGTCTTCTGCATGTAGCTTACAAACTTCAAGTAAAAAAATGGCAAATTTGATCCCAAGACGAGAAAGAAGTATGCAAAATAAGAAAAATTCAAATTCAACGGGAATTTAGAAACAAGCTTGGTCTCATTGTGGATCTACCACGTAGGTTTCGGCAATACAAATGACGGGAATACAAGTCGAAGATTTTTTAATAACCCTGAAATTGCCGCTGAAGTCACAGGAATTGATTTCAACTTGATTTTCCGATTTAAAATCCTTTTAGAAGCAATTTCAAGTGGCTACAAAATTGACTCCGAACAGTTTGGTGTCTATGCAATGGATACAACCAGACTTTATGTCGAGTTATATCCATTGCATCCTATGACTCCGACAATGCATAAGATCTTGATGCACGGGTCTATAATTATAGAAAATGCCCTTCAGAAACCAGGAATAAACACTTTAGGTGAGCGAAATAAAATAAAACTGCATTCAACAAAAATATTCATATATAAAACTTTCAGATTATACCGTCTAGAAAATTCTTAAGGAGAGATCCTCTAATCACTTCTCTTAGAAAGACGCATCCAAAAATAAGAATGCCATTTTCAAAAGAGACGTTAGAAATGCTTCTTCCAGAGGGTCCAGAATGATTAAAATCTAGCGATTAGTTTTTGAGCAATAAAAAAAATAAAATAGAAAAAAAAGCGGTCATTTTTCAAAAATATATGCCAAAATTAATACACATCACGAAACGAAAAATAATTTTGGCCAGGTTTTTCATGCAAATACTCCTACGTGTAACGTTAAGAATGCCAGTAGCAAAGCACATCCAAGAGATAGAGTCTGCCACTGATTAGGCTGTTGGTAGGTTCATTAATTGGTTAGAATCTGTCGGTCTGGAACTAGACGGCCACAAGATTTAGGCTCTCATAATCATCACCCGAAAAACCTTGGAGTATACGAAATTTTGAGTTGGAAACCAAACAATCAAGTCAAAGAAGTCCCGAAAAATTCTCGAAGCGATGCTCCATACGCTAGCAAGAAGGCATTGCTGATTTAATCTGAAAATCGGTGGCCCTGGATACTCTTGCTGCCCAAAGTAGTCAACTTAATTCTTCAATACGCTTCTCTGCTATGCCGGTGCACTAGCGGTAAAAGAGTTAAAAATAAAACTGTAATCAGAGCACAAGCTCTGTCCAATCAGAACTATCAGCAGATTTTGATATAGCAGCTGCTATATAGTAGCAAGCAGTTTCGTTCATTTGACAGTCTTGGAATCGGTGGACCAAAAGAGCAGGAGCGCAAGAAGGTGGCTTAACAGCAGTATCAGGGAAACACTATAGGGGGGAAACAGGGGAAGCAGAAAGAGCGCCTCATCGTCAACAACAACATGAACAAATACTGCATCACAGCTGAGCAAATCACATCAACAACAACAGCGAAAAACATGTATGTATTGTAAGTCGCTCAAGGCCAAATATTTTTTGCAAAAAGACTAATTTTGCATAGACAATGGGGCGCTATTATAAAATTAAGAAAAAAATATAAAGAATCGACGATGCACTGCTCAAAGAGGAAGATTTCAATGAGTTTGAATTCGTCGTCGCAGCTAGAGCCTAAAGGGGGAAATGGAATAAACGTTCTTCCTGTTTGACCTCACTCTCATTAGCATAATATAAGGAGCATTAAATTAACCAGCTTTAAGATGGAAAATAGTAATGAGAGGCGATAATATTTTGTAATGTGCTGGGTGGGGTGCGGGCATGCCGCGTCGATCTATGGGATTTAGACTTAATGGGTAAAGTGTGGAAGGCACCACAGATGATAGGAATTCGTTCTGTGTACGACTGCCCCCTCAGAGAAAAGTGCAAGCGCCTAGAGTAGCGGAGGTTGAATCTGAAATGCTAGCTATCTTGTTTTCTATCATAGGACAGATCAGCTACAACGTCAACCATAGGATAAGATTACGTGTATGGATCAATCTATCCGCTGCTTCCGGATCTAACACAGTTCCGGTAGTAATAGGTGCCAAAGTGGCAGAGTAAACCCTAATGGTGAACCTGACACAATTTTGGTCGCTTGTTGAAGGACAGGAAGCTTCTTTGTCGAATTCCTCTAGCAAAAGATAGTTTCTCTAGGAAACAAAGTCGGTCGTCAGTCTAGTTTATTAACCATGCCCGGCTTGCATAGTTTTAGGAAGGATCAGTGTAGATTTAAGAAACAAAACAAAATATATATATGTATACAGGGTGTCTGTATGATTCGCCTGATTCGTCAAGAATAATTTGGGGATTGATTTTTGGGTATATTCTAAGAAAAAAATTGTTCTGCAGTAAAGGCCTATCTCCAACGTTGAAATAATTTATCGAGGATTTAAGAAAAGGCTTACTTCCGTGTACCTTGACCCCACGTTAACAAAAATTGCTCTGTTAATACTAATGGTAGAAACTAGGTTGAGGACTTTATTTTTAGAAGAAATATTACTTTATAACTGCGTTTAAATAAAGTTGATATCTTGTTTGAGTCTTGAGATATCCCATTTCTAGGCCTGTTCGATTTTATTTCCCATGCTAATTTTCTCCAGATAAAATTACTATTTTTTTCTTGTGAACGTAACAATAATAAAAAAATAAATCATCAAGTTTGCAGAAAAACCCAATTCATCAGTTTAATTTGTTTCGCTTAGAAACTCTATTTGAAGTATCTGCATTTACAAACCAAGAATACGCAGACATTATTTACATATATGGGTTGTACAATAAAAAATCAACTAGAACGCGACCGACGACTTTCTAGTAAAGGAGTTTTTGGAAAAACGTATCAAGAGAACGGGATCTTTCAAATACACGATCTTACGCGGGAGCTCCATAGGTTTGATTAAAGAATACTGGAAGCTGTTACAACTGATTCATCAATCAGCATAAGATGCTTAGCTTTGCAATTCAATGTTTCGAGACATAAAATTTCTAATGTATCGCATGAAGAAAATCTTTATCCGTTTTATAATACACATGTCCAAGAACTGCTTCCCGATAATTTGGAAAAGAGACTTGAGTGAAGCGGATGACAACGAGTTTATTGGTGGAATTTTTTGGACAAACAAATCTCAATTTGCAAGAGATGGGATCACAAATTTTCATAATTTTCATACATGAGCTGCTGACAATACACATACAAGCAAACATAAATCATTTCAAAATTAAATCGGCGTCAATATGGGGAGGGGAAACAAGTTAATCGGCCTCTTCAAACTACCACCTAGGGTGAATTCTACAAACTATCTGGAGTTTTTGCGAAATGATTAAGCAGAACTATTATTTACATCGTATTTCCAAGAGGATAGTGCTCCAGCCCCTCTGGTCGTGGGGCTAAGATCTAGATCTAGATGAAAAGTACGGTAATCGTTGGATAGGAAGAAATGCACCAGTTAACTGGCTTGCAAGACCTCTTGACCTTACAGTATTGTATTTTTTTTTTATAAGGGAAAGAATGAAAGAACTGGTTTATTCAACCGAAATAGCAACTTTATGTGAAATGGAAGACTGTATTCTGGAAGTGTCATCAACAAGGAGGCATGCATACAAAAAAAAAAAAAAAAAAAACGAAGACACTTTGAACACCTATTAAAACTGTTTTATTACATACATAAAATAAAAATTATCTAAAACCACACAAAACCATTTTCTATTCATAGTCTTTAGAGCTGAAAGCAAAAACACCGTCTTTTTTAAATTTTGCCTGCTGCAGGTTTTCCCAAGTAACATAAAATCATTGGGTTGTTCAGCGATGGTTTTTTTTTTATTATTGTTACGTTCATAAGAAAAAAAAAAAATAGTAAAATGTTATATTTACGGGGCATTTTTTAGAGAATAGTGACCTCAAGGGCAAGCAAAATGAAGTAGGCTTAGAAATTGGATATCTGAAGCTTCAACCAAGATATCAAGATATTGTAACGCAGCTATAAAGTCTATTGTCTCTTCTAAAAATAAAGTCTTCAACCAAGTTTCTTCTAGTATTAACAGAAAAATTTTCGTTAACATATGTTAGGGTACACCAAAGAAAGCCTTTTCTTAAATCCTCGATAAATGATGTCAATATTGGAGATAAACCCTTACTGTTGAACGAATTTTTTCTTAGAATATACCCAAAAGTTATTCCCCAAATGGCTTTTACTATATCCGGTGATCTTACGTAAAAAAGTTTCTAACATAATTTTTAGGAAATTTTGCCAGTATAAAAATTTTATAAAATTTCAGAAAATTTATTAAGTAAAAATTTTAAGAAAAATGTATTTTAAGTAAAAAAAAAATGGAACCGTAAATTTTCATAATTTTGTGCTTAACGAGCCATAACTTTTTTGTTGCTTCCCAGATGTACCTAAAGCAACTAAGATTCGTATGTACTAATAACTTAACTTTTCGAAATGTCTAAAACAAATTTTGTACTTCTACTAGTTTAGAATTTATAGCGTTTAAAGTGGTTACACCTCTAAAATAGAGGTCACCCACTTTGATGGACTGTAACTTAAAATAGAATGAGAGTAGACCCTCCTTAAAGATTGTACTGATAAACTGGGATACCCTGTATATATGAGGGCTTTTTGATGAGTACCTATATTGTAAGTTAGGTGGCGCTACTGAACCAGAAATCTTTCCCTCTTTCTCTATTAAATTTTTCGAAAAAACTTAACATGTATTCAAGCATTTTAGGAGTAGTAATATCCTCTTGAGTGTTCAATTCTTCCTCCAACGCGTCTATCCATTGTCTAACAGGAATTTGTCTTGCTAGAAGAATTTGGTAGCACTAGCATTTTATTTATTCATATTCATGTTTCCATACATGAAAAGAAAAACTTGCCTCGTGCTTTGTTGAAATCGAAGTGCCTTGTTGTGAAATGGAAAAATATGTCTCCTACTTTTACCTTTTTAAAGAAGTGACATTAGTTTTAGAATTTCTAAATGTTGTGCAGCCCGAATTTACAGCAACCTAAAGTGCTACCAAATAACAATTATTTTAACGTAAATATAACGCATAGCACGTGTTCATAGTTTTTATTTAAATTGTGTTTTTTTTTTAATCAGAATTTTAAAATTAAAAATCAGTTATTGTTTAAAAGTAATACATAAAATGTTATTCTTATCAAATAGATATATCAACTTGCACGTGATACAGTGGTCCTTTTACTTGAAACGAATCCAGATATGGGACAATTACTTGAGTGGGTTATTGATCGATGCTATACATCAACTCCAAGAGAAGCTGATGCATGTTTTTTGTCCTTGGCTGCCATTTTCAGCGCTAGGTAAGTGTTATTAACTATGTGGGTATAATTTCTTTATAAAGATATGAGTTCTCAATCAACTTTTGTTGATCTTAGGTGGAAAAGTCACACATGTGAAAAAAAAAAAATATATATATAAAGGTAACAACTTTAAGAACAGTACATTATATGAGGGAAAATCGGACAACGATTTTTTATAATTTTGACTTAAAAGAGCCATAACTTGTATTTTAAGATGCATTAAATTACATAGGGCCTTAAACATTTTGTGCATTGGCTTTCCAAAATGTATACATTCGTTTGACTAGCTGTAACCGTTTATAACCAGTATTTTAAGTAATTACACATTGCCATTTATAAATAAGACATTAAACCATTCTCTACTCCTACGCCGGGCGTACTGCATTCCGTCGAATCCGAAGATGTTAAATTTTGACTTGTCTGCGAAAATTGCATTTTTCCAATTCGTTATTGTTCAGTTTTCGTGATCTTTTGTTCATTGGAGGCGTTTTTGGTTTTTGATCTCTGATACGCCAGCCTCTACAAACTCTTCAAAAAAAAAAAGAAAAAAAAAACATCTTTAGCGCTGATAGCTTTTCTACTGGGGTCCGTTTCACTTTTTCTTTCAAATACGCCGGTTGAATCGAATTTTCTGATGAATTCAGCCAATGACGATTTACTGAATCTCACTAATCGCGTCATATTACGAACACTGTGTTCTTCTTTTGTAAGTTATTATTTTAATTTCTGTTTTTTCAAACATTTTTGTTGATAAGTAAAAACATGTCATCAAGCCCCTTTTTTAAAAGTATACGACTGATTGTCCGGATTTCCATATCCGCAACTGTACCTATATATGTTTTTTTTATCTTTGTGGGGAAAATTGTTCTCGAGTTCATTATTTTTACTATTAATATTAATAATCCTCGTTTTACTAATTCTGGGTTAAGCATAGCTCGATTCAAATCAGTTGGTCAGTCTACTGCGCAGTTTTGCATTGACAATTTTCTTTTTTTTTTTTAAGAAGGGAAGTTTACCACAACAAATATACGCAACTGATCGCTGATCTTTGTAGAAGTTAAGTTGTAGCAATGTGTCTTAACATTTTTCTTTAGATCTGATATTTAGTTCATTTCAGTACGAACTTTATTTAGAGGTAAGAGTTTAATCAAAAGTTGTTCAGACTTCGCGTAATACAAACTCTTTGGCAAATATATATACTCGTAAGTTAAATATTCGCTTAATCACTTTTTATAAAAAAATGAACTTTATTTCACTGAAGTGAACTTAAGACTAAAAAAATTGTACAATGATAAGCTTAACATCTAATCTATGCCTAAAGCTTTTGCATCACTTAACGCTTCTCAGGTATCCATGTGAAATAGTCCACTTTTGTTTGTTTGTACATACGCTGATTTTGCAGAACGGAAACGCATGCCAACCAGTTTGGGGATTGTGCGTAGAGATTACTATTGTTGCAGAGTAACAAATAGCATACGATAAGGACGAATAAACTATTTATTACCCTACAAATTGAAAAATAAAAGGACTATTGGATCTGCACATAGACTGCTATAAATAAAATATTACCGTCAACCAGAAAGTGCGGTGGAATGGGCCGAATTTTTTGTATGATATTGGCAGTAAATTATTCAAAACGCTCCGGAATTGTTGGTAGTCTGCCCTCGATTGAAATATTTTTTATTGGCGTCGTTCTAAGTGCTCTTAAAGCTGTTCGAATTGCGGCATTGGTACGAAGATGAAATCATTTGATGTAAAGACTGTCGTTTTTCCATAAACCGTAAGGCCATAATCAATTTGTAAAAGTATTATTGAACGTATGACATTAATTAGAGTATTAATATTGCAAAAACTATTTTTAGATACTTTAGATACTTTATCTTATTAACCCTGGTGGAAAGGTTTTTTTTTTTTTTTTTTAACATAAACACAGGTATCTCTAAAGTTAAATTTACAATCAAAAATTATACCCAATATTTTTAAACAATTAACATTTTCAATTTGTGTATTATTACTTGGAACATTAACAAACTTACTACAGCTCGTTTTTTTACGTATGTGTAGAATTTTATTTTTTCTGACGATATTATGGATATTGAATTATTCGTGTTAATTCATTGAATGAGATCATGAAAAGAATTACGGGGAGAAGTGAACCCTGGGGAATACCATTATTAAGGTTGTGTATTTTGGAAAAGACGCTTGAGATTTTAACACGGAATTTTCTATTTGATAGAAAGGATTTTACATAATTAAATATTTTTGGCCCGATTTTCCATTCAATCAATTGTTTTAAAACAATATGAATTCCTACATGATCAAATGCTCTTTCAAAATCAATAAATAATATGGAGACATGATTTTTTTTCGATATTGCAGAAGAAACAAAATAGTTTACATTTAAAATCGCATCAATTGCACTACGGCCGTGTTTAAAGGCAACTTGATTTGGGGTAGCGAGATTAATTTTTTCTAAGAACCAATATAACCTTCTTGATATAATTTTTTCTAGAAGTTTGCCTAAGCACGGCAGGGGGGAAATCGGGCGATATACAGAAAATTCGTGCAAACTTTTGTTTAGGCAAAAGGACTATATCTGCTGTTTTCCACGACTACGGGATGATACTGCGATCAAAGATTATGTTGTACAGATTTAGCAGGAGTTTCTTTAAAGCAATTGGGGTGTTTCTTATCATTATATGTTATATAATATGCGATCAAATCCTGGGCATTTTCCCTTGCTGAAATTGAGATACAGTTTTAAATTTGTTTTTTTTTTTTTTCATGAAGAAATTCAATGTTAAAGCTTAAGTCATTGAAGGGAGTTTCCCAAGTGCTGGCAAAATAATCGGCAATCTCGAATGGAGAGTTTAACATCGTGGATGGTGTTTTTATCATTTTTACAAACTGAGGTCTATAATTTTCAGAAAGGAATTTTATATTGGCCCATATATTTTTGGACGACGCTTGATTGATTTAATATTTTGCGCTTGTCTTGATTGGGGAATAGCTATGTTTGCTATGTTGCTATAGCTATGTTGTTTGAGCTTTCTCGCGTAGTTGTTTAAATATGTTAATTCCGACGTCCCTGTGAAAATCATTTCTTATGTTTTTTTTTTTTTGTAAGTGCATTATTATTTTATGCTTTATAAAAAAAGACGTTTAAAAACTAATTTAATTAACCTAGGAATTTTGCTATAACTTACTGGCCCCATTCGGGCCTTCTAAGCTAGAGCTAACATTTAATCTATGTCTTTCGGCGAACCTTATAGTTCGCAATACAATTTAATTAAATAATATTAATACTAAGAAAATAGATAGTTTTTAATTTTGGAAACACTTAGTAAATGAACGACTTTGTTTATAAATAAAAATCAAAAACTACCTAAGATAAAACATAGTTAAAATATCTTACATATTCTACATAATTAAATATGTACTTTTTTTGGGTTTTTAGTTTTTTTATATTTTTGTTTTAAATATATTTTTTTTAAAGTTTTCCATTAAACTTGTTCTTACGTTAAACCACACGGGACATTCAAATATAAGCATAGATCGGATAAGGGCCATATAGCAGATTTCTTTTATCCTCGCATCGAGTTGGTTGCTGTAAACAGTCTCTTTGTAAGGGCAAAAGCGCCTTTGGTTCTAGCCAGAGCAATATATTTATGTTTGTTAAAATATAGTTATTGATCTAGCCAGATTCTTCTGATATCCTTAGGGGCCCCGACCAAGGCGCCCTAAAGAGAATGGTTTCCGACTTCTAAAAGTTAATTTTCAATTACCAGTCATCGCAATAGTTTTATGTGATCGAAGTCACGTTGCAAGAGCATATTAATGATCTCGTTCTTTGAACCTGTTGTATACGCGATCAAGTCGTCTGCGTACGCTATGACATGGCAAAGAGAGCTCACCGGATCGCTTAAGTAGAAGTTGAATCGGATCAGGGAACTAACCGCACCTTGTTGCTTGTCAAATACTCCAGCAGAAGTCACATCGCCATTCTCCACGAAGAATTGTGTACTGGAGAGCATATGAAAAAGAATATACAGCAGTGGCTTACTTATGCCCATCCTGTTCAACTTGAAAAAGAGGCAATCTAAATAAACGGTGTTGAAGGTCTTCTCTTGATTTTGTTCCATAGATATCAGATAACAGATAGGCGCGGCATATCATGCCCCGCCTTCAAACCGTGTTGGTTATTCGGAACTATATTTTTGTCTTCAACCCACTTAGTCAGGAATCTATTGATCACTCTTTCGAATACTTTGCTGAAATTCGGAAGGAGACTTTATTCTTTTTGGAAATGCATTATTAGGAGCATTATTAAACAGCGTAGTGTAAATGTCCACCGCTTCTAGTGGGAAATGTCGAAAAACAATATTTGGTATGTCGCTTTCCACTGATTTCTTACTTCACAGCGATTCGAAAATCGTTTGGAGTTGTTCCTTCGAAATGAAAGGAGGTAGTTCCCCCTCGTTGGCATTGACATTATTTGCCATATTTTCGTCTCTGAACTCAGTGATTCCTGAGTTTTCGACTCGCCAGTTCTCCATATCATTTCAAAGGAAGACTTTGTGCAAAAGGACCTAACTTTCCAGCTCGTGGTACAGGCCAACGATATCATTCACCTTGTACACTTCCTGGAATTTTGCTCTAATATCCTCTACATTCTCTTGAGGATCCTTGATCACAAAAAAGTTGTCATTATCAACAGCTTCTGGATCCACACCTGATGTTAACAGTAATTTTTCGTTGTTCGTAGTTCTTTAGACACGAAAGCTTATTTTGATCTTTCCTCCTAAATATTCTATTTATTTGCGGGAACATATTCGGGTTGCTGGTGTTTAGAGCTCGAATTTTATTGTTGCAATACATACGACTTCAGAGTCATGACCTCCGAGTTATGTCTGTCAGTAAAGCGTCTGTACAAAGTTTTTGGTCTCGACAGCAGCCTACTTTTGTGTTGGTGCTCGGATATTGAATACCATTTTAAATTTGAATAATTAATGAATTTATTTAAACTAAGCTTAAAACTAAACTTAGGTAACAAATGTAACATTTTGATTTAAATGTAACCAAATAAACGTAACGTAAGCCTAGTATCGTAATACGAATGTATTGTATGACACTTTAAAAGTAAAAAATTGATGTAATTTTTGGAAGAATAAATTAACTATCTTTGCTGTAACATTAAGAAAAAAAGACGCATTAAACCGCATTTTTGGACCCCTATTTTACACTAAACGTAGTTAAAGCAAAGATTCACCCTACACACCAAACACTTGGTGTATTTCGTCAATAGTTGCGTTGCGGAATGTGTCTTCGTTGTCGGTGTGTCTATACCGATGTATCGTATTGTCCATCGTTCGTTTTTAGGTCTACTTCATTAGTTGAAAGCACCTGTTAATCTAACTGTTTGACAGATTCCTGATGGACGGTGAGTAGAGCGAGTTCAAGGAGAACGATCTGGTCAATATTCTGGAGAAGTGTGTCCAACGCATGCTACACTCTTTCAATTCGCCAATTTCGTTGGGAACCATTATTGCAGTACTGAGACCGCAATGGTCGCTGTCGTACACGAAAGTGCGTAGACAGTTTATAGCGGAGAAATTATAGGATTAGATGACGATTGACAAAATAAAACTGCACTGGCTGCAAACTATGTCATCGTTGTAATGGTTAGGGGTATCAGTATCACTCATTGTTACAAGCAGTTGCTCGGGTATTATTTTGTTAATTCGGATTGCCCAGCTTAGACATTAAAAAAAAATCCTATTTATAGTACATGCATTAAACAATTAATTAAAGTGAATTTGAAACTGAGGCTTGTAATCTCAGACCAAGGTTGAAATTTCATAGGTTTAAGCTTCTTGGCATTCCCTTAGCAAAACTTTTTTTTGCCTTCATCTCTTAAAATCTTTCTGGTGAAATTTAATGGTATACAATGTTTTTGTTGATAACAAGAAAGCTGGGAATATGTTGTGAATTTTTATTTAAGGTAGGAAAAAAATTCATTTACAATGGCTCTCAAATTGACAGATTAGCACATTTTTTCCCAACAGTTCTCAAAAGATGAGAGTAAGTCTTGCTGCTCAAACAATAAGTGTAAAATTTTCAGCTGGCATTTATACTCTATCTAGTTTAGGTGCTGCATTTTTAACAGCTATTAATACCGCTGAAATGATTAAAAAAATAGATAAGTTATTTGATTTTATCAATTCATCTAGATTTCGAGAACCCAAAAAATTCAGAAGGCCATTTTTTGCAAACCCAGATCAAATAACTTTTTTACATGAAATGAATACTTTTTTAAAAAGTACTATATAACTTTTCTGCAAAATTCAATCAATATAACTTAGAAAATTGAGTTTTATAAAAGGATGGCAACAGAATATCCATGCTTTAATTGGAATTTAAATGAAATTAAAGAAGACGGTGTTAGGTTTCTTTTAACAAGAAAAACACGTTTGCTGTTTTACGTAACTGAGGAGGAAATAATAAGTTGCTGACTTCATTGCAATTCATGTGTGCTTTTAAAAGATCTTTTTTGGCAAAGTACATGGAGGATGTTACGCGTGGAAGCCAGCTGCAAACTTGAAACTTCCAGACATTGAGCAGATGAAACTACAAAAAAAAGTAAGGACAGTGTGGTTTACGCTTTTTAAACTGAACCTGATTATGAAACTGTCGACTTCGCAATTGAAAATGCATTTTATTATTTCGCAGGTTATATATTGAAAAAAATACCTTCTAAACCACAAGTGTGAGTTGGAATTGAGTCCGCAACTAAACGTTTCCCCCTTTTTTGCAGATTTCATAGAATGTGAAGGTGCAAAATTAACACGCCCTGCTCACGAATTTTTAAACTCGTTAGAAAGTCTTGAACAAAAATTTATTTCTTGTTTTCCTAATATGTATTTCCTCAATAATTTTGAAAAATGAATTTCAATGCAATTATTGCAAAATCAAAATAAGGAATTTCTTATTAAATTTTATGTCCGAGTACGAGTTTACCTTTTCTTAAGCAGTTTAATAAAGATAACAACAACAAACATAAATATGTATGGAAGCGCGTAACACACATGTGAACCATATTATTATAAAATGTGTAATAATGAATGATGACAAATTGATATATATATATATATATATATATATATATATATACGTTGCAAGGATCTGAGTTTATGTAACAGGTAGATTAAAAATTTCCATCTCCTTTTAATGTTTACGTTGCTGAAGGCATTTTTAATTAGGCCTTATTTGCCTTTAATTGCCTTCCAGATAAAACTTTTATGTTTAAAGGAAACAAATGCCATGAATGGCAATTCAGTAAAGGACGGGTAACATTGCATTTGTATCCTAATATGTCAGGCACTGAAAAACTTTCTATTCTCTTCATTGCATGAGTGAATCAAAAGACATGAGGTATTAGAGGCTTTAGTGGCATGACAGCTCTTCTAGTAAACTACAAGGATAATAAAAATGCATGGATGACGAACGTGATAAGGAATTATAAGAAAATGAAAATGAAAAAATAAAATTAGATTTTTGTAATTGTTGATAATTGTATGAGTACATCTCACATAAATGTACGAGAACCAGGAATCATAAAGGTTTGCTATTTTCCTGCTAACACCACGAGCAAATCCTATAAAGCTATCGTTTCCGTTTGAATGCTCAACAGTGAGCGTCAGGTTCCTTTGTTCATGGACCATGAACCCAAAACATGTTAGTCTCCTTGGAAATGTTGCATAAAAGATAAGTTCCTCTACAAACATAAGGTTTAAGACCAATTTGATAGAAGATTGATCTGTGTTATCTCCTTCTGATAATGCCAATGGCAAAAGTTAAAGCTATCTTATGATCTCTTGTATTGTTATTTGTATTATGCCTTCTTAAATTTTTCCATGAGGAGTGGTCATCGTTTAATGAGCTCTTTGTTTTTAAGCTACAATTTGAGCTTGAATATTTGATTCATAGTTGATTTACCAGAGGTAAGTATTATTTTGTAAGACTGCTTCAAATCTTTATGGCTGAAATAAAATATATTACATTATTGTTAGCACTGAATTCCGAAAGATAGCATTGTATCATCCTCTTGTTGAAACCCTGCACTCGTCGCTGTATGTCCTATGAAAGGCCAATCTTTTATTTTCGACAAAGCCGTATTAATAGTAGACCATTTTATAACCTTGGATCTTGGACTCCATGAAATAAAAGTTAAAGATAGTAGCACTCGATACTACTAAGATGGCAGTTATATATACCATATAGCCATACAAGAGTCTGATCTTTATTGATTACCGGCCCGCCATTGACGTCATTCCTCCTCTGAAACCTACAATATACAATATACCAATATACCATATATACCATCGTGAGGTTTGATTTATAATATAAAATAAAACACATAAATTTGAAAGTGAACTTAAAATTTTTATTATCGGTTAAAAGAAAAATTCATGGCATTTACTTTTTTAAAATGTTATCCTGTAAATGTTGGCCAAGACTACGTCTGAGGTGATCCATTCGAAAGATCCAATTTTGGGCGACTCGTTCGAGCATAGCGACTGGTATCTCGCGGATAACACGAGCAATGTTGGCTTCCAAAGCGTTAATCGTAGCTGGCTTATTCCTGAAGACCTGAGACTTTACATATCCCCAGAGAAAATAGTCCAAAGATGTGATATCGCACGATCGATGCGGCCAATTTACCGTAGCAAAACGTGAAATTAAGTGCTCACCAAAACGATTAACAACAAGTCCATTGCTTCACGCGCTCTAAGTCTCGTAGCGACGTCTTGTTGAAACCAGAGCTCACCGAGACCATGGTTACCATTGACGGTAACATTCTGATTTACTTCATTTTTGAAGAAATATGGCCCAATGATTCTACCAGTTTTTAATGGATGTAATGGTAGCTCTTGGTACTCTTCAGGTTGCTCATCAGCCCAAATATGGCAATTTTGTTTATTAACGTATCCATTGAGCCAGAAATGGGCTTCATCACAATAAAATTTCACGATAAAACACCGGATTTTCATTGAGTTTTTCCAGAGCCCATTCACTAGAAATATAACGCAAATTCAAGTCGCCTGGCTTCAATTCTTGCACAAGTTGAACTTAGTACGCTCTTAGGCCGAGGTCCTCACGTAAAATTCGCCAAGCTGTCGAATACGCCAAGCCAAGCTGCTGAAAACGACGACAAATCGATTCGCTACGGTCTTCGTGTACACTCTCAGCTACATCTGCTATAGTCTCTTAATTACCTGCTGAATGTGGTCTAACCAGTCCAGTATAGTCGACTTATGTAAACTAGGACAATAGTGGTTTCAGTAGGTCGATTATGCGCACTGTAAGTTCCTCGAATCGCACGAAAAACATTTCTCACAGAACGCTGATTTTCATAATACAGCTGAACAATTTGGAGTCGCTGTTGTGGTGTGGGTCTTTCCGTGATGACTTGCCAAACGATACTGAACAAAAATAAAATAACACAGCAATTTGATAGGAGTCACGCGTGATCTGTCAAAAAAGCCTATTGAAAGTCAAACCTCACGATGAATTACCCTATATAATAAGGCGGAATATCGTTTTTTTTTTTTTTGTCAAGATTATTTGTTTGGTAGATTGTAGATTGTTTTTACATATCTGTCAAGTGATTGTAGTCACTCGAGTTAAAATAGACAAATTCACGAAATGAAACATGGTCGGGAATCTCTAATGAATATGAAAAGTTAAAATACTCTAGAGCCTATTTTCATGACGTTTGATTATACAGTATGTTTTCTAAACACCTCCTTTATTGACCTAAGTAGGACAGAACTACTATAGCCCACTTTATGAACACCATACCACGAGGTAAATAGTGTTATCGAATGGCTATCAAAGACCCTTCCATTTATCTTAACAGCTGGAGCTTATCTGGGGCTCTTCGTCGATACATATCTTGGTTAACTCTATTCTTTTCTTTGCTTTATTTGAGGACAACTTTAAGAAATTACTTATTGCAGCTTTTTGATTTCATACAGTGCATCTATTATTTAAATTACCGGAAGTCCAATGAATCATATTGCCTTTATTTCTTTCTAAACGAGAGGATCTTAAACAGGTTTCGGTATTTTCGCAGAAATAGCACTATCTTATTTATCTAGAAAAAATGCGTTGTTGTAGTCATAGCAGAATGTTTATAAAATATGTAAAACATAATACCAACAGAATACATAAAATAAGGTAGTGTCTATTGCAAACTATTTTTTGTTAACAGTGCTAGTAACATAGATGTATCCTAGCTATGGTATCATGGTGACTCACATAGTATTGCATTTGCAAAATTTGCTCCCAAATCTGGAGACTACTATTGGGGCAAAATAAAAGTCGGATATAACATACATGCATTTACGCATACCAGCGCCAGACGGATTAAGCAAGAATAGTAAGAAAGTCAACCTCACGATGAATTATCCTTTACAAAAGTAGGACATCGTGGAAATAAACGAATTCAAATGCACTACCCGGTAGGACTAGTAGAATTATTTGTGTCAGAGCTCGATGGTTTTCCGGGACGAGCAATATGATGCTTTTTAGAAATAAACTATGAATGTCAAGTTGAAACATCCCTCGGTATAATGACGAGCAAATGTTTCGAATTAGTAAACGTATGACAGCATAAAATCGATATAATGCGTTCAAAAAACTAAGTTGCGAAATGTCGGAAACTGGACTCGCTACTACCAGATTGGCAACTAAGTAATTGTCGATTTTTCCATATAAATTTTTGTAAATACAACGAATAAACTTTATTCAATGATATATTTTTCAATTTGTTCAATGACCTTTTGTCATCCTTCTGGTGACTTCATAATTCCCCGTTCGTAGAACTTCTGATCTTTATCTGTAAAAACTAAACCAAGTGCGATTTCATCGAAAGTCTTAGCATCCAAAGACGTTTGCAAAGATCGAAAATAATGGTAATCTGATGGAGTAAGGTCAGGGATACCATATATGATGGATGTAACGTCAATTCTCAACCATGTTCCAATAATTTTTGGCGAGTGACTAAAGATCTATGTGGTCTAGCGTTGTGTTGGTGAAAAATGGCACCTTTTTAATGGACCAATTCTAGCCATTTTTTCTTGATTGCTGTATTTAATCTGTCCGGTGGTTGATAGTATACATGCGAATCGATCATTTGATTCCTTGCAAGCAGCTCAAAATACACCACACCTTTCCAATGTTACTAAGTAAAGAGCAAACTCTTCTATCAGCTTTCGAAGCGGATTGTGCTAGCTCATTAAACCTGGACCATGGTCGTTTTCGATTGGCTTTTCTGTAGTAACCAATCCATTTTTCATCACCAGCGATGATTCGCTTCAAAAACGGTTGGATTCATTGCATTTTTTTTCAAATGATATGAAACTCAAAAGCTTTTTAACGGGTTTCAAACGTTTTAAATGTTTCTTAATCGCTGTATGTAACACATTTAAATTTTTTGCTTGCTTTCTTGCATGGGCAAGAAAAATGGAACATGTTCAGAAATTGGATATCTGAAGGCTCAACCAAGGTATCAACTTTATTAAAATGCAGTTACAAAGGCTAGTATTTTTTCTAAAAACAAAGTCTGAAACGAAGTTTTTACCATTAGTATTAACAGGGTAATTTCACTTTGGATCAGGGTACACCAAAGTAAGCCTTTTCTTAAATCCTTGATTAACGATGTTAAAATTGGAGATAGACCATTACTGTATAACGGGTTATTTCTTAGAATGTACACAAGAATTATTTCCCAAATTATCCTTGACGAATTAGGTTGTATTTTGAGGCCAGGTCAGAGGGGATGAAATATTTCTTACATTGCATAAGGAAACCTAGACTTTTCGCATTATTTTCGACCTAATGGTAGTTATTTCAACGTAAATTGTCTTTGACACACATATCTAGAAGTTGCCGTTTGCTCTACAGCCTAAGAGCAGAGACTTTATTTAGGGGACGAATAGGAAAATCAGAGGGCACTGTCGTCAGCAAAGGAATATATTGGATTAATTAATTGAAAATTTAAAAGTGTGTCGAAGACAAAAGGGAGCCCTAGGGCACACCTGCATTTTTGATTTTTTTCCGAATATTAGACTTGAAACCATTCAAAACAATTTCAATTGAACTTCCAAAAGGTAATTTCTAATCTATTAAAGAAGAGATTCATCAGCACCCATTTTGGATAAAAGAACCTGAATGTCAAAATCTGTCATTTGCTATCACTATCAAGTGCAAAATTTTTAATATTTTTGACGAACGACTAATAAATTTTACTACCTTTGAGATATTGTAGTATTTTTTGCCTCAACTTTTGGTCGTTATGGAATTTTACAGGTTTGAGAAAGACGTTGCAGTCATTCCTGGCTCGTTTAAACTTTTTTCAGTTTTACTCTGTCGGGTTGGTCTTGAAAGACCGAAAAAACTTTTCTTTTACCCTGACAGCCTCTTTACAGCTCGAGTCGTACCATGCCTTTTTTTGGTACTCTTTATCCGATGGGGGATAAAGGATCTCATTCCAAAGAGAAGGGTGTATGTGATTATATCAGCTGCGGCATTCACCTCCTTATCGAGGAAGCATAACGACTAGTTCAAATTCCTAAAGAAGGCGTTAAGACCGCTCCAATTGGCTCTCTTGTGTTGCCATACGGTTCTTTTAGGAATCTTTTCTTTAACCGTGTGTTGGGAGAACGAGAAATTAGTTGATATAACACAATGATCCGAAGAGCCTAAAGGGGAGCGCATATCAACGGTGTACTTATCAGGGTGAGAATTAAAAACAGGTGGCGGTATGGCTATTAACGTCTGGTATTCGTTTGTGCTCATTTACAACCTGAGTCGAGTTGTTCTCCGCAGCCAAGATCTCAGCACAAATGGTCTGCAATGCTTGGCAACCAAGGATACATTTTCGATTAAGGTAAATGTAAGTGATATTTACTAAGCGTCGTATTCTCTCGGAGCCTTCAGAAATATTCCACCTAATAAGATTTCTGACTCGTTCAGGCGAAAAAAAATATTTTTCAATAAACGTACTTACAGCTGTAAAAATGGGCGGCTGTAAAAATAGGCTTTTTTATGACTTTTTTTTTTCAAGAAAAATATAAAATAAATCGAGTTGGCAAAGTTAGAAGTTAATTGTACATATGATTTACTGTAAGACATAATTTTTATAGAATAGTTTATTTAAAAATGGCGCCTTTGATGCGTTTCTCAGTTGGTTTCTCTTTTTCAGAAGAGTATACGGCTGTATCAACAGCTCCTGTAAATTTTGAATAATGATGAGTCACTAAATCTTTTTTTACTGTACTTCATAACAACAGCTAGAAAAGTACGTACGATTTTTGTCATAAACGAGGTATGTTCAAAAAGTAAGGTGGCTTTATATTTTTATAAAAAAATATTTATTTATTCATCAATATAAATGTTATTCCCTTCAAAGTAATCCCCTCAGATTGTGCCAAAGGTTTTTCCAATCCTTGAGTTCTTCCAGCGATGCCGTTTTTATTTCCTTAATCGTTGCAAATCTCCGTCCTTTCATGGGTCTCTTAAGTTCAGGGAACTGGAAAAAGTCGCATGGGCCAAATACGATGAATATGGTGGCTGACGCATGATTTTCGTGTTGTTTTTGCCCGAGAAATCTCTCACAAGCAACGGTGAATAAGCAGGTGCATTATCGTAATGCAAAAGCCATGAATTGTTTTTCCACAATTCCGGATGTTTTTTTCATATTGCTTCTTACAAACGGCGTATAACTTCAAGGTAATATTCTTTTTTGACCGTACGACATTGAAGTAAAAACTCCTGATGCACTATGCCACGGTAATCGAAAAAAACAGTGATCAAAACTTTGAAATTTGATCGAACTTGGCGTGCTTTTTTTGGTCTTGGCCCTCTTGGCTTCCATTGGGACGATTGGGCTTTGGATTCGACGTCATAACCATATACACATGATTCATCACCAGTTATGACCCTTTCGAGCAAGACTGCTGAGCGATGCTCATGCGACGGTTCTTCTGATCAAAATTAAGAAGTTTTGGAACAAACCGAAAAAATTGCATGACACTAGCTTACCGATATGCCAAGATTCTCAGCATCTCCTCTTGTGGTAATTTGACGATTTTCCAAAACAATTTTCTTCATAGCTTTGTCGTCATCATCTTTTTTTGATTTGCTGGGGAGTTCAGAGCGAAGTTCGTCGTTGGCATCTTTTCGGCCATCTTGGGACAGCTTGTACTACTTGTAAACATGTTTTTACTTAGAGCAGACTCACGATATACCACTGTCAACCACTGTTTTAGAGCACTTGATTCAATTTTTACATAAAATTTGATGCAAATTCTTTGGTCCATTTTTTATAATAATTGAAAATCGACGAGAACACCAAAACACTATTTCTATCTATCAAAAACAAACAAAGTATGCTATATATTTGAAACTGTAAACATATGTTCGGGACATGCGTACCAACAAGGCAAAATACAAAAATCTCTAATGTTGCCCGCGAAATTGCAAAAGTCATAACTTTATGAACACATCTGGTATTGATGAATGGTGCACTTCCAGAGTTAAATTTGCGAAATAAGCATAAAAATCACCAGAAAATTGTTAATAACAAATGAGCTGTGCCATATAAAAACAAATTCCTGCGTACTTATTTAGACAAGATATTTTTAAACATCTAGTTAAAATTTGAAGTGAATTGGTTGAAAATGATGTATAGAAAAATGAGAAATTTTACAATACCTTTGTAATATCCGTGCTGCAATTGGCATTCTAAATTAATAACCTGCTCTTCCATTTCTTTTCTATTAGATTTTAATGCGATCCTCCACTTTTTTGCAGCTTCAGACAGCGATCTTTCTGTAAGATTTATGCGCTCTTTGTCAATCTCTCGAAAATACGTTTCGTAGCTGTTCGGGCCCACTTCTAAATCCATCGCTTTCAATATTTGCAAAATAGAAGCAAAGCCGTCTGTTGTGCCCAACAATGCACGAACCTGAGACCACGCACGAGAAAACACATGAGATACTTGCAAAACACACAAGTAGATCACAAGTGCCGAAACATGTGACATAGCATACAAGTAAGCGACTAGTGCCAAATCATGTGACATAACATACAAGTAGACCACTAGTGCCAAATCATGTGTTACTAGTTCCAAATGTGTTACGTATTCTTGCAAGCACTTGACTCACAAACTAACACGAAAATGAAACAATAGCACATGACTCACAAACGAATGCAAGAATACAGGGCAAATGCAACAATGGGGTGTTAAATGACAATAGCACATGTAACGTATTCTTGCCCACTGAACAAATGTCAAGAATACCACACATGCTGCGCAACATGCTGAGGTTGACCTATAGAGGAAGTACGGTCGGAGGTTACGAGGGCATGCAGAATGAACGGTTGAGACAGTCTGCAGCATATCCAAATAGAGACCGGTTTTCTTAATTTTTTTCATTTAACATTTTGGTTGCAGTGGAGGGATTTTAAGGTAAAGAATCTGCCTTAACTCCCGAAATAATTCGTGAATTTTCCGCTCTCCATAAACAAATTTTTTTTTTTTTTTAACGAAAGAAAGTGAAAGTTGTCAGTGGAAGAAAAAAAAAAAATCCAAAACTCCCCAGAGGTAATCCGTTTCCTGTGGCAGCCCCAACAGGAAGGAAGAAACTACCACGCCGGGGCGGAAAAACAGAAGTACCAATAAAAAGAGCATCAACCACAACAAGAAAAGCATCAACAGCATGAAACAACTTTCGTATAACCTGTTGCAAGTTTTTTCGTATAAGAAAACGCAATAAAAAAAAAATATATACTCATATTAAATTATTTATATAGGGTGATTCATCGTGAGGTTTAATTTTGAATAGGCTTTTTTTGACAGATCACGCATGACTCCTATCAAACTGCTTTGTCATTTTTTGTTCACACTCACACACACTTACACCACAACAGCGTCTCCAAATTGTTCAGCTGTATTACGAAAATCGTTATTCTGTGAGAAATGTTTTTCGTGCGATTCGAGGAACTTATGGTGCGCATAATTGACCTACTGGGACCATTTTTGCTAATACCATTCGCAAATTTGTGTTCCAGTTTACATAAGTGGATGATACTCGACCGTAAAAAGAGCAGCTTGGCTTGGCGTATTCGACAACTTGGCGTATTTTACGTGAGGATAAAGCGTATAAAATTCAACCTTTGCAAGAACTGAAGCCAGACGACTTGAATTTGCGTCATATTTTTAATGAATGGGCTCTGGAAAAACTCAATGAAAATCCTGTGTTTTATTGTGAAATTTTGTTCAGCGATGAAGCCCATTTCTGGCTCAATGGATACGTTAATAAACAAAATTGCCGTATTTGGGCTGATGAGCAACCCGAGTTAACATTACATCCATTAAAAATTGGTTTATGGGCTGGTGTTATCATTGGTCCATATTTCTTCAAAAATGAGGCAAATCAGAATCTTACCGTCAATGGTAACCATTATCGCGCCATGTTATCGGACTATGTGCTTCCTGAAATTGAAGCACTTGGTCTCGGTGAGCTCTGATTTCAACAAGACGGCGCTATGAACCATACAGCATTTGAAACAATGGACTTCAAGAAGTCTCAGGTCTTCAGGAATAAGCCAGCTACGATTGACGCTTTGGAAGCCAACATTACTCGTGTCATCCGCGAGATACCATTCGCTATGCTCGAACGAGATGCCAAAATTGCACCTTCCGAATGGACCACCTCAGACGCAGTCTTGTCCAACATTTACATGATATCATTTTCAAAAAGTAAATGCCATAAATTGTTCTTTTAACCGATAATAAAAATTTTAAGTTCACTTTCAAATTTATGTGTTTTATTTTACTTTATAATTGAAATCTAACGATGAATCATCCTATATATATAAATTGTCAAAACCTAAAAACGATTTCGTTTCTAATCCGGGTATTCATCAAACAGCCTTCGTATATCCAACACACTATTTTGAATCTCAAACCGCGCTTATCATTTTCCGTAAATTTCATTTGCGATTTACATACTTTACAAACGACAACGTTTGAAGTAGCTGAAAGAATTACAATAAAGTTTATATGTTAATACGATGATTCAATATCGTACATATCTGCCGATCGCTTAAATTTTTTCGCGAATGTACCAGCATTCATTTCACTTGGTTCACTCGTGTTCCTTATCTTCCAGATATTTTCGGTCGCTTGCTGTATGTACGTGTCTCTTTTGTTCATTATAGAAACGAACCAATAACACTTACAAAATAAAAAATAAAAAAAATTTAGCACAATTATCGTTAAAAAAGAAACAAGTAATTGTTTGAACACGTGGCAAATAGCCTCAAAAACACCTGCCGTATACCTACTCCAATCCCCTTAATTACTTACCTACTTGGAAACACAAGTACTTCGAGATATTTCCCGACCATAAACTTTTGAGATAGTATTTTTAAGGTCCTAAGGGACCATTGAAAGTAATAAAAAAAATATATATTTTTTGAAAATCCTAGAGTGGCCTAACCCCTTAACCACCGGCTACAATATGCGAAGAGCTCCCAAGATTTAATTATTTACTTATTAAGATGGCGCTACAGCCCTAGATGCACCTGTGTCTCAACTAATAGTCCTCTGTGGTAGTGCGTGCTGCAGCTAACTGCCTCCGGTTGAATCCTCTTCGGACTTATTCATTCGTTCCTGCCATCTTAGGCGACAGTTCGTAGAGTTCCCCATTAAACCTCTTCCTTCAAACCCCGTCAACGCAAACATAACAAAAAATCACTCGAAGTAGATAGATAGATAGTTTATTTCGTTTAAAACTATTATAATGATTAAAGTTATCGCACAAATGACAGAGAATAACTGAATAAATAAATAAACATATAGAAATCTATATAAATAAATAAATAAATATATGTATATAGATATAAACTAATGAATATACAAACAAATATATATATATTCAAAAGAAAAAAAATATACAATTAGATTTTTAATACAGCTGTCTCTAAACTTTTCAGTTAACTTTCGTATTCTGTTAGAGATCAATTCAAAATTTGCTCTTTCATGCATATTAGTTGTAGATTGATACCACGGTAGATCTTACATCATATTAAAAATTTTATTCTGTGCAACTTGAAGCTTTTTTATATGAGTTAACGCACATTTCCCCTATACTGGACAATGAAATAGCGGGAAAGCTTGAAAGATAACTTTCAGCATGATTATCTAGTTATCTTTAGACAATTGCGACTTTCTATTTATACCATAAATGGATACATTCTATTTGTAGCGATTTTTATTTTATTAATAGTTCTTGTACGTTCATTAAAAGTCAGTTTAGGATCCAGATATACACCTAGATGTTTAACGGAATTCTTCCATTCTACTTGGACTCCATTTAAACTGTAAATGTTTCTCAGAAAGAAAGCAAGTCTTTCTCCTTCGCGTAAAGAAAATAGGTCGAAATTTTTCCTGATTCACTTTAATTTTCTATTTGTTATAATATATCACCAACATTTCCATAGCATTTAGAAGATTAGCATCTATTCTAGAAGCGTACTCATTTAATGAAAATATTGCGGTGTCATCAGCATATACAGCAATTTCGCAGTCTGTTAATTCTGGAATATCTGAGGTATATTGAAAAGAATAGCGCCAAGCACTGAGACTTGTTGTAAACCGGCGGGTACAAATTTAACACTTGACATACTTCTATTCACATGCACATATTAAAATAACGGTCAGACAAAAAACTTTGTATTTATTTTACACAGATAATGGGGAAAGTGTAACGCAATCAACTTGTAAATAAGTTCATGCCAGTTGACGTTCCCAATAGGTGATTTGTCTTAACAGTATTACATATTCTTAGCACTTGATGAGAAGTGCTATGAAACTGCCTGATCCAAACTGTTCGTCGGAAAAAATGTTCCTATCACATATTATTTTTCACATTTTCTCTTTAAGCAGCCTTTCGATTAATACCACCAGCTTTACGTACTTTCAAATTATTTGCGTACTCGGATATTTTATTGACGTTTGCAAAAACATTGTAGGGTGAATTTACTCGGGCTAAGTATTAGTCGCAACATTACCGATATTTAGCAAAGTTTCACGATTTTCGGCAAAAATATCAGCAAGTGCGTTTGCTTTTTCGATACTTGTAAATAAAGTGCGTTGAGAATTTTTCAAGTGAGGCAACTGTCGATTTTTGTTTCTAATTATTTTGGCCAGGTTCCAGAAAGGTTTTGCATTTTTTTCTAATGAACACAGTTTTATATTCCAGGCTTGGGTTTCATTAACAGAATGTTTTTGACAATTAACTTATTTAATTTCCGGACAAATCTTTAAGATTCAGATTGTCTATACTTCTGCCAGTTTTTCCTATGCATATTTCTTAGCTTTATAACATAAGTAATATGCAATGCAATTTTGAAAACAGAGTCTTGTTTTGAAACCTTCGGTATGAATTCGGTTACTGAATGCAAAATAATTTTAGTAAGATTACAGATCAATGAATCAATATCATCTTTTCTTTGAACTGCGTCTAGGCTTTGAATACCATCACAAAGATAGGTATTAATTTTTGATCTATAGCGCAACCAGTTTGCATTTTTTACGTCGTAAAAACATTGTGAAATATTGGGTCGTCTGGTGATATTTATAAAATTCAATGAGCCGATTAAGGAATGATACTGTGTTTTATCCACTTTGGAACAATTTTTACAGCCATCACATTTTCTTAATTGCGTGCCAGGATCGATTGGTGTGCTCACTTTCCTGCAATCGGTCATATCAAAATCTCGTAGGCGGTCCTTGCTCCATCCCTTTCAACTTCTATCGTTAGAAAATGGTTCAATGGCCCCTTGTCGACAATGTCAAACTCAAATCCTATTTGCTCTTTAATTGATTTTATAACGCGCTCCTCCTTACAGGCGAGTATGATGTCATCAACGTAGACAACGATAATGTTATAACCTTAATTATTATTCGTTGACACAAGGGATGAAATTCATCTTCCTATGTACCCGATCTAATTTCAAATGCAACCCCCTCACCGTCTGTTTGAGTCTGTAAAAGGCCTTTTAGAGCTTACACACTTTGCCTTGTTAAGCTTTATAAATGAACGATGTTGGTTGTTCCATATAAATATCTTCATCTAAATCTCCATTTAGATACCCTGAAGTTATATCAAGTTTGTGTAATAACAAGCCACATTCAGCTGCCAACGCAATCACTAAACGTATATTCGAAAACATGGCCACAGGAGAAAAAGTTTTGTAAAAATCAATGCCATACTTTTGTCCGCAACCCTTGGCTACAATTCTGGCTTTATAACGATCTATTTCCCCCCCCCCCCTTATTGCGTTTAATGGTGAATACTTACATTGACTTAATCGCACGCCTGCCCTTTGGTAAATCAACAAGTTTCCAAGTATGATTTCGAACAAGAGCATCGATCACTTCTCTCATAGCTTGCATCCATCGACCATTATCTTTACTCTTAAGGGCTTCCGCCACCGAATGTATAGAAGGATTTCATTTTCAAACTCTTTAATAATTTTTAGCATTAGGAACTTCTCTACTTCTGTCACCTCCTACTCGAACTCTTCTACTTTCACTCTTCCACTTTAAGACTTATTTGAGGAGGTTGTTCACCTTGTTCAACTTTCCTTCATCCTTCTTAAGTTCCATCCTTGTAAACACCATCACAATTTTTTACTTGAGCATCAGTTTCAACAGCAGTAGCAATAGGCAGAACATCGTCTTCAGGTCCCAAAGCATTTTCGAAAACACCTTTAGCATCTATTTCTGTTTTATTTGTAGTATCTCAACTTCAATTTTAGAAGGTAATCAAAGTTTTTGGTTCATTACATGGTGTTTCTATAAACTTAAACGACTTTCACACATATATACTATACCAATCTTGCGGTGGTGGCGATAACGTGATGGTTGACTCAATGGCTGTCATGCCACCTACCTGGGTTCGTATCCCAACTTTTTCAAAAATCTTCATCACCCTTTCAACGGGCAAACCTCCGAAAGTCAAATTCTGCCTAAGAAAAAGTTTCTTAGGAGAGCCGTTCGGAACCGGCAATAAACAGAAGGCCCTGCTCAGAAGTGTAAAAATTCACAAAGTGAGAAACACAAATGAGTGCCAGAAGCTAGGACTTGGCCCACACCGGGCTGTCGCGCCATTTATTTATTTATTTATTTTAATCTTGCGATCGTATAAACGGTAAGCTTTGGATTCACTTGCATAACCAATTATAATACATTCGATACATTTTGGATTGAATTTGGAGTTTCCTGGTCGCTTATTTAGCATGAACTCCTTGCATCCAAACACTTTAAAATGGGAGACAGATGGCTTAAAACCTGTCCAAACCTGGAATGGTGTAATTCCTTGTAATGTACTGCACGATGATCGATTCCTTAATAATACGGCTGTATTAACCGCCCTTGTCCAAACACTCACGCAATCGTGAAATAATCAACATGCAATGAGCCATCTCCACGATTGTTCGATTCACCCGTTCCGCAACCCCATTTTGCTGTGGTGTATAAGGTGCAGTTAATTGGCGTCGAATTCCACTGAACTCTAAAAATTTTGTGAAGGACCCGTTCTCAAATTCAGTCCCATTATCACTTCTAAGGGTATGAATTTTTTTTGAAGTTTGCGTCTCAACCATGTCTTTAAATTTCTTAAAAGCATCTAAGCCTTCACTTTTTGCTCTTAAAAAATAAACAAAAAATTTTCTTGAAAAATCATCAACGAACAGCAAGCATTATTTTGCTGCTCTAATGGATGCTTTTCTCATGGGGCCACACATGTTTATGTGAACTACCTTTAAAATATCTTTGCTTCTATTCTGCTCACACACATATGGCAACAAAGATATCTTTCCCTTTAGGCAAACTTCACACTGAAAATTAAAATTATCTTTAATACCTTTCCGACATAGACCTCTTACCGATTCGTTTTTTATTAAGTTGCTCAAGCTCTTTCCATTAAGATGGCCATATCTCGCGTGCCAAACATAAAAATCACTAACACTTTTTCCTTAGAACATGTGTACGTATTAACCTCACAGTTAATGTATCACATCTCACAAGTATCACATATGTACATGTTCAGTGATTTTTTCGCCGACAATAAAATATTTCCAGCACAATTAATGATCTTCGCATCATTTTGATTAAACTTTCTGCAGTTTTTGTAATTGAAACAAAGTTCATCTTCATCGTCGGCATATGAAGAACGTCTTTCAAGGTGACACTACCATAAATGGTATTTAAAATAACTTTCACAATACCATTCGATAAAACATGTGCATCTTTAGCTACTGCAATTTGTTCAACGTGCGGGCGAAAACTAGTATACAAACTTTTATTACAGCAGAGATGGCTTGTCAAAAATCTGTCTGTCTTTACAATTAGCTGCCAGATGTCCACGACGATTGCAATTAAAACAAGTTCCTCTAAAATTGTGTTGATCGGCTCTCCCAAGTTGTTGTAGGCTTTGATGCGGCGATTGATTTTGTCTTCGGTTTCGTACAAACAATGCTTGTTCTGGTTCAATATTATTTGTTTCGGCCCCTTCCCTCCTGTGTCCTTCCAGAAGCTTTATCTTTAAGTTCTCACACGTGGGTAAATTATCTCGCGCTTCAATGCCAAGAACAAAATTTTCAAAGCTGTGTGGGAGGCTAGAGAGATTGACAAAAGTTCATCCTGTAACTCTATACTTATCTCTTTTAACTTTTCGTCGAGAGATGAAAAATTATTAAGATGCGGTAGCACATGGGTATTTTCTGGCATTTTTAGCTGTAATAGTTGCTTAAACAGAGTAACAAATGGCAGGAATGTTAAATGTTGCACAACAAACAATTTCTGACCATTTAAAAGCTATGGGAAAGATCCAAAAGTCCGGGAAATGGGAACTACATGAATTGAATGAAAGACAGATGGAAAACCGAAAAACCATTTGTGAAATTTTGCTTCAAAGATACGATAAAAAATCAGTTGTTACTGGCATCGAATTGTTACGGGACAACCATCAACTTCGACTGCAAAATCGGATCGATTCGGCAAGAAGATAAAGCTGCGTGTCTGGTGGGACCAGAAAGGTGTGGTGTACCAAGAGCTCCTAAAACCAGGTGAAACCGTTAATACAGATTGCTACTGACAACAAATAATCAATTTGAACCATATATTGATCGAAAAACGACCAGAATGGGCCAGACGACACGGAAAGGTAATTTTGCTCAATGACAATGCACCTGCACACAAAGCAAAACTGGTTTAGGATACAACCAAAGCACTTGGCTGGGAGTTGGTACCCTACCCGCCGTATTCACCAGACTTGGCTCCTTCCGACTACCATTGGTTTTCATCGATGGGACACGCATTAGCTGAGCAGAAGCACTTCGAATCCTACGAGGAAGGTGAAAATTGGGTGACTTTTTGATTTGCTTCAAAAGACGACCAGTTTTATTGGCGTGGAATTCATAAATTGCCTGAATGGTGGGAATATGTGTAGCTAGCAATTGCCAATACTTTGAATAAAAAAACGGTCACTACATACCGTTACACCTGGTACATAGGAAGTTCATATATGTATGCAGCAAGTTTATAAGTTATTATAAGATGTCAGTGTAAATGTAATGACGAACTGCCGGTAATTCATTTTCAACAAAAATATACACAAAAAATTTTAAGCACGCGATTGTTTCTCAATTAGACTTCTACACCATCAAACACGTTCTCACAACATGCAAAATCCAATGTTGAATTGATCTTTTAATTAGGATGGCAACACCACCATCCCTTCTATTACTTCTATCAACGCGATAGCATTTATAATCAGCGGTAGAAAGTCTTATGTTATGGTTTACATTTAACCAAGTCTCAGTGACAAGTGCAACATGAATGTTATTGCAATATAAGAAATTTATAAACTCCGCAATTTTACCTTGTATGACTCTTGCATTCAAAATCGTTTTGTGTTGAGAAGAGACAAATCCTCAAAAATTTGGAGTGATAACGTAGAAAATTTTCGCGGCAGTTAACGGTACTTGGATGAATTTTTTTAGCATCTCATTAGCCGACAGCACTTTTGCGGCAGTCTCTATCTGATATTCACACATCAAGAACTACGCACCGCCTCAGACACTAGGAAGCCCAGAAGATTTTACTGGCGCCACACTCAATGTGACCCCCACGTGATCACATTGATTTACACACAAGTTCTTTTAAAGTAAACAAAAAAAACTTAAATAAACTCCTCCGCCACCAATCGCTGTTGCTCAATTATAGTCCAAACCTCAAAAACGTAGTAGTCGTCGCACTTGCCAATTTTAAATTGCCACAGTTCTGGAAAACTGATTTTGAGCTGTGGTTCATTCAAGTGGAGGAATAATTCAGGACTCGTAACATGACGCCAACAAGTACTACGCAGTAGTCGCGACTCTCAATGCAGATGTACTTCGGGTGGTGTCCGACATCATTAGAGCACCCCCAGGCAAAGATAAGATTCTTATTTTAAAACAAAGTTAGAGATTCTGTGGAACGAAAACGTCACAAACTCCTCACAGAGCTCGAACCAGGTGATCGAAAACACTCACAACTCTTGCGAACTCTTAGTGGTAGCAGAACAACAGAAGAGCTGTTGTGCGCCAAGTGGATTGGTCTTCTCCCAGAGACAGGATGCACGATTTTTAAGGCTGTTGATGGGTCAACACTTGACCAGTTTGCAGATGTTGCTGACAGTTTGCAGGAGAATAATACCAACTCTCATTTCTACTAGCCATTCCGATGAGTCGAAGTCTAACAAGCAAAATGACGCAGCACTCGTGAAACAATGATTGATCAACGTAGAAAACAGCATCACCGAACTCTCAGTTTCCTTCCAAGAGCTATCAAGAAAGCTCACTATCAACCATCAAATGCGTTCTCGGTTTCTCTCACGTAACATCAACTTCCTCGCAAGATTAAGACATACATAGCTGCGCTGTCGTCTGTCGAATTGGTTGGCGACCGTAGCAATTTCAACATACACACTTCATTTCTAGGACAAAACAACCAAGCTGACTTTTCTCATCGACTCTGGTTCCCTTGTTTCTGTGCTACCACGGTCTTCAATCAAGCGAGAACTGGAACCAACATTATACAAACCGTATGCAGCGAATTCTTCAACCATTGACACCTATGGACAAAAATGGCTGACTGTCAATCTTGGACTACTCCGAGCATTAAAATAATCCTTTAAAATTGTTGACGTTAATCCGAAAATTAAAGGGGCTGACTTCATCGCGCACTTCAGTCTACATACAATATAGTCCTCAAACAACATCGCCTTCTTGATTCTCTCACCCCACTGTACACTCCTGACAAGGTTATTGCAAAGTTCATTGATATAACCATGCTACCTACAACACCAACCATAAATGACACCTCCGCTGTTGTCCTCACATGTTTACTATTGGTCCACATGTTATAGAAAGAATTCGCTGGTTAGTTGATGAAAAGCACAATGCAGCAAAGGGTGATAGCGACTTTCTACCGGATCACCAAGTCATACAACAATAAAGCAGTCACTGGGCAAGCCCAAAACATATGGTCCCTAAAAAACATGATGAATGGCGTACTACCGGTGATTTCAGACGACTCGAGACGCGCAAACCATTCATGATCGATATCATGTACCCATTCATCGAAGACCTGTTTCAACGGCTACATGGCAAAAGAATATTTTTGACGACCCAACTGGTGCGCGCATACAACCAGATATCTATGGCTATGAAGATATTTCACACACTGCCATCACCACACCTTTTGTACTGTTTCAACGCCATTATGACACAATATTTAGGAGGCTGGATTTCGTTGGCTATTTCATAGATTACTCGTATATCATCGTGTCATCTGACATCCTAATTAATGTCAACAAGTATAGGTTCCGCAAAGAAGAGCTTATTTACCTCGGCTACGCTATCAATAAGAACAGATAGAGACCACCATGTGATTCTCGGATACCCGAAATTAGAAACCATCACAGATTTACGTCGTTTCCGGAGTGTGGTAATTTATTATCGAAAATGTATTCCAAATGTTGCTAAACTACAATGATGCACAAATTTTTATTTTACAGTCTTGAACTGAAGTCTATCTCCGAGAAGAAGAAAATGTGGTAGCTGACGCCCCCTCTAAAGTCAACGCAATTTCCATGCCAACCTTATTTACTGCTGAAAGGATTCAAGATGAACAAACAAGGTGATGATAAATTACAGAAGCTGCTCAACAACAATAATACAATCTTCAACGGCTATTAATCAATGGCAACTTTATAATTTTTTGCGATGTCTCTTCAGGATCCGGCCATACATACCTCGTTTTTTACGGCAACAAGCTTTCGACACCATTCATTGGCTGAACAATGTCCATGTTAGTGGTCGAATCATATGTCGCCAACTTAACAACTATTCATCTGGCCTGACATCAAGAGGTACGCACTTAAATGGTCTCGAAATTGCATTGCCTGCCTGCGTTCATTCGACAAAAATGTATGTGCTTGATAATAGTTTCAACTACTTACATCTGAGTCTGATCGAATTCCCTACTGTGGATAACTTCGGGTATTGTTTAACCGTCATTGACATATTCTGTAGATGGCCGGTGGCTTTGCCCTTGAGAGACATGTCTGTAGGTAAAGTTTGCAGGGTTTTCTACAAACATTGGATAGTCCAGTGTGGCACACCTATCACTAACACCACTAATCAAGGTTCCCAATTTGAGTCTGCACTCTTCAAGGCCCAGACGTGAATGATTGGAGCATATCGCATTAGAACAACAGCATACCACTCGCAGGCAAATAGGGTCACCAACAGGGTGCACCGCAGCAACTTTAATGTGTAATGCTCAAATTCCTTGGCAACAAGCAATCCCAACTCTACTCCTTGGACTTCGCACTAGCTATAAAGAGGATCTACGTGCTTCACCTGCAGACCTTCTGTATGGTACAAGCCTACGTGTACTGGATAATTTTTTTTTTATCTCTAAGGACATGCCAGCTAACCTTTAAATTTTTCTTGAAAAGTTTTGTAAGCACATCTGAGGACTACGACTGACAACAACCACACACCAGGTCACGTATGTTTGTTCTGAAAAATATTTTTTTTGTTCGCATCATCTTACAGAATTCCGAATTTAAACAAAATCAAAAGTTTAGCGCAGCTGTCAGAACGTGGATAAAGAGAGATAAAGATAGAGATTTAGAGAGAGATTTAGAGAGAGATTTAGAGAGAGAGAGAGCAATCGTAAGATAGAGCGATAGAGAAAAAGAGTGCGAGATAAAGTGGTGGGAGAAAGGGAGAAATGTTTGAGCTCAGTAGTTATTTCACTCCATGGGTGGCATCCACCATTTAATGCATAGAATAACTTATTAGTGCAAATTGACTTGGTGTTGTATTTTAGAACACCATTCATTTCAGTAGGTTTTAGTTGGATATCTTTCGAGCGCGGTTGGGATTGAATGGAGAATCGTTCGATTGGAAGACCAATACATTACTACTTAAGGCACGGCCTTAAGGAGAGAGTGCCTGTGCTATTCTCTTTTTAAGATTCACACTTCAAAAACTCGCGACACGCTCAAAGAAAATTCTGGAGAATTTTACCATTCAATTTAAATCATCTTAATGGTTCGTTCGTTAATTTTTATACTTCTTTTAAATTTAATTTTCAAAAAAATATTTTGATAACTGGTCATTTGTCTTTGATTTCAAGTGTTACACAAGGCCACACAACAACATCATCAGCGATATGTATCCAAGGATCAAACCTGTTGTTATCTCAAAACTAAAAAAAAAAATCTGAGTCATGTACTTATCGAGAAATCCGACACTTTGTGATGATCTTTCAAGTACTGTGTCCACAAATCTTTATTTTTTATTTTTATTTTTATTTTTATTTTTTTATTTTTTTTTTTATTTTATTTTTTATTTTTTTTTGTCACGTAACCCTGAGTAACTCTTTTGTAAATTACGGTCCAAAATTGAAACATAACTATATCGGTTTTAACTAAAATATTGCTTTTTTGTCCATCCATGTATCTGAAAATTACACTGATCAACAAAAAAAATATCGGAGATGAAATAATGTGATTCGTAATCGTTGGAGCTTATAGAATCAGGAAAACTATATAATATAGCCAAGTCACATCGGGATTTTGTGAGAAAACGCTTTTTTGAATTTCAGGATTTAACCAAAAATATTACCGAAAAATGTTATTTCTTGTAAAATTTTGTTATTTTTTTTGGAAGCATCTGCATTCCGTTTATAAGAACACCTCGGAGTCTCTTTTATAAGCGACCAGCAGTAATCTGCCAACATTGATGACTCCCATTTTCCTTGGTACCGTTGCTCTATTGCAGCAATGTCTTGGTGGAATCTCTCGCCCTGCTCATCTTTTACATCACCCATATTTTCAGGAAAGAAATTGAGATGAGAATGCAAAAAATGAAGTTTTAGCGACATTTTATGACAAGCATCCAGCATTTTCTTTACATCATCTGCATAACCTGGAGTCTTATTGTTACCTAGGAAGTTTTCGGCTACTTTCACAAATGAACACCAGGCCTGTTTTTCTAATGAATCCAGAGTAGGAATGAAAGCTGGATCTTTTATAAGCTTTCTAATATCTGGACCCACAAAAATACCTTCTTTAATTTTTGCTTCGCTTAGTGATGGGAACTTTCGTTTCAAAAAATTTAAACCAGGTTGGTCTTTCTTCATCGCCTTTACAAAGTTTTTTATAAGACCCAATTTGATATGTAATGGTGGTAGAATAACACGCTGTGGTTCGATCAATGAAGGATTCTTTATATTTTTTTCTCCATAAATAAAGTTTGTTCTTATAGGCCAATCTACTCTCACAAAGTGCTCCGATCGTGCTCTACTATCCCACTCACATAAAAAATAACAAAATTTGGTGTAACCTAGTTGTAGTCCAAGAAGTAGAGCAACAACTTTTAAATCCGAACATATTGACCAGTTATATTTTTTATATTAAATTTTTTCCAATATAAATTTCATAACATCGTAGGTTTCTTTTAAATTCACACCATGCGCTAGAGGTATAGAAGGAAACTTATTACCATTATGAAGCAATACAGCTTTCAAACTAGCCTTTGGTGCGTCGATGCATAGCCGCCATTCTTCGGTTTTGTGCTCATAACCCATCATTATCGGCTTTCGAAAAATAAGGAACAAATTCACTTTGTCGCGTACGGTACTATGTAATTTTTACCTCAGACTTTAGAAGATTCCACTGCTTTAACCTTGAGCTCAGTATTTTAGACTTTTGTTTTGACAAATTCAAGTCTCTGACGAGGTAATTAAGCTCAATCTGACTGATGAGATATGGTGCATCAGAAGATGTAGGGAGCTCAAATTCGGGATCATCCATGATTTCTTCTGAACAATATGACGAACTTATTTCTCGAAAGTCGTCCGGAAGGTGGCTTTGAAACTGACAGAATTTCTGTATGAGGTGCTGGTCTTGTTACAGAACATCTGCATTTTTTATGGAATGATTTGATCTTCGAGAAAATCCCTTCACATTGTTGCAACAAAAGTAACAATCTGTGTGACTCTGGGGCTCTGCAGAAAATGACCCGTTAAACCAATCAGTTAGTTGTCGGAGACAACTAAGGCAGCAAATGTGTGGTGCCCAGAGTTTATCCTGATGGCTTATTTTAAATTTAAAATAAGAAAAGTAACACTTTAATAAATGGTGTTATTTTCTTTTTTCGGAAACTTGGTGTAAATTCTCCACAAATATAGCAGAATACATCTGGACAATTAACACAAGATCGTGGCATTTTATCACTTTAATGCACTTCTAATATTCTTCTTACGCAAATTAGTTTATTTTTTTATATTACTAACAGAAAAACTGATTTAAACGATGTGCGATTCTATTAAAACTGACCTCGTTCGATAAAGATGTAAAAGTGTGTGCCGTTAGGTTGCTGTACGTGACCTGATCAAAATATTATTTTTCCTGTTATCTACAGGTCGAGTACCATAAGAAACACTATTCAGTATGTCCGAGTATTTTTCATTGTTGCCCAGTGTTATTAATCAACCAATTTGAACTGACTACGACAAAAGAATTACTATGCTATTTTGGTAAGTAACTTTAAAAGATGGCGTATTTAGTCTGGATATCAAAATAGTATGACACTTGCTAGACTAACGCTTTTTAATTAGTTAAAATGAGTACCAAGTGGGAGTGAGACAGACAGTGACGCCGTGATTGGGACAGATAAATACGCTATTTGGACTAGTGTGAGTGAAACAGATAGAGATGCCACCGATCGGCATCATTCGTACTGATTATATGGTAATAATGTCTTGCAAACATTTCTCGAAGTGTATCGTCAAGAGCACGTTGTAGGATGGGCGGTATGTTCTTTAGGCTGGACAGCAGCCTCGTAAATTCGTACTTTTCGTTGTTGAAAATGGGGTCTTCTCTATATCCGTTTCCTTTCCAAGGAAGAAAGAAAAGGAGGAACCGATGAAATTTGGTTTTAAATGTTTTAAGGTTATAATAACTAGAAAGTAAAGAACTAGGCAGGGCATTCCACAAGCTAGTTGTACGGCTTAGGAACGAATCACGACGGTTGATGGCTTAAAGGTGCGGAATGCTACTAGCGATTTCAATTGAACACTAGTGGTAGACAGTGACAAGGTTAGACAGGGGGGTGAAATATTTCTTATACCGCTTGAAGAAATTAATTTTAATTTAATTTTGGTGGGAGCTAACGCTCCTATTTATTACATTTAATGTTGTACAAGTTTAAACTAACTTTAAAACTAGAACCTAAAAACTAACAAAAAGCACCGAGAAGTGCTCAGGTTAAAATCAAAAAGGGGGAGTTTGGAGTTAACGTAACAAAGCATGCATTAACCATAAAACCATAAAACCTAAAAACGTGCGGTGGTTTAAAATATAGAAGAGATGAGGACAACGTAAATCACTAGGGTAAGTACTGAAAGAAATAGTATTGTAAAGGGAAGCGCAATCCACGGAAGCAGGAGTAGTTGGTGAATGAAGATAATGTCAGCTATGTCTCTGCGTTTTTCATTGATATTAAGGTTAAGAAGTTTGAGGGGGTCACTATAGGAAGGTAAGATAAAGGTGTCATTCCAAGGTAGTCCCCGAAGGGAAAATCGAAAAAAATGATGTTGAATGTTCTCGATTCGGGATATATGAACTCGCTGAAATGGGGTCCACACTTGGCTGGCATATTCGAGAAGGGGCCGGAAAAGAGTACTGTAAATTACACTTTGGATTAGAAGTAGCAGACGAGAGATTGTTGATGAAAATTAAGAAGAGTATCGCACTTCGATATATGGTGGTGCGCGTGTGGTGCACGAAGAGCCATTACATCAACTCAAAGCCACTGTGCGGTTCGGTGTGAACGCGGGAGGATTAATTGAACCGTATATTTTTGAGGACGCAATCGGCAATACGTTCACTGTTACTGGCGAACGCTACAGGGTCATGCTAAACGACTTCTTACTGCCGAAATTAGATTAACAGGGCTTGGTGAACGGTGGTGACGGTGCAACCACACACAGCATGAGCCACAGTGGATATTGTGAAGGAAGCTTTCGTGGTCGCATAATCTTCCGTTTTGGCGATTAGGCATGGCGAGCGAAATCGCTCGACCTAACCATCCCAGACTTCTTTTATCATCTTTTCCACTTAACAGACGCAATTGTAAAAATTCAAATAAAGATTTCCATCACTCAAAATCATTTTTTTTTTTCTTTAATTTGGTAAAAAAGTAATTCTAAAACAAAATTGGGTGATTAATTTTGCACATAACAAATTTAGTAAACACTGCAGCCAGGTGTTTTTTGTGCTTTAAGCTGATGTCATATTGCAGAAGAGAGCGATTCAATGTAGTGAGGCTGTCATTGGCTGTCTTTTTTTTCGGTTAAAAATTTTACTTTAAACTTGACGTCATCATTTTTAAGATAAGGCTGTCATTGGCTGTCTTTTTTTTCGGTTTAAAATTTTACTTTAAACTTGACGTCATCATTTTTAAGATAACTAATGTAATTTGTCCGTTTTCTACTATTTCAATTGGTTTGTTTCTTCTGATACTGCTACTTGCTTGGATCGCTTCTGGGTGGTTCGAAACCAATGAAAAAAAGATGTATTTTTTGAAGAACGGGCAAAATAAATGCTTCATTTTTAATCTTTTCGTTGCTCAAAAATCGTGCTAGTGTTTTATGTTCCTTGATCGATTAACGCGCGAGTTACAGTTACCTATCAGTAATATTATATTCCACAGATATTCCGAAATGTAACATTAATCTTTTGTTTTATTCCCACGAATACCTTTCTCAATTTGTAATACTAAACTTTTTTCCATGAATGTATTATGTCAACTGTATTATTGGGTCTCTAACTTATTCGTGCGGTTTGCTAAGAGATGGCGTAACTTGTATTATTCCGTTGTTATTATTCCATTGCAAAATGCGTTCGAAAGCTACTGTCATGGTAAGTCATTTCAGTATATGCCATTCATTTGAAGCGTAAACAACAACAATTTTTGTATGTTGAAATATGTCGAACTTTGTGCCTGAAAAAGTGTTTTTGCGGGGAGTTCTTCTTCATTACTCTAATATGAAGAAAACTGCTGCCGAAAGTCATCGTATTTTGGTGGAAGCTTATGGCGAACATGCGCTAGCTGAGCGAACGTGCCAAAAGTGGTTTGCACGATTTAAAAGTGGTGATTTTGGCTTGGAAGACGATGAACGTCCTGGGCAGCCAAAAAAGTTTGAAGATGAAGAACTGGAAGCATTACTCTATGAAGATTGTTGCCAAACACAAGAAGAGCTCGTAGAATCTTTGGGTGTCACTCAAGCAGCCATTTCAAAACTTTTAAAAGCAGCTAGATATATTCAAAAGCAAGGAAATTGGGTTCCACATGAACTCAAGCCGAGAGACGTCGAAAGGTGGTTTTGCATGTCCGAAATGCTGCTGGAACGCCACAAAAGGAAGTCATTTTTGCATCGGATTGTTATTGGTGATGAAAAATGGATCCATTACGACAACCCCAAGAGGAAAAAATCATATGTGAAACCCGGCCAACCAGCCAAATCAACGGCAAAGCCGAATATCCAAAGCATTTAGCCACTGCATAAGGAAATAAAACTCATTTTATGTGATATGAAGTGCACAACTATGTAATACCAAACCAACTTAATCCACATTTTCACTAAGGACAACACCTTCCATCCAAAGAAATATACATAAATCCACACTAAAGAACCAATTAATTTACATTCCACTATTTCTACCCCAAAACACTCCGCAATATTATCAAGTTTCTTTAAATTTTACACACAAAATATTGTATTATTATCAAAATTCTTCCACGATTACTTATCCACACCAACAAAACTCTACACAAGTTAATACGATACAATGGCATTAATACCAAGACAAATAAATCCCCAGCCTCAACCTACACCTATTGACATTTCCACTGGAAATTCCAAAAAAAAACACAACTATCTAACTTCCGACTATTCATGTATGTTAGTACTAATAGGCCTTATAATAATTCACCAAACCTATATCAAAATTACAGAGGTCAACTGCGCAAACGAAATATCCATCTCTCAATAGAACCCCGATCAGGAAACCATAGATTTTCTCGCTCTAAATCAGTTTTAGCCACAAAAAAATTATGATTTGAATGCAACAAATGAAGTCGATGATGGAAATTTTTTAGAACCTGTCTGGGAGAACCAATAGGATTTACAGACATAAATAAACACAGCTTAAATACTATGTTACCAAATATTAATATTAAATATTGCCCCTTCAGGAAAAAACTTATATTATTAGTTGCTAAAGGACCTTCTACGAATTTCATCAACACTGAACATACACAATCCTAAATCATGTCAAACTATTGAACCTATTTTATAAATACAGTATTTAATAAACATACATTTAACAAACAGGTAATACTCGAAGCATTCCAAGAATTTAATACATCCCAAAAACTTGATTTCTTAGTTTTTAAATTCTGTAATAACTTCGATGGTAGTATATACCTAAAAGCATTAAATTTACTAATGTCAGTATTAAAAAAATGTACTTACTATCAGACACTTCATTATTTCTCTTTATTTTAAGTCAAATTCGCATCTAAGATATATAATGTACCAGCAAATTTCAAAATCCTGCACCTGTAGTGATACGGTGGCGGTCCCAGAAGTGACCGACCCAACAAAGAAAACACAAAAATTTTGGAAAAAAATTTATATATTTTTCAACATAATCGCCTTTCAGCTCTATACACTTTTCCCAGCGATGTTCAAAAATTTCAATACCCTTTTTATAATAAGAACTGTCTTGCTCCTCAAAATAGCCATTAACTGCCGACATCACTTCTTCATCTTGGGAAAATCTTTGACCACTGAGCTATTTTTTCAATTTTGGCAACAGAAAGTAATCCGAGCGTGCTAAATTTGGCGAATAGGGTGCATGAGGTAGCAATTCAAATTCACGAAACTGTTTATGCTCGAGTGTGAGCAAACGCGGCACCCATCTTGCCTCGTTTAAACTCAGCAACCCAAAATTTTACTGTTTTAAACGGAGGAGCAGACTCACCTAGAGTAAACTCCAGTTCAGCTCTTATTTGAGGCCTTTCAAATAAAAGTATTGTATCACATAACGATGACAAATTTTCTCCATTTTCACAAAATCCGCTGAAAACGTTCACTATTGATGGCTTTGTAGACTGCGTACTTTCCAATATGGTGATATTTTCAAACAACTACCGCCATGTCTTGGTCAGGCCGGGAACTTCTGGGACCGCCCTCGTATATGGTAGGATGGAGACATTTATTGGGTTGTTCGCAAAGTAATTTTCTTTTTATCAAAATGAAAGACAATTTTTTTTTTTAGTGAATAAATATTTTAATGAATAAAATATTGTCTATTCAGGTTCAATAGCTTTGGACATCTTTCTGGCAGTGATTCCATGCATATAAAATTGTTGTTTCTTGCTGGCAAAACACTGATCCAAGTAATTTTTGAACACCTAATTTGTACAATAGTAAAGATTTTACCGTCTAAAAATTTTTGTAGAGACGGGTACAAATAATAATCAGAAGGTGCCAGGTGTGGAGAATATGGCAGGTGTAGCAGTACATTCCATCAAAGCTGTAAAAGCTTTTGACGAGTTACCAAACTTTTCTGTTTAAGTGAATCATTTAATTTGTCGAGCTGATAACAGTACACTAGAGAATTGATCGATTCTTTTCAAACAATTTGTTTGAAACTCCGTGGTCTCATGCGTTTAACATTGTTGCAGATAACCCACTTCTCGTCCCCAGTGATGATTAACTTCACGTCTTCAAATCACAGACATCAACGCGACGGCACAAATTTCTTTCCGTAAGAATATGAGGAACACATACGTCAAATTTTGAGATTAAACCGAGGCGTTTCAAATAATCAATAAATTTATTTCAATAAATTTAATCTTTAAACGATCTCAGGAGTTGTTATTCGCCGGTTTGCATCAATTAATGCAACTATTGTAATTCAATAAAATGAAATAACTTTCCGAACATTCCAATATATACCAAAGACAAAGACGGGATAGACATTCACGATTACAAAAGGACTTTACAAATCAATTAAGCGGTACTAGAAGTAGTAAATATTACAAACCATATACAAAAGATTTTCTTGGAAAAATTTGCTTTTAAACTAGAAAGAACTACAACCTTTCAAGAAATAAATAGTTTAAATATCTAATACATAGCACCACAGGCGAACCCCGCCAATTGTCGTAATAAAGATGAGCCCTTAAGACTAAACCATTTAAACGATGAAGAAAAGAAGCATTTAGTTAAACTCTGTATAGGTAGAAACTGTGACGATACCTTTTTCACTGGGCTAATAAGGATAATCATCGTATTAGAAGTATCAACGATGTAACTGTCTACGCAGATATCCAGAAATCCATAAAACCGAAATTCAATCTCAAATTCGAAAGCTATTAAAACGGAATAATTCGACCAATTTGGATCGTCCTTAAAAAAGTTGAAACTTATGGCAAACGTAAGTGGAAAATGCTAGTCGCTATAGAAAGATATATGAAAAAAACTATAGGAGACTACTATCCCCTTCCGATTATTTCAAATCGACAGATCAGAACGTTTTTAAAAATAAGGAGCTTTCTCTGGACATGTTGTACCACCAGATGGCGTTAGGCCTAATCCAGACAAAATCTTTGTTAAAAAATATTTCCGTATTCTAAAAACACAAATACAAACAAAAATCAAATATTTTGATCCCATCATGAAACTACTAACAGAATGCCCGAAAAGAAGCAATGCGTAAAGTTAGATGATATGTATTTAAAATACTTCGAACACTCTAAAGATATTCTAACAAATGGCACTCTTCTTCAATACCCGGATTTCCTTAAATCGTTCATACAATTTCGCCTTAGGACAAGTGTTGAATTAAGGTCCCGTAAATTCTGACAAACCAATTTCCCACGCTTCTACAACATTATCCGACACAGTCTAAATTAAGCACAGCAAAGAAAGAAAATTTGACAATTGTTTGGGCAGCCAGATTATTCTGCCCATACCTGTTTGGCATAAGATTTAAGATAATAACGGATCACAAGCCACTTATATGCCTTTTTTTCCCGACTTGAAACTTATCAGATAGGGCATCAAGCTAGAGGAATATGACTACGAAGTCATTTATAAAAATGGGAAAGGTAACACAAAGGTAAGAGCTGACGCTCTAAGTAGGATCAAACCAGAAAGTCTAACATGGGTACAGCGTAACATCAACGGTTCAGAGCAAACACTTAAAAATCAGCTTAATTATTTAACTTATACTAATTTATAATATGATAACTTACTGCCCTCATGCGGGTACTCTAAGCTAAACCTAATACCTAATTAAACAGGTCGGTTTAGTTTGTATCGTCGATGTCATTGCAATGTGTCTTCGAATCAACTTAACTTATCAAGTTCCCCTAATTGTATAAAACGTCATTATGATAAAATTTTGTGTACTCGGACTCTGGTGTTCTGTACAAGCGAAGACAAGCCTTTAGGCAGACCCTCTCCAACATTCGAATCTTTTTCATTAAACTTGTTTTCATGTTGAACTACTTGGGACTTCTAAATGCAAGCATAGGCCTGATAAAAGCCATGTAGCAGAATACCTTTACCCTCGCATCGAGTTGGCTACTATAAACCAGTAAGAGCAAAAGCACCTTTTGCTTTGGCCCGAACATCTTTATCTAACCAGATTCCAAGGTACGAGTATATGACTACATTTCGTGATATCCCACGATCAAAAACTTTCGCCAGTTCTTTCTGGTATCCATAGAGGCGACAGACAAAGGCGTCCTAAAAAGAATGGTTTCCGATTACTGAAAGCTGATATCTTTAACATCAACGTCATCGTAATATCGAAAAATTTTATCGAGTTCGCTCTTAACATATTAATGACTTTAATTTTTGGGCCTGTCATGGTAAAGTGATCATAAGATCACTTGTGTAGATGTTAAAAAGATCGGTGAATTGATCGCACCTTGTTACAGACCAATTTTCATGATCAATATCGCTGAATCATGTTCACGAATTAAGAAACGATTTGCGGTATTTAGGGAATAACTTGCAAATTCTATCGTCACCATCAACATAACCTATCCTATCCTATCCTATCCTTCTGTTTTATCCTATCTTCAAATTATTTTAAATGCTTTAGTATACTAAGTTCCATCATCATCAATTAGTTTCTCATTTTAATGATAATTTACCGGTTGCACGTCTAAAATGTCTCCGTTCCCTTTTAAGATAAATTTCACCTATTATTTTTTGTGTTTTTAAAAAAATTGGATGCGACCATCTATGTAAAAACTCATTTGAAACGAAGACCTAAACGACGATGTTTCCGAATATATCATATTTTCATCGAAATTACTAATGGATGTCATAAATTCCTTGTGGTATCCACTGGAACCGCCAAACATTTTATGCTAAACAAGAGTCCATCTTTATAAGAAGTTTTTGGTTCAATAAATCAAGCTTAAAAGTCACTACAACCAACTAATATTACCAGTCTTTTCTTACCAAGATCTTATTTTCCTAATCACAGATATTATTGTCGCAGATTTGATGAATCTTATATAGGGTGAGGTTTGATTTTCAATAGGCTTTTCTTGACGGATCACGAGTGACTCCTATCAAACTGCTTTGTCATTTTTGTTCAGTATCGTTTGGCAAGTCATAATAGAAAGAATCACACTACGACAGCATCTCCAAATTCTTCAGCTGTATTATGAAAATCAGCGTTCTGTGAGAAATGCTTTTCGTGTGATTCGAGGAACTTACGGTGCGCCACTATTACCATTCGCAAATTTAAGTCCCAGTTTACATTAGTGGATGATACTCGACCGGTTAGACCACATCCAGCACGTAGTGAAGAGACTATAGCAGATGTAGCTGAGAGTGTACGCGAAGACCGTGACGAATCTATTCGTAGTCGTTCTCAGCAGCTTGGCTTGGCTTATTCGACAACTTTATGTGAGGATTTTGGCATAAAAGCGTATAAAATTCAACTTGTGCAAGAATTGAAGCCAGTCGATTTGAATTTCCGTCATACTTTTAGTGAATAGGCTCTGGAAAAACTCAGTGCAAATCCGGTGTGGCTTATGGGCTGGCGAAATCATTGGTCCACATTTCTTCAAAAATGAGGCAAATCAGTCAATGGTAACCGTTATCATACCATGTTAACGGACTATGTGCTTCCTGAGGCACATGGTCTCGGTCAGCTCTGGTTTCAACAAGAGCCATACAGCGCGTTAAACAATGGACTTTTAGAGAAATCATTTTGGTTAGCACTTAATTTCACGTTTTGCTACGGTAAATTGGCCGCTTAGATCGTGCGATATCGCAAAAGGCAAATGTTGAGGAATACTGAAATAGGTGTTGTATTGTTTAGGTTAAAGAGCATTTATATTAAATTTAAAGTAAATCCGAATATTCTTATACAAACTTATCCACAGTTACCCCTTTATCTTCTTAAAGGTTAAAGTTACTACTGTTCAAATTTGATTATTGATCCTTAAGTGAATTTATCTTAGCAATGGTGAATGAATCATTATCTTCACCCTCTGATATATAGTTGGTATTAAAACTGCTGAATGTGATTTTTCCCATACCAGAAAAACGAATTGCGCCAGAATTCTATTATCTGTGCCTCACGAAACAAGGAAGAATAGTTCACGCACCATTAACATTAAATTAAATAAAATAATAAATTATAATGGCAAGAGTCGACTGTAAATCAAAAATCTCAATTCAGTATGAAGAATGGGTCGTCCTATAACCACGTTTTTAGCCATGCGGTTCAAACGTCAAACTGTTGAATCGTTTTTGTAATTCATTATGTAGAGTGTACTCGTATATGGTATATCAGCCAGCTCAGTTGGTCGATTATGATCATCAAACAAAACACGTTAACTTCAATACCTTTCGCGAAATAAACAAGAATAAACTGTTTCTCTGCTGTAAGTCTATTCCTAATGATTTGTAAAAAAATCTTACACATAAATGTCAAAATGGCACAATTAGTTGGCATATTCGATTGTTTTCTCAATATATTTTTTTATAAATTGGGTTGTTCAGTAAGTTCTGCGGTTTTTTTTTCTACGGTTAAAGTTAAACACACATTTTTGGTATATAAGCTTATATTCATCTTCGAAATTGAATTGCCTTCCATCCAAATTGTTTTGGAGAGAGCGGAACAGATGGTAGTTAGAAGGCGCAAAGTTTAAAAAGTACGGTGGATGCTGCATAACTTTCCAGCCAAATGAATTCAGCTTTTATTTTGTCACTAAAGCTGTGTGTGGTCTGGCGTTGTCATGATAGAAAACAACACCCTTCCTATTCGCCAACTCTGGCTGTTTTTCTTCCACTGCCTTTTTCAAAATATCGAGCAATATTTAACGGCATCCAACTGCAGTCGTCAATTGATCGTCGTCTGTGGTAGGTGGATGTCCAAAGCGAACAGCATCAGCAAGGTCTGTATTTCCTCAACGAAAAAGTGTAAACCAAAGCTGACAAGTGTCAGCGCTTACAGACGAATATCCATACATCCATACCTTTTTTTTTTTTTAAAAAAAGCAAAATGTTAGGAAAATGCACTGTCTTATCCTCCATTAAAATAAATAAATAAATAAATGGAACACTTAAAACAAGTCCGATCAAAATAAATTCTCGTAACAATGTAAATGAAAACCCTCTTTATTGGAATAAACAACAAAAATTGCATAACAATATAAACAGATTTTCTGAAACGATAAACATTACTTTCAGGAAAAAACCGCAGAACTTATTGAACAACCAAATAATAAATTATTATAAGTAAATTGATAACGTAATGATGATCACTTAACTGTACATTAAATATATTCATCTTCATTTTGATGTTATAGAGGAATATAAAACATATATTCCATCTCTATAGCAGTCATCCTAAATATATGCTTAAATATCTATGTTTTATTAAAATTTTAGTGCCTGTTTCATTATTTTTGCAGGGAATATCCATGTGACCATTATACATCTGTAATTAACGTGACACTCCTTATGACCGGCTGTCCTCGTGTGGAGATACATTCGACAGCACTTCAACTACTTCAGATTTTAGACAAACGTTTTTTTGGGTCTGTTGGCCCATTACAAACCGACAATGAAAAAGGTACGTCCCTTTTTATTTGATTACATACTCGCTAATTGTAAACTGAGTCAAGAAAATAATAATGAAAATAACAATAAAGGTAAAAAGAAAACAGAGTGAAATCGATTTTTACGTCGTATCTAACAAGAGGGAAAAAGTTGCACCTACCCTTATTTGCCAAGCTGCTTAGCCAATTGTTTGTGGAATAATTTCATCGCGATCGCTAAAACAAACAATTTAAAATGTAAAACTATACCTCAAGTTAAATATTTATCTTCCTCATTCGTAATTTTTTTCTATACATAAATTATTGAACTGAAACGTTTATATTTGGAAAAGACGACATTATACTTTTGAATCTTAAGTAATTAAATTGGTATTCATATCTTCATATTGCAAATACATGTAAGTTTTTTTATACATATGGTACATAAATTCACATCCAGTGTGTGTCTCCGTATATACTCGTATATCTATTTTGAAAACACAATAAGTTTGGCAAATGTAACCCCTACTGTTATAATTTTTTTTTGATCTTTGCTATGCTCGTACATGTGCCAAGTAAATAAATGTTTGCTTTTTTTCCAATTTCTTTCTGCTTTCTGACGCAGTGAAGGACGAATTTCGATGGTACGGTTGATAACCAGCTAACGTCATAACTCATCAATTTCTATTTTCATCTTTGTTTATCCAAGGAAAATATTTTTCACGCATGGACAACTCACATACCATAGACTCCTCAAAAAGCAAAAATGTGGAAAATTCAGTGGTGTTACCCAAACAATTTTTTTTTACCTTTATACTATAGTTTGATTAGTTGAATAGCAGTAATGAATATTTTTATAAATGTATGTACAGTTATGTACTTCCCACTTGTACATACCATACGTGCACAAATATGGAATTTGTTTTACTTTTTTTTATCAGAAGTAACATATTTTAGAAAATAAGTTCTAAATCGACAACAATTTAACAACTTTAACTTATAGTATTTTGAAAAAATGTTGTTTACGATATGTCAGATACACATAGTCAAAAAAGTCTCCGTACACCAGTTAATATTTTATTAATTCTGGGGTAAAATTTTTATTTCAAAACATATTAATTTCAAAATGATCGGAAAATGAAGACATTATATACACCTTCATTTTTAAAGTAAAAAAAAAAAAAAATTTTTTTGAAAATAAAAAAATTAAAAATTATTCACAGCACAAAAGTAAAAAAAACGTACCAAAAAAGTCTCCGTACAGTTGGTTTTTTTTTTTTCAATTTTCTTAAAATTATATGTAATTATAACATCAAAAGGTTATAACTAAATAAGATTAATATTTGGTCGGACCTCCTTTGTTCCTTATTACTTCACTTAACCTGTTTTTCATAAAATGTACCGGTTTGGAGGTCGTGTCTGTAGAAATTTTGTTCCATTCTTCAAGTAAGATGGCTTTCAAGTCAGATTTGTTTGATAATGTGCGCTCCCGAATTTTTTTTTCTAAGTGATCCCATAGTTGCTCAATCGGGTTTAAATCTGGTGAGTGAGCAGGGTGTTTAATTTGTTTTTTTACCTTGTAAAGCAACCATTCTTTCACCAACAAAGAGGTGTGCTTTGGGTCATTATCTTGTTGGAATATGAAATTATTCCCGAGACTTAGTTTTTGAGCACTTGAATGAAGGTTTTCTTTAAGTATATTCAAATACCTATATTTGTCCATCGTTGAATCGATAAATACAAGATTTCCGACCCCGGAAGAGGCCATACATCTTCACACCATTACATTGCCGCCGCCATGCTTTACTGTGGGGGTTAAGTTTTTCGGATTTAGAGCAATATTTGGTTTTCTCCACACCATACGTCGTCCATCTGAGCCAAAAAGGTTATACTTGCTCTTGTCCGTAAATAAAATCTGATCCCAGAAGGAAATATCTTTCTCCAAATGTTCAGTAGCGTACTGCAGCCTTGGCTTCATATTTGCTTTGCGTATATATGGCTACTTCCGGCTCACTCGACCATTATATCCATTCCTTTTCAGGACGTTTCTTATTGTTTGAGGAGTCACATCTATTCTATCTGAGGTTTTTAGTTTACTGGCAATTACAGGAGCACTTTGACTTCGTATCAATCGCCTCTCCGTATGACTGTCTATCTTCTTTGGACGGCCAGATCTTGGTTTATTATGTATTGTTTTTGTTTTATTAAATTTTTCCAAAACGTATTGAATAGAAGAACGAGGTCTCTTAACAATTTTTGAAAATCTTTTGAAAACAAACTAAATAACTTAACTGAAATGCAATTGAAAACATTAAAACTTACTAAAAAACCAAGAAATACTTGACCACACACCTTACATTACCAATTGTAACAAAAGAATTACATTTGTACGGAGACTTTTTTGTCTCTATTTAACGATCTCAGCGAATGATCGTTATCATAACAGTACTTATAGAGCACGTGAATTCTTGGAATTTGGTAAAAAGACGAGAAGGAAAACATATTCTCTTTCCGTGTCCCCACTTTAGCTTTAAAGTTAAACGGTATAAAGTTTTTGGCAAAAATATAAAAATTAGTCTTTTTTTGACTTGACTCTGTGTATATGACATTTCTAAAATTTTATTGCAAAGAGAATAGTATGTGGAAGCACTGTTTTATATCCGCTAAGTAAATAGTGTAAGTATATAAATTGTTTTTTTTTTTTTTTTTTTTTTTTTTGTAATACCGAGCGCGCACCAAGGGGATATGAATACCCTTTTACTGGATTTTTCTCCAGGGCGCGGGCGGGTGGAGTAGTAGTTTGAAACGCAGGTGTATTAGGTTTCGATATTTTTCTCAGAGGTGGTTGTCAAACTGGACGAGACGAGCTAGTACATCCTCCTCAACCAGTGGGTCTTAAGTACGTGCTAGTTGTTAGTTCGTCACATTTAGCCCAGCCAGCAACCATTCCAACATCAGTGTTATGCCTTCATGTCAGAGTTGACGCCGACGGGATTTTCATATAACTACATACAAATTCTATGAAAAGACTTTTTCACAAAATTGCCTGACAAGGGATTCGAACCCGCGACCTTCTGCTTGAGGAGTCTATGCATATACAATACCACTACACCACGGCCATCCCATAAATTTCCGTGCAAATTATTTTTTGAGTGTATAGCGGATGAGCAAAAAGTTGAAAAGACAAACTAATATACCTAATATAATATAACATCGTCTATTTATTCTATGAATTGTGAGCCCATGTCAGCGCATCATTAGGCTGTAGTCTTTATTGTATTATATTTCAAAATTTTTCATTCTGCTTTTTTTTGCCCCATTCCACTTTATTTCATTGTGGCGGTGTCTTATGCTAACATTTTAATAGCCTAAAGTCTCCACTGTTCAAAGTCCGAACCTTGCTTTTGGGGATCCTCTTTTCGTTTTGCAACAGAGAGTCTGTTCTTATTCAAGGGTCTTAGTTGCCTCGCAGCAGTAGAATTCTTAAGTTTGCGACAAATTAAAGTCACAACATTGAGGACTTGACCCGTTTTGGGCAGAAGGTGTCGAATATTCCGGAACGTCCCTCTTTCCAAGGTCATGGAAACGCTGATAAACCACCAGCTTATAAAATATCTCGAAACACGAAAACATCTCAATGACCAGCAGTACGGTTTTCGCAGCAACAGGTCCACTCGTGATTTGATGATCTCATTGAAAAAAGGCATTTGACTGAGTTTGGCATTAATCTCTTTTATCGAATCGACGAATCTCTTCTTTAGTGGATTAGAATCTACCTTTCCAAATGTTCAATTCAAGTTGTTTTGGACGGGTTTAAGTGTCATATCCACAACATAAATGCTTGTGTGCTCCAGGGCTTCGTTCTGTCTTCGACATCCTCTTTAATTTTCATCAGTGATCTCTTGTCTACTACCACCAACAGAGTGATATTTAATGCTTCAAAAGACCATTCAGTCTTCTATCTGTAATGCGGGACTTTAATACTCAGCCATTACCCATGAATGGCTATGGTGTCGTCGAAACCGAAAAACATTCCATTCAAATTTGGTGACAAACTGACTTAGTTTTGTTTTGACACCCACATTAAAACATCGTGTTAGTGTTTTTTGCGACCATGGAAAAAGCAGTATCGCTCTGTGATCCGATTCTTGTTTTTGAGTGGCTAAACCTGCAAGGAAATCAAGCCCATTCCCGATGGTGTGTATGGGATCCATTCACCTTCCCGCACAACCGTTTACCATTAGTTCGCAGAGTTTCGCTGTGGCCGCATGTCGGTTTTTGATGAACTGCGCTCAGGAGTCCCAAAAACGTTTATCACATAGAAAACCGTGGAAACGAGTGAAAATTTGCAAGTTAGTTGAGATAACAGGCATCTTAACTGAACGCTTTAGCCATATCCTGCACAAGATTGTGGGCGTTAGAAAGCTTTCCGCGCGATGGGCGCCGCGTTTGCTCACACCGGAGAACAAGCGCAGTCGTGAGACTACTTCAAAGACATGTTTGGCCCTGTTTAATCGAAATCGGAAGGAGTTTCTGCGTCGTTTCGTGACCGTCGATGAGACGTAGATTCATTGGTACACACCAGAGATTAAAGAACAATCAGAACAATGGGTTTTACCCGGTGGCGAAAACCGTGCCAACGTTTTTTGGGACGCAACGTATTCACGTTGAATATTTAGAGAAGGGAAAAACAGTTACAGAAGCATACTACGTCGATTTATTGGACCGATTCAACGCCGATTTGAAGAAAAAACGACCACATTTGGCGAAGAAAAAAGTGCTCTTTCACCACAATAACGCACCGGCTCAGGCCTCCGCAGTCGCGACAGCCAAATTGTTTGAATTGCACTACGAATCCTCCGTATTCTTCGGATTTGGCTCCTTGTGACTTCTTTAACCTTAAAAGATTACTCGTCGAAAAGTAGTACAGGTCGAACGAGGAAGTCATCGCCGCCGCGGAGGAGTATTTTTTAGGCCAACAAAAGTCGTATTTTGTGGTGGGGTTAAAAAATTGTAGCACCACTGGGAAAAGTGTATCGAGTTGAAAGGGATTATATTGAAAAATAAATTTTTAAAACCTAAAAAAGTTGCGTTGTCGGGGGTCGGTTAACGGGGGTATTCATCAAACAGCCCTCGAATATTCGATTTTCGAAATGTTTTAATCCATGTATGGTTTCGATTTGAACAGAATTTTTAACAAGGCTTACTTTTATTTTAAAAAACAGATTGACCAAAAACACGCAACTTTTCTATCTCAAATGGTTATGATTTTTTAAATTTTTAGGAAGTTGGTACTTTGTCCAATATCTCTTTTATTTTTTACAACAACGTTTTGCATTTGACAAAACTGTTTTTCTTATTTTAGACAAGTGCTTGAAAGTGTACATAATATTTGATTTGGTATTTTGCTAACTTTCCAACTTTTCTACTATGTAATAGGATAGGATACGGATCTTATAATAACTCTCAATAACTCAAAGTTTTGTCGAAAATGATTTGTAGTGCTGTTCCACTACAAATTTTAAGTTAGAATTTCAAGCGTGTGCACTTGACCTTAATTTTATGAGTTACTCAAAAAAAAAAAAAATTTTTTTCGTTATTTATTTCAATATTCAGTACCTGCTTTGCAATACATATAAGTAAAATTCACATTTGTAAACTTTTACTAAAAGTAAAATTAAAACTAAATGCAAGTCTGATTTGTTTACAATTTACTTTACACAAGTATCTGATAACAATTTTTTATAACTTCATTTTTTAAATGATCATTTTGTCGTTTGATATTATCAGTTTGTTACGCTAAATTAAGTTACATATTTCATTCCTTAAAGATATTTATGTAATGGCTGTGCAATGTCTATTTGATTGGAATAATATGCTGTAGCTCATGCGCTTCACTCCAACAATTTTGGGAAGTAATCCGCCTTCTTGAAGACGTTCCAGTTCCACTGTTTCGAAGATATTCTGAAACTGCAAAAAAAAATGTTTGTATGAATTACAAAAACGAACTTATTTTTAACTTCCTAAAAAGTTTAACCAAATTTGAGTAAAAAGTTTGATTCCAAGTTTGAAGTAGAAATATAACATACAATAAATATTTAATTTGTTTTCTTATGCCATATGTTCTTCTTATGAATATTTGTTCTTAATATGTAATACATATGTAACATATGTATATTTATGGATGTATATTTCAATTTATTTAATACGCCAATAAGGCAAAAATATTGAGGGATTTTAAAGGTATTAATTTGTAATTATTATAATATTGTGGGATTATTAATGTTCATTAGCTTACCTTCCGAGATATATCAAAAGGTGCTTTGTTTTTCCTCCTTTTGAACAGCACCTTTGATCTCGTTCAACTCGTAATTATGAGTACTTTTACTTTTTGTGTAAAAGTACTCTTGGTTCAAAATCATTGTATGAAAGGTCACAGATAAAATAATTTGAAAATCTCAAAATGTTGACTTAATTAATTTTTTTCTCCTTGTAACAAAAAGTGTATAACTGATATATAAAAAAAGCTTTTGTTTCCAAAATTCAAATTTTCCTTAAGCTAAAAGACTTGCTTTGTACGACGATCCTTTAACACTCACAACGAAATATTTAATGTGTACGAGAGCTAAAAAAGAGAAGTGACGATAACGTAGTTAAAAATGTTTTCAATGGGTGAATCAATATTTTACCTAACAAAAAGTACGAATAGTAAAAATAAATTGGACCACTTAAATCAAAAAAAAAAAAAATATATCAAGTTTGTAGAAGAGGATTTAGAACCCCAAAGTTAGTCAAACCCTTTAACGGTGCAGCAACAAACATGTTAAACATACATAAGCATGTTTTATTAACCTAAGCATATATTAATTTAGGTTGCTCTAATTCTAAGCTATACTTAACCCAAACTTACCGCTCGGCATGGCAAGCACTTTGTCGCATTTTTTTCATTGAATGCGGCTATTCTTAGATCGCCAAGTTTCAAACTCGTCGCTGATATAGAGTAATTTGCATAGATTCCGTTTTCCATGTCATTGTTACGGTGATCTAAGCTGTTCATTGTATACACGATCTCGACAAAAACAAAACCAAAGTTGTTTTTTTTTCTATGGGTGCCATCTGAGTCGAAGTCGAATTTTTGGGCTAATGCCATTTAGCGTTTATTTCCGGGTCGTGTCGTTTAATAAACTGTCTGCGTAGCCGTTTTGACATCGAAAGCAGTATGTACTTGTTAGTTTAGTTGTCCTTTAAGTATTCCATCCGAGGGATACTTTGTATAATGATTTCTTTCATTTTCAGTAAATTTCGGTCGATTTGGTCCTTTTCTAGATTTCCGTTGGTTGGAGAATTAATTGCACTTGAACGTACTACATATTACGTTTAAAAGTTTTGAAAAAGCACGACTAGAGTTTTTACCACACCCTTCCATATGAGCTAAATTGAGAAAATTAATGGATATCGGTCTCGTATTATTCAAGTGTGTACTCAGCACTAATTGTGTTACTGGTAGATGGTAGATTCTTTCTCAATGTTTGATGTCAAACGTTAAGATCCGCGACCAAAAACTAAGATTTTTCTTCTGATTGAAGCAGAAGCCAAAGGCAAAAAGCATTTCAATTGTGCTCCAGATGTGTAAAGCGACACAATATATATTCGTTTCTTACTAGAGAGAAATGCATACAATATATTCACGGTAGACCGGTTTGGGATTCAGATACATATTTTGGAATCTGTTTCACTGGTTCATGTTGTGAAAAAAATCTAATAGAAAAGGGGGCTATCTTCAACATCCACTGAGCTACTTCAGAGAAGTAAGTACAAATAATTATTTAGCATTTATCGCATTTATCTCGGAAAAGTGTGCTTGTACTTTTTTTTCTTTTTTATTATTTTGGTCTGTTACAATGTTACCTACAAATCCATCATACAAACCTGGAGCTTACAGTTTTCCAGGTATAAGGGTAATTTAATAAATAGGTAGCCGTGGCTCAAGTGGTAGTGTATTGTTCCCAATCGGACGGTTCGGGGTTAAATACCAGCTGTGACCGAACGACTTTTTTTTTCAGGCAACTAAAATCTCGTGAGATGAATGGTTGCGTAAATACATCAAGACAATTTACACTAATAATTTAGTCTCACCATTAATCGCCACTAAGCCCAAACACCATTCTTTCTCTTTCTGTCCCATTTTCCGAAAAACTTAGCACATGCTTTGGCATCATAAGTGTAATTACACCCACTTGAGTGGGTGACTTTTTTTATTATTACTAAAAAAAATACTCTAAAATAAGTTCACTTCTGTTTACCTATATCAGATGTTTATAGAATTTCAATAGTATTACGTGAAGTTGACGTGTTATATTCACAGAAGGTTGCTAGAAACTGGAACAACTATTTGCAATTAAACGGAACCACATGCAAAAGCTGTGAGAGATACAGAATTAGATTAATGAATTCTGAATATGGTAGCAACAGAGCTATCAATTAGTACACATTCGATGTGGTTACGAAATCTTAACATTCAACACCATTTCAGGAGATATTACCGGCAGATCCGAAGATCGAAATTTTGCATTTGGTTGCTGGAACGGTATCTTTTCTAAAAAACGTAGCAAGTGCTCCGGTATTTTAAGAATAGAAATACCAAATACCAAGTTATCCAAAATATCCTATGGACATATGAATCATAATTAACTGGAGATGGCATTACCAACTTTCATAACCTAAACACAAGGGCGAATGAAAATCCACATACAACAAGAACAACATTGTTTTTGTAATTGGTAATAAGGTAATTGTTACTTTTATGCTTCCACAAACACTTAACAGTAAAACTTATTTGCATGTTTTGTCAAATGAATTACCAGGCCTGCTATAAGATGTTTCACTTGCAACACCGGATAGCAACATATCAAAGAGACTTTACCAACTATTAATATTATATTACAAGAAACATTGTTATATATGTGAAAAATATGACTGTAATATTTAGGTATAACATATTAAATATAAAAGATATAATAATACAATAGTAAATATCGACTACTGCCGGCGATTTCTAACACAAGTCTGCTGTTTTTCGCTCCTGTGCTGCTACTGCCCTCTATACCTCGGCTTCGTTTCGATTACGTACCGATAACTTCCGCTAGGCCCCCGTTACATTCAGCCATCCTGATTTAGTCATTGGATTGCCAATGACCTCACACCAAATTTCCATGTGCTGGAAATTAAAATTAATCCAATATGGTCCATATGCAACGTGTGCAATAGCTCCACTCTATTACTATTTTTGTCTTTTCCATGCCAGGTTTTATTTGTCCATCTTCTACAATATGTCCTAGGAAAAAGTATGTCTGCAAAAAGTGGAACTTCTTCCATTTTATCTTCAACTCATACTCAGCTGCTTTACTCAAAACTTGTTTCGTCTTCTCCAAGTATTCTTCAGCTTTGACTGCGTGATTTACATTTTTGGAACATTTTGGAACACATCGTTTACAAATCGAATGAAAGTCGTTGAGTTACGTAAACCAAAGGATGCTCTGTTAAACGCAAAGAGACCCTCCTTAGTGATAATTGCTGTGAATTTTTTGCTGCTTTCTTCAATTGGGACATGAAAAAAGCCATCTTTCAAGTCCATCACGGTGAAATACGAGTATTTCGCTTTTTGCAGATTCTCTAACACCTCTTCAACAGGTACTATACAGGGAAGCAATTTTTCAGAATCATCTTATTTAGCTGGCGATAATCAACGCAAACGCGATTACGGCCATCCTTCTTTTTGACTACAATCAAACGGCTGGCTAATTTTGAGTTTTTCCAGAGGCTATTCACTGAAAATATGACGCAAATTCAAGTCGCTTGGCTTCAATTCTTGCACAAGTTGAATTTTGTACGCGAAATCCTCACGTAAAATACGCCAAGTTGTCGAATACAACAAGCCAAGCTGCTGAGAACGACGACGAATCGATTCGTTACGGTTTTCGCGTACACTCTCTTCGTACTTCGTGCTGGATGTGGTCTAACCGGTCGAATGTCATACACTAATGTAAGCTGGGACTCAAATTTGCGAATAGTATTGGCAATAGTGATTTCAGCAGGTCGATTATGCGCACCTTAAGTTCCTCGAATCAAAAACATTTCTCACAGAACGCTGATTTTCGTAATATATTACAGCTGAACAATTCGGAGACGCTGTTGTGGTGTGAGTCTTTCCATGATGACTTGCCAAACGATACTGAACAGAAATGAAAAAGCAGTTTGATAGGAGTCAAAAAAAGCCCATTGAAAATCAAACCTCACGATGAATCACCCCTTATTTTTCTTCTAAGAAATTTGGTATAAGTACAGTGATTTATCGGAGAATTGGGTCGTTTGTTAACAACGTTTTACATGTTTCGAAAGCTTCGATATATTTTTGATTTGTCACGATACTTGCATCTTTTTTAAGAGAGTCTATTAAAGGTTTGGTGAGTCTAGCCAAATCTTTGATAAATTTTCTATAATAGCCGATTAGGCCAAGGAAGGCTTTTATTTCTGTGCGAGTTTTGGGTAGAGGGTAATTCTTGTTTGCGTTAATTTTGGTAAGGTTTGGTTTAATGCCGAAAGGTGTAATTATGTGTTCTAAAAATGCAATTTCCTTATTTAAGAATTCATATTTGTCTGTTTGAATTTTGAAGTTTGCTTCCCGGAGTCTATCGAAAACTAATTGTATACTCTCTAAATGTATATTTTTCCGATAAGTTCCTTTAAAATGTGGTCAATCACCCTCTGGAAGCTTGATGGCGCATTTTTAAGGCCGAAAGGCATTCGGACATATTCGTAATGTCCGCCTTAGACTGTGAATGCCGTTTTTGCAATGTGCTTGGTGTCCATTTCTATTTGATGGAACCCGCTTGCAAGATCTAACGTTGTAAAATAAAAACATTTGCCTAATTTATCTAATATTTCGGCGATGTTGTGTATTGCATATCGATCAGAAATGGCTTTCCTATAGTCAATGACAAGTCTCCACTTTTATTGTCCGCTGGTATCTAATGTTTTTTGGGACTACCCAGACAGGAGAGTTCCAAGGGGAATAGCCTTGATTTAACATTTTGGTTATTTGCGATTGGATGTCTTCCTTGTGGACGTAGGGGTACCTGTACGATTTCGTGTATATTGGTATGTCATCTGTTGTGTTTATTTGATGCTTTATTTTGTTCGTGAAGGTTGAGATTTTGCCTTCTTTGTAGATAATATCAGTATATGCCTTGCATAATTTAAGAAGTGCTTTTCGCTCTTCTGTGTTAAGGTGCGTATTAGCTTGGCTACATCGCTTTTGTTTACTTGCTCGAAGTTCCCTAAATTAAAGCAATTTATTTTAATGAAATTAGCGGGATAGTATTGAATGTCATTGAGAGGTTCTTCTAGGAGGAGTGTTTTGTAATAAGAACTTTATTTTCTAGATCGATGTTTGCGTTTAATGATGTTAGGGTATCTATACCTATCAAGCCGTCAAAGAAATTATGAAATTTGAAGATTAAAAAAAGTTGGGACCCTTCCTGATTTAATTCTTGGAATATAGGTACTTGTTTTTCCAACTGATAGACTTTAAAGACTATTGAAATGGTGATAGACTTGCAGCTGATTTGTTTTTGATTGGAATATATTCAGAGTTTATGAAAGAAGTACTTACGCCTGTGTCCAAGAGAAAGTTTAGAGGTCGGCCAAAAGGTGAAGAAATTTCAATAAAAGGTAAGGTGGTTTAGTATTGTTTTTTGTTTAAGTTGTTCCGAGGCTAATGTGGAAAGATTTCTATTTTTTTCTATTGGTTTCGTGAAAGTTAAAGTTCCCGTTGTTTGATTTTCTTGTCTCCTGACTAGAATTGTTTCTGTGGTGAAACTGTGAATTAATTTTTGATTTCGTTGACACCTGGGTTGATGGTTCCACTCTCTGGTTTCTGCTCACGGGTGGAGATCGCAGTAGTTTAAGGCTAAAAATTCTTAAAATGAAGTGCTCACGGGTGAAGGTCGCAGTAGTATAAAATTTCTTAAATGTATTTATTTGTGGTAATGGCAAAACAAAAATTACTGAAATTAAGCAAAGTTCTCTTATATATATATATATATATATATATATATATATATATTTGACATGTAAAATTTTGAATTGTGAGAAAAATTAATCGATTGCTCCTTGTAGAGTTCAGAAAATACTTTTATGATTATTTGAATTATAGTACACACTACATTTAGCACTTACTATACATGCACCCAATGATGAAAGTTGTTGTAAATATCTTTTTTATGGTTTCTAGGTCGTGGGTTGTTCTTCTCGGCTCATGGTGATTAAGAGTTGAAACGCAACGGGTCTTCTTGATTTTCTGTCTTAAGCTGTGTACACTGTTTATACAAGAAAACGCGGTGGAGCTTAACTTGATGAATTATATCGATTTTAGTTCACTATATATTTCTTATTTTTTTGTATGCGACTTAAGACTGATTAAAAAACCCGTTCATCGCTCCGGACGACTGCGCCAGTTAAGATCCTAAGGTTTGCACTTAGGAAACAAAACGATCTTATCTGTTTGAGTAACTTTAATGAACTAAATATTAATAATTTTGTGTCTTAAAATCTCATTTAACTAATGCAGTGTAATTGCACGAACTTGTAATTAGGCCGGAAGCTCGGCAGACGTTTATTCAGCAAGTTCATGTTCTCACCTGGTTACAATACAATACAATAAATATCGTGTTGCAATCACGCATCCGGTGTATGTTGAACTTCGTTGCTGGTGTTGTTGTTGCGTTGGACGGCATGTGCTTTACGTTGTTATTGTACTGTTACGGAATCGGTGGGTGTTATGTTGCTGAGGTTGATGTCAAGGTTGGCTTAAGGGGCGAGTGGGATGTTGTTAGGTAGCCATGACGAAATTTTCGTACTGCTTCGGCAAACTTCTAACTAAGCTTAATATCCGTTTCAGCAAGTTTGTCAATTGTCGAGCAAAATGTAATGATAATGGGTCTTCCAACGGTAGCACCCCATCAATCAGTTTCCACAACTCTGCGTACACCAGCACGCTGCGCATTTGAATGCTCCAGTTATCATAGTTTAATTTATTATTGTTTCACAAACAAATTAAAAAAGAAAAAATTCATATTATGCGCGTCGTGTGCTAACTCAATAGATAAACGGAAAGAAGTAAACCATAAGAAAAAAAAAAAAAAAAAAAAAAAAAAAACGAATAAAATATGAGCAGCGCATGCAAACACAAACACTCATGCGCCCTGTGCCTTCTTACACATATATCATGAACACCTTCACATTGAATGCTTATCTCTTATTTTCAACAATAAGTAGCCCAATGGGCATTTTTTATTTCATTTCTTTTTTGCAATGGGTAAGTAAAAGAGCTTATTACCACAGGCAAATGATCTGGACTTACGTTGTGTATGACAGATTAGTTAGAAATAAATCCAAGGTTGATAGGTTTGATTTATTACTTTATGGATAACAATTTGAACGAGGAGAGTATAAAATGTCAAATGGATGCCTAGAATTTAATTAGCTCCCAAACAACCCCAACAACTGTGCCTGCAATTTATAAATCACTGCCAACCAAAAATGTATCATTTTTCTTAAGTCGTTGCTTAAATGAAAACTTTTTACAGAAGAAACAGAACTGTCAGGTATTTTTTATATATTTATACTTTTGGATCAATAAATGAGTATTAATTCATGTCGTATTGTTTTTTTTACAAACATGGCAACACATTTAAGCCGAAATTTATTAATTCTGGTTTTAAAGACATTTTGTCAGACATAATAGAATCACTTTAAAGGCCTAGTCAATTGAAGGTCATGTGTAAAAAATTGACAGGTTTTAGATTTTAATTTAAAACTTCACTTTTGTCTAAATTTATTTTAATGCCTATTGATAATTGTTTAATGTAATACTCTTTAACATATATTTCACGAATAAATGAGTGCACATTTCCGTAAGTTTTTTGTAGTACACAAATAGATGTTTTTTTTTTTTGGAGTGAATAAGACTGCTTCGTACCCAATGTCATTATAAAAATAAGTGCCCGGGAGTTCAAGGGCGTAAAACACCCGAACCTTCACTTTCGGTCATCCGAATTCATTTTTTGATTTCTAATGTTGAAAGACAATTGAATGTTTTTAACAGTAGAGGAATATAGATTTCGTATTAGTAATTATTCTATTTTAATTGAACCGCACAGAAAAAATGTACGATCAGATCAGTGAACCGATTAGTACTGCAGGAACCTTGCATTCAGTGTGATGGAGGACACTTTTGGCAACTCTTGTAGATTTAAGATTATGTAAATTACGATTAGCAATAAAATTATTTATTTATTTATAATAATTTATTATAACGGTATACGAAATTAAACTTATTATACAGTATTTTTATAAGTAATAAAAAATAGTCATATTGGGTATTAATTTATTTAACATTAATATTATGGCGCACCAAAATAATAATAATAAAAAAATATATGTATATATATATATTTATATGAGCACACTTTTTTGCAATAAATGCGATTTTCCCAAAAATTTATTAAGAAAAAAAAACAAAAACAAAAACTGTTGTGTTTGAAGACCTATGTATATCTCTAAAACTAAAGAATGAATGGTAATAGAGTTTGACTATGAATTAATGATTAATCAATTTGCTACCGAACCAACCCAGCTTGGTTTCTCTAGGAGGACCATACAAGGACAGAAGGATCGCTTTTTCTGGTTCTATTTGAGCAATTTGTAGCGGGTTTTCATATTTTCAATTTAACTTGACCGGCTCTCACTGTTACTTAAGTGAACGTCGAGTACTCAGTTATTGATTTACTTCGCCTTCCTCTTGAAGAGTGTCAGTTAATTGGGTAAATCAAACGTAATATCTGTTCTTTCAGTATCGATATGGAGACAATTTTCCAACCATTCCTTGATTCCTTGTTCTTTTTGAAATTATTTCTCTATCTACATATGTATATATAGATATATAGGTTGCGACCTATTGAAGACGCGCATAAATTGATGAATATTGTTTTTCAATTTCGGACACCTTTTCGCTGACAAATTTTCATCGGACAGTTGATAATCATTTTTTACGGCAACATATGCACGGTTTTTTATTCGAGACGTAAACAAAAATTTCTACTTTAGCTAATATTTTCTAATATAACCGTTTGTTTTAATGGTGTTATTCTTCTTTTACAGCTAATTGTAATCCCTGAATTAGTATCGTATGTCAATATTTTGGAACAAAACCAATTATAAATGTTTATTATTTTTAACAAGAAAAGTAATAGATAGATAGATAAAGATATTTTCTTATTATTTCGTTATACATACATATCTTGCAGTATTATTAAAATTTTATACAAGACCAATATAGAAATAATGTGGTGACATTTTATATTTTCTATACATGCAGTATTTAAAATAGTGTCAAATGCCACTTCAACGAACTTTATGCTTAGCATATTAAATTTGGGTGGGTGACCCATCTAATTTTCGTTTCAGTAACAGTTACAAAAAAAAAAAAAAAAACGAAAAAATAAAATTAAAGAAAGTAAAATAATAGAAGAGGGTTTAGCAATAAATATTAATTATAGTTTAGAATAACTGATGGGTACAAAAAGAAGAATAGTTTACATCAGAGAAAAGAATTTCTATATGACGCAAATCATAATCAAAGAGCTAAATTCTTACAAACTTTTGAAAACGTCCAAGAATTGATATTGTTATAATTTTTAGAGGCAGCTTATTAAATAATCGAATAAAAGTTTCGAAATGCAGTTATGCGAAAAATGGGTGCAGAAGAAACGTATGAAAAGTTTAATTAAATTTGGTTGACCTATTCAAAGCAAATGTCTCTACCACAAAGGGTAGTTGACGCACCTGAGTTTTCAAGTACATATTTACAATACAAGGAATTAATTACTATCTGTTGAGTTTCTATTCGGAAATTTTTTTTTAAACTCAATCTAAAAATCCAAGTGTCCATTTTTGATTTCAAAAATGAATATCACACAAAATGAAAGGAAAATAATATCTTGAAACCCTTTGGCTAGTTATAACACTCAAACGTTACGATTTTTAGGTGACCTTAAAAATTACTCAACTTTGACTGGCTTTATAAGCAAAACTATTGATCTAGCTGAAATAATTTTTTCGATTACCAGAGCTCAAAATATCTGTTAATCCAGTGAATTTAAAAGTTTTACATTACAGACCCACCTGAAAATTTAACTATGCATGCATAAGTCGTTCGTTGAGAGTAAAGAAATGTTAATGAAAAATGTTTTTGTAATTTTTATGATTTAATTTGGGTGATTCATCGTGAGGTTTGATTTATAATGTAAAATAAAACACATACATTTCAAAGTAAACTTAAAATTTTTTTTTTTACTTTTTGAAAATGATATCATGTAAATGTTGGCCAGGACTACGTCTGAGGCGGTCCATTCGGAAGGTCCAATTTTGGGCGACTCGTTCGAGCATCGCGACTGGTATCTCGCGGATAACATGAGTAATGTTGGCTTCCAAAGCGTCAATCGTAGTTGGCTTATTCCTGAAGACCTGAGACTTTACATATTCCCAGAAAAATAGTCCAAAGGTGTGATATCGCACGATCTAGGTGGCCAATTTACCGTAGCAAAACGTGAAATTTAGTGCTCATCAAAATGATTTCTCAACTAGTCCATTGTTTCACGCGCTGTATGGCTCGTAGCGCCTGCTTGTTGAAACCAGAGCTCACCGAGACCATATACATGCATTTCAGGAAGCACATAGTCCGTTAACATGACGCGATAACGGTTACCATTGAGGGTATCATTCTGATTTGCCTCATTTTTGAAGAAATATGGACCAGTGATTCCACCAGCCCATAAACCACACCATACCGTTGTTTTTAATGGATGTAATGGTAGCTCTTGGTACTCTTCGGGTTGCTCATCAGCCCAAATACGGCAATTTTGTTTATTAACGTATCCATTGAGCCAGAAATCTCTCTTCATCACTGAACAAAATTTCACGATAAAACACCGGATTTTTATTGAGTTTTTCCAGAGCCCATTTACTGAAAATATGACGCAAATTCAAGTCGCTTGGCTTCGACTCTTCCACAAGTTGAATTTTGTACGCTTTTAGGCCGAGATTCTCACGTAAAATAGTCCGATTCGTCACGGACTTTGCTTACACTCAGCTACAGTCTCTACATAGTCTCTTCATTACGTGCTAATTGTGGTCTAACCGGTCGAGTATCATCCACTAATGTAAACTGGGACTCAAATTTGCGAATGGTATTGGCAATAATGGTTTCAGTAGGTGATTATGCGCACTGTAAGTTCCTCGAATCGCACAAAAAGTCGTTCTCACAGAACACTGATTTTCGTAATACAGCTGAACAAATTTAAGACGCTTTTCTTGCGTGAGTCTTTCCATGATGACTTGCCAAACGATACTGAACCAAGATGACAAAGCGTAATCTGTCAAAAAAAGCCTATTGAAAATCAAACCTCACGATGAATCACCCTATATTATAAATCGACTCATGGCCATTTATTTTCGTTACCGCTTTTTGTCACATCTTAATATTTACTTTTACAATTCTGATTTGGTCAACTCCTGCTTTTCTTATTTTTAAGTCGTTGATAATAAACTCTGTGTTCTTGAGTTAAGAAGTTGCGTGTAAAGCTTTCAATACGATTATTTAAAAGGGCATTAGACGGTATCTGTTTGTTTGTATTTTTCACTACTTTTACTAGCTTTCAGAGTGGTTCTATTTTTTGTAATAGAATAACGACTAAAAATTAGAACGGGAGATACATACTTAAAGCAATTAAACTGATCGAATGTTCAGTAGTAAAACTGTTTTATATGAATGTAATTAATCAGATTTTCTTTTGATTGTTTATTCGAAACAAAGAGGGCCGATCAGAATGGATCATATTTAAGCTATTTTTAAAAACCTTAACCGGTTTAATTAAATCTTTTGATGTCAATTGAGTATTTGCATTGAAAAAAAAAAAAAAAAAAACTTTCTTTAAATCTCCAATGAGCTCGAAATATGAACGATTGTCTTCACCAATAATAACATGGGGAACCTAAGTATCATAGAGTAACATTTGGTCGCTGGCCTCCGTCAAAGATAAAGTACGAATGTTTTCAAAATAACTAACAAAAAAACTGCTTTAGTTGCGTTCAATAATGCAGATTTTTTATAGAACTAACTTAAACTGTATTAATAATGTATTAATAATGCCATACTTTTGCAAACTAGTTAGGCATTTTAATTGTGGCTGTAGAAAAAGTTAGAAGATTTTAGTGCGGAATAGTTTTGTGTTTTTTTTTGAAGAGGAAAGATGTAAGAACTATTAAAATAATAACACACGTAATAAAAATAAATAACCTTTTTCTTTTGAAAAAAAGCAAATCTAAGATTTGGCTGAATATTGATATATATATACAGCCATGGACATGGAATTTATTAGTCATCCTGTTTTTTCTTACTATTTTTCCAGTTTTTGCAAATATATTCATCTCTAATTTGTTTCCTGTTGTCTGTGTAGAAGGTAAAAAAATACATTTTTGCATAAAAATACACCATTTAATGTGGTGCGTTCGATTGGCGAAGAGAGCTTTTTCGATGTTTTTTATTATGATTTTTTTTGTATTTTGATTGTAATTGATTGAAGGAATAGAGTTATCTTTGTGAAAGCGAAATAAGGCTAAACGAATTCACTAACCCAAAATGAAATAAGGTCAAATAAACAAAATATTTATATATATATATATATATATAAAAAATTGTATCAAGCTTATGTTTTTTTACTGTATTTCATTTCTTCACTTAACTTCATATCAAGACCCTTCCAACGGTACCAAACGTGCAATATTGTAGGTATAGGCGCTTAGCTGACTGTTGTTGATATACCCCTAGCGGGTATATAACGGTACCTGAATATACGAGTAAGTCTCGTCCAAGAGGTATTTTATATGATTTGATACTTCTTACGATGAAGTTGAACTAACTTCGGTTGTATTGAAGGATTAAAAAGGTGTACATATTTACCAACTTTTGTTGACTCAACTGAAACCACTTTACAAAGGCTTGATAGAAAGCTGAAAGATCAAGTTATTGTCAAATTTTCATCTATCGTGAAGCAATGTAATCAACATAAGAATGGTGTTAATTTGTTAGACCGCTTAATTGGTATACACCAAATAACAATAAAAAGCAAAAAATGATATATGCGACTTTTTTACCATTTGCTGGACGTTGCTATTATTAATGCATGGACAGTGCATAGAAAGGGGCCGATAGAAGGCATTCAAAACATTGATGTCAGATTAGACGGCATAAATCATTTTCCTTTATGGAGCGGTTTTAGGCAAAGATGTAAGAACTCTATTAGTGTCGAACAAACTTTTATAGTATTTTCCAAGTGTAAAACTGCTTTGTGCGTCAACAATGACCGAAATGACCTACTTCCTTATAAAAACAAATACTTGTTACAAAAATAAATAAATCTCTTTAAATTGTCCTTGATGTTTATTTGACTTAAAAAGTGGCGCTAATGCATGGTTATGCTTATATGAATCACTAAATTTTGCTAAGTTTTTCGATGTTTAATCTCAAAACTATAAAATTTGTCAGAACAAACGTTGTTTCTTACGTGACTTCCTTACTGAAAATATTGTTTTTTTTTTTTTTTTTTTGAAAATAAAAACTCAAACTATAGAGGGTTAAATTAAAGACCATTTGAAAATTGTAATTGAAAAGTTGGATTTAAATTACAGTTATAATACTTCGGATAGAGTTCGGCGTTTGATTTTGGAAATATGCATTAAAATGCAGCCATGTAACTCAAGGAAGCAATATTACCCGGACTCCACAACTTGACGAGCTGCAACACATCATAAAATCAAACTTCGAAATTAAAAATATTGCATATTAAATCACTTCAAAATCATTTGAGAGGGGACCTAATAAAAATGTTATAGTGCACCAAATACATTTAAATTCGAATACCTGTCTAGTTTAGGAACTTTTATCACTACGTGAAAGTGCGATGTTGAAAAGAATAGTGACACTAGTTCATATCCGGGTAAACTCATATCATCGGCACTACCGTGGTGTTTTTCCACCTGAGTTTCATTATGTGGCAAAATAAATAGCAATAGCAGATGTACCATATGCAAAGAAGCGATTACTTTTTAGACTGTCAATATTTATAAGGTCCCCACCAAATCTCCGATTCATATGATATGGACATATCATATAAAATACAAACAAAAATTCTGCTGTGTAACTTAACGCGCCCAACACTGCTTGATTTCGGTGATCTAGTGGGAAGTCCGAATTTTAATCGTTAATTTTCTTGTACGATAAAATTTTATATCAATAACATTACAATTGCAATTACAATGTTAATTATTTGTTTATAAAAGATTATTATAATTGTAATTTAGACCACTTACGTTTAATATATTATAAGCAAATTAAAGCAAATTTAACACTGCAGTTGTGACTTCTTAAAGTCCACGCGGAAAAAAGAAAGAAAAAGTTAGGAATTTCAATTACAAACGTCAACGATTTTAATTGTCAAAATTTTTGCGCCATTGAGTGACTAAAAGGGCCGGTGGTGCCAAATCCCTTAACACCCCTCCCCCCTGGTAACATGGAGCCTTGGTTCTGTTTACCATCGTCGTCGGGGCTGGCAACATCTAATATGGCCAATTTTGAAACGGGTCTGATGTATGTTCCGGATTTGGTTCTTACAGCGGCGCTCCTTATATTGCCATTCCGTCCAGGGTTGACTTTCAGAACGCGACCCTTAGGATTATTCTCGTCCATGATAATGACAACGTCGTTCACGTAAATCGGCTTAGTAGACCGGAACCATTTTGTCCTTCTTGTAAGACTCGGCAAATATTGGATCCATCTTCGCCAAAAGGAATTACTAAATTGATCAGCTACCATCCAATTCTGCTTCAAAACATTGCTTTCATCGGTGTAATCTCCTAACAGCTTTGACCCACTCGACGAGCTTAACAAAAAATGGTGGGAAGTTAGGGCTTCTTCATTCTCCGTACTCACGGGAAAGTATGTTAAGGGACGTGAGTTTATGATTTTCTCGACTCCAGCCATCATCGTCAGCAGCAGTTCGTCGCTGGGATTTCTGATGCATGTTATTTGCGTCAGAGTTACTTTCACTGAACGAACTAGCCTCTCCCAACTCCCACCCATATGCGGAGCACCTGGAGGAATAAATGACCATCTGACTTTACCTTCACCTATACCTCCAACCAGTTTTTTACTGTCTATGTTCTCAATCTTCGTACGCAATTCCCGACTAGCACCCCGAAAATTTGTACCGTTGTCTGTGTGTACAATATATGTATCCGCATTCCTCTCCTTGCGATGAACCGTTGTAGTGGAAGAATACAAGAGCTGGTAGACAGCGAATGCGCAATTTCAACGTAGTGAACGTTTTCAGCCTGGCTGGAGGCAGTTCACTCATTAAAGGGGTTGATGGTTTAGCTGCTTTGTTGAAACAAAGTTGGCAACGACGTTGTATCTTTCTGAACAACACACGCAAACCAGGGACGTGGAATCGCTGACGAACTTTTTTTACACGGATCTGATGGAACATTTATTTAATGTCCCCACACAAGGCTACTTTATGTTCTCTAAAGCGAAACAAAATTCCAAGAAAATCTGATGTAATATCTGGTTTAGTTAACAAAACAGAATTTAATGAAATTCCATCTACCTTTAAGGCGGCATCCCACACGATCCGGATTTTTTTTTGGCTTCTTGGGATTGAAGACGGGGAAAATTAGTAAGTACCATGTCTTTTGACTGTCAACTGCGTTCGGATCAATTTTGCGCGCATATCCTTTGCGTTCGTAATCACCGATAAGATCTGAGATTAACTGACGTAACTAAGTGTGAGTCATTTACCATCCTTTTTTCTAGACACTGTAGTCTGCGAAATGCATTGAGCTTACTGTCTGGTTAATAAACACCTGTATTTTTCACAACAATGGCACCTCGAACCTATTTCCAATACTTTTAGCATCACAGTCTAATATAGAATTTGCTTTGCCAGACTTTTGGACGGAGACAAAATTGAAACTCTTTTTAATCCATGGTTTTCCATTGCGAAATATTCCCTCAAACTGTTACTAAAAAGGGCGTCCTTATCCCGCCGACACTCAAATATATAAGTGATAATCCACACTAAGGTTTGATTTCCCATCACACGGGCCAAAAACAACCCAACCTAGCCGTGTTTTTGTTGTAACAGGTTCTTGTTTACTTCGTTTATCCTGTACTGGGGAAGCATATGTCACATCATTTGCCGCTCTCCCAAATTCATACAACCATAGACTAAACTGCGAGATGTCTACAACTGGAAGCGTTTGCTTATATATCGACCATTTAGGACGAATAGTTGGTAGAAGCCTTTCAATTAATTCCTGCAGCAGAATTAGATTATTTAAATGCGATGAGCATCCACTAATTTGCATTGTTGCACATATATTATCCACGTGAAGCGATTATTTTATTATTGAATCCAATTTATCTGTTTTGGTGTTGACGCATTCCTTAATTTTTGCAGCATTGAATTAATAATATTGTCCGGACGACCAAACATCATTTCTAGAGTAGAGATTATCCTGCTCATTTGACTTGTTTGTGATAAACGGCTGCGCACAGCTTCAAGTGCTTTCCCTTTAAGGCTCGCACGAAGCCTTCTTAAATTTTCATCATCTGAGAATCCACAAATACGAATGCTGCTCTCGAAGCAAATTATAAATAGAGCCCAGTCTTCAGGATCCCTGTTAAACTTTGGTAGATCCTTATGTGTAGATTGTTGTGCGGCTATTTGGCGAGGTGATAATTTAGGAGCTTCTTGGAATTCATAGTTTGGGAATACCGTGGTTAATCGTGGATGGCATTCTGAGTGCTTTCATGCAACGTAGAGGTTTTGATGTACTCTTGTTCCCATCCATGTATTGTTCAACCTGAAGTTGTTTTCTATAGCTGTCTTAGGTATCTGAGATTGTGTAATTCTCTGTGATTGCACCCAGTTCTCCATGCACTTTTTTGAGGTGGTCGGCATTTCGTCTTCGACAACGTCGTCCTCTTCGTCAGATGATATTTCCTGTAAAAGTTCGTATTTTTTTGCCAAGTACTTTTCTTGCAATAGTTTTTCCTCTTCCAGGCGTTTTAATTGAAGGGAGATTTTCCTTCTTGATATGGTGGACTTTATTGAAACCGCATCTCGTGGTATAGGAGCCGAATTCAATGTTTGAGGTGGCAAAGATGGCGGTGGGGCACTTTGTGAGCGCACCTTATTACTCGGTAACGGCAACGGTACTCTTTGTTGTAGAACGGGGGCGGCGGCTTCGGTGGGGCTCTCGATGATTGCGATTCAGTGACTCCTGTGAAAGCATTTGATGCAGGGAAACCCTGATTTAGTTGTTGTGATTAAATCACTTTTAGCGGTTAGTATAAGTAGAAAATAAAGCAAATGGTACTTACCCCTTGTTCCAGTTGGAAGTTATATTCGTGTGCCGGCTCTCAAATGAATCGTCTCTGGATTGAAGATCTTCAGAATCGTAAGGCTTCATGCCTTTGCATCGATGAATTCGTTGATTTTGCAAGGCGAGTAAACGAAATTTTATAAGTGTTAAATAAGCCCAAAGTCCGAACTTTAATCGTTTATTTTCTTGTACGATAAAACTTTCTATCAATAACGTTACAATATTAATTAATTATATTAATTAATTATATAAAATTGTTTATATAAGATTATTATAATTGTAATTTAGACCACTTACGTTTAGTATATTATAAGTAAATTAAGACAAATTTAACACTGCAGTGTTAAAAAGAAAGAAAAGGTTAGGAATTTCAATTACAAACGTCAACGATTTTAATTGTCAAAATTTTTGCGCCATCTACTGACTAAAAGGGCCGGTGGTGCTAGATTTCGTAACACATATGTTATATAAGAAATTTCTTATTTGAATCCGTGATAGAATAATGCATACTCCAAACAAATGCATATTAAATTTTAAATTTTAGTTTTGCTTGGGTGACTCATTCTAAATATGTAGGTGTTAGAAGTGGGTTCGGAAAAACGACAATTCAGATATGTACAACTGATTCGTAATTTATAATCGTTGCTTATATGGTACTAGCGAGATCATGGGCGATAATAAGAGAAGTCATTTCTAACAAGTTAGTGTGCTGCTTCAGTCGAAAATCTTGCACAAGATTAAAAAGTAAAAAGAAAATGTATCGTATCAAGGATAAAAAATTAGCCACTTTAATGAAGTGTTGGATGCAAATTATACGAGCATATATATATGTATATGTACATATATGCATGGAGGTTCTCAAATTCCTGGTTGTGCACCAAACTTTCTATCCTTGTCATTCCTAACTTCAAACAATTCCATTCCCGGGGCGTTGTTCAGGCAACTGATGTGAGTAGAAAAGTTTCCCTTAAAACAACAAATTCCACCTATGATTTAGTTTATTTCGTAAAGCGACACTGATTCGAAATATGTTTTTTTACTTAACACATACACAACACAAAAGTCTTCTTGCCCTCTTGAATGTGAATAAAAATGAAGAAAGTTTTTATTACACCTACATGTGTTATACATATATAAATATTTTAATGGAACTCTCAAACCCATAATACACATTCCTATTATTATGTCTTCCAGTTTACATAGGCGCATGTGCTTGCTTCCCAAGTCTTAAATAGTAAGCTTTGTCAGCGCCTTCATTTAAGAGATCACGATAAAAATAGTTGTATAGAGAAAAGTACATACAGTGATGAACATAAGTCTACGTACACCCTAACATTCTAACATAACCATGGAGAAACACTCTAAATTTAAAATTAACAAATTAGAAATACAAATCACTTCTAGCAATCCATTTTTGTACTATTTTATATATATTATATTTGAAAATTCATAGATTGCAGAAAAAAACAAAAAGAAAAAAAATATCACGGAAAAAACAGGTAAATTAACCATTAAATATAGGGTTTTCCAATAAGGACTTGACAACTTTGAATTTAATTTATGAACGCACTCTTTCAGTAATCATCAAACTGTCACTGTCAATTTATTTAGTAAACTGAACATTTTTATCATGGTAAAGTACACTAACGAGCAACGTCTGCAAATTATAAAAATTTTCTACAGTTATTTGAAGTCGGTGACTGCAACTTTAAGAGCGTTAACTCCAATTTGCGGTCGTAATTCTCGCCCTAGTAGACAGGCAATAACAAGTTTAGTGCAAAAATTTGAGTCTACATATTCGTTGTGTGATGTTGCCGTGTCAGTGAAACAACGAGTTGGTCGAAGTGTCGAAAATATCGCTGTCATTCAGACGTCCGTAGTAAACGATCCAAATCAGTCAATTCCACGGCGTTCTCAAGAATTGGGCATCGCTCAGACCATATAATGGCATATTTTGCGTAAGGATCTTGGTTTACACCCATACAAGATCAAGCTAACTCAAGAATTGAAGCCGATGGACCATTTGAAGCGACGTACGTTCTCCGATTGGGTTCTGAAGAAGATGCGCCAAAATGATGAATTTCATCGCAAAATCATCTTCAGTGACGAAGCTCATTTTTGGCTCAATGGGTTTGTCAATAAGCAAAATATGCGTTATTCGTTGGGTCCAACGAATCGACCGATGCAAATGTGCCCGCGGTGGCCATATGAACGAAGTCGAGTTCTATTCATAAATGTTTTGATTGTACTTCAAACCAATAATAAAGTTTTTGAAATATCTGAGATGGTTTGCCTTTTATATATAAAAAAAAAATTGTCAAGTCGTTATTAGAAAACCCTATATTATAACTTTTTTACCTAGGTTCAGTTCTTAGCTGGCCCACCGTTTGCATCAATGACAGCCTTCATTCTGCTTGGCATTTAATTAACTAAGTTTTGGGTTAGGTGCATCTGTTAAAATTGCGTTAATAAGTAAAAGTTGTAATGAGACCTTTTTTGTTACTAATTTTATATTTTCTATTCTATGTTAATTTGCCGTTCGTGATAATCCCACAATTGCTCTTTGCAGTTGGAATCAGGTGTTTGGGATGGAGAATGAAGTTGTTTTGGAGCGTGATCATCCATACGGTCCATAATTTTATTAATTACTACCAAATTACTTACGCCAGACGCTAACATTCAGGCCCACACTAAAACATTATCTCCGCTATGTTTAGTGAGAATTAAATTTTTATTTTTTTAAGGCTTGTATTGTTTCCTCCATTGATTTTACTTCCCATCGTCTCCAATCAAATTTACTCACATCACTGAAAATTCCTGAAAAGAACACCGTTCCAAAATGTGAAATCATCGCTTTCATGAAGTCTTGCAAATTGTAAAATTTTTTCCTCATTTAGCGCTCTGATTAATGTTTTTTTTTTTTTAGTGGTGATCTGCTAAAATATCCGGAGCGGTTAAACAATCTCCAAACCGTTATTAGATCTACATCCTTCCTGGTTCTTTGATGTTAATTTTACGATGTTCGCGGTTTAATCTTGACTTCTGCCACAATATTTCTTCCATCACGGTCCGTCAGCTTACGAGGTCTGGCACTTCTAGGTTAAGATCTTTTGTTAAGGTTTGTACACTAGGGTGAGATTTTTTGATAATTGGCTTAATCTCGTGTTATGAGCGGCCCTTTGTTTTTAATTTCACTATTAACTCCCGCATCTCCCGCGATATCTCTTTTCTGCGCGATGCAGTATTTTGCACAGATTGATCAGCAGAAAGCAACTGCAGAAATTTATTTAATTCACACTTATTTCCGTTGTGTGTATGTAGAATTTTGTTCTCATTTGCAAATATGATTTTCTGTTTTTTGTATTAAAATGTGTTTTCTTGTGATAAAAATATGTGATTTTTTGTAAAATAATTTAAATATAGTGAAGTCTCACTTATATGAACTATAGTAATGATTGTTGGGCCAGTTCATATAACCGAAAAGTTCGTATACTGGAACCATGTATAGTATGAAATATTTTTTTTTTTATTGTTAAAAAATGAAATTAAAGTACATATTTATTTGATCCAGTTAATGTACAAATCTTAAAATAATTTATTTAAAATTTTTTGAGTTAAACTCGGTTGAAAATGTTAAATATTTTTGTTTGGCCAATTTTCGTTAATCCGAGTTCCATAGCTCTGTCACAGATTTTTCTTAGCATCATCAGTTCTTCGTACGGAAGCTCATTTTCTGAAGCTCAATCTATCAGTGTATTTAGAGCTGTTATTGCTTACAGCTGAATTCTTTTCGGTGGTTGATTTTCTGAAGTTTCATGGTTTAATGAATCATCATCGTTATCGGAATCTTCTATGATGGGCATTAGATCCTCTGCTAACTCTTGCCAAGCGTTATTGCCAACATTTTCATCAGGGGCACCTTGTTTCATCATCGTTAAGCTCATATGAGCAGCACCAGCTAGCTCGGGATGAATTGCTTGAAAGTATCGAGACAAAGGCACATCATCTTTTGTGAAGTCCTGATGATCAGGATTGTAAAATATCTCACGCCATCATTTTGAAATTGTATCTGCTCTGATTTTCTCCCACGCACTTGGAAAATATGAAAGAGCATCTTTCATAGTTATTGTTTTTAGAAGGTCGTATATGTATACTCTCCTCCTGTTGTGCTATAATTGTATGCAGCAAAAATTTGTAGTAATACAACTTTGTCAGGCTTATTATGTTCTGATCCATGGGCTGCATAAGTGACAATAATTAGTTTGGCATCGGCAGGAGGATGACTGGGAGCATTGTCCAAAAGAAGCAATGCTTTTGGAGGATATCCACTTTCCACGGGATATTAATGGACCTAAGCAAAACTTCAGAATGATTAACTTTTTAAGAATTCGGTTTATAAAAGTTTAAATTTACCTTTTGTGCAAAAAGCGTTCCTCCAAGCTGATTTTGAATGATCATATTGGGTCTATAACTTAATTCGTGGTTCGCTAAGAGATGGTGTAACTTGTATTATTCCATTGTTATTATTCCATTGGAACATGCGTTGGAAAGCTAATATCATTGTACGTCATTTCAGTATATGTCATTCATTTGAAGCGTAAACAACAATAATTTTTTTTCACTCACTTTGTGCCTGAAAAAGTGTTTTTGCGGGGAGTTCTTCTTCATTACTTTAATATGAAGAAAACTGCTGCCGAAAGTCATCGTATTTTGGTGGGAATTTATGGTGAACATGCGCTAGCTGAGCGAACGTGCCAAAAGTGGTTTGCACGATTTAAAACTGGTGATTTTGGCTTCAAATTCGATGAACGTCCTGGGCAGCCAAAAAAGTTTGAAGATGAAGAGCTGGAAGCATTACTCTATGAAGATTGTTGCTAAACACAAGAAGAGCTCGCAGAATCTTTGGGTGTCACTCTAGCAGCCATTTCAAAACGTTTAAAGGCAGCTGGATGTATTCAAAAGCAAGGAAATTGGGTTCCACATGAACTCAAGCCGAGAGACGTCGAAAGGCGGTTTTGCATGTCCGAAATGCTGCTGGAACGCCACAAAAGGAAGTCATTTTTGCATCAGATTGTTACTGGTGATGAAAAGTGGATCCATTACGACAACCTCAAGCGCAAAAAATCATATGTGAAACCCGGCCAATCAGCCAAATCAACGGCAAAGCCGAATATCCATGGCGCGAAGGTAGTTCTCTGTATTTGGTGGAATCAGAGGTATGTGCTGTATTATGAGCTGCTAAAACTGGGTGAAACCATCAATGGACAACGCTACCGAACACAATTAATCCGTTTAAAGATAGCAGTAGCCGAATAACGCCCGGAATATGCGACCAGACACGAAGCAATAATTTTCCATCATGATAACGCTCGGCCCCACGTTGCTATTTCGGTTAAGAACTATTTGGAAAACAGTGGATGGGAAGTCTTACCCCACCCGCCTTATAGCCCAGACCTTGCCCCTTCTGACTACCATTTGTTCCGGTCGATGCAGAACGTCCTCGCTAAAAAACGGTTCACATCAGAGCAGAATATCAAAAATTGGCTTGATTCATTCTTGGCTGCCAAGCCGGCACAGTTCTTTTGGGATGGGATTCACAGATTGCCAGAAAGATAAGAAAAAGTCATAGCTTCAGATGGGCAATACTTTGAATAATACTATTGTATATGTTTTTCTTAAATAAACGTTCAAATTTTGAAAAAAAAACCGCACGAATTAAATTACATACCCAATAGTTAACTGGAATTTCAAAATTTTTAAAAGCTCTTGGCTTTTTGGCCTTTCTAAGAACTAAAGGCTTTGTTTTTTTATGAGTGCCAGTGACATTAGTAAAGGTTGATTCATCGTGAGGTTTGATTTATAATGTAGAATAAAATACATAAATTTGAAACTGAACTTGAAATTTTCGGTTAGAAGAACAATTCATGGCATTTACTTTTTGAAAATAATATCATGTAAATGTTGGCCACGACTACGTTTGAGGTGGTCCATTCGGAAGGTCCAGTTTTGGGCGGCTCGTTCGAGCATAGCGGCTGATATATCGTGGATAACACGAGTAATGTTGGCTTCCAAAGCGTCAATCGTAGCTGGCTTATTCCTGAAGACCTAAGACTTTACATATCCCCAGAGAAAATAGTCCAAAGGTGTGATATCGCACGATCTAGGCGGCCAATTTAACGTATCAAAACGTGAAATTAAGTGCTTATCAAAATGATTTCTCAACAAGTGCATTGTTTCACGTGCTGTATGCCCCGTAGCGCCGTCTTGTTGAAACCAGAACTCACCGAGACCATATGCTTGAATTTCAGAAAGCACATAGTCCGTTAACATGGCGCGATAACGGTTACCATTGACGGTAACATTCTGATTTTCGTCATTTTTAAAGAAATATTGACCAATGTTCCACTAGTCCATAAACCACACCATACCTTTGTTTTTAATGGATGTAATAATAGCTCTTGGTACTCTTCGGGTTGCTCATCAGCCCAAATATGACAATTTTGTTTTTTAACGTATCCATTGAGCCAGATATGAACTTCATCACTGAAGAAAATTTCATGATAAAATACCGGACTTTCACTGAGTTTTTCCATAGCTCATTTACTAAAAATATGACGCAAATTCAAGTCGCCTGGCTTCAATCCTTACACAAGTCTTCGCGTACATTCTCAGCTACAGCTGCTATAGTCTCTTCACTGCGTGCTGGATGTGGTCTAACCGGTCGAGTATCATCCACTAAACTGTAAACTGGGACTCGAATTTGCGAATGGTATTGGCACTGGTGGTTTCAGTAGGTTGATTATGCGCACCGTAAGCTCCTCGAATCGCACGAAAAACATTTCTCACAGAACGCTGATTTTCGTAATACAGCTTATTGCAAATCAAACGTCTTGATGAATCACCCTATATAAGTGAGACCACTGTATTATTAAATATTCTAATCAGTAGTTTTTAGTTAAAAATCTTAAATTAGAATTTTTGCGAAAACTTGCACTGTACATAGACTTATTCTCATCACTGTATGTGTAGAAACACTTAAAGGAAATTATTAGGCAAATTACAATAAATTTAAATTATATTTGTTTTGTAGAAGCAAATACTTAAAAATATACATATAAAGTAAAGTCTTATTTGTTGCCCAATTAACTATGTATTAACAATAGATACTAGAATTACAACAAAAATGTTGTTTATTTCCTTTTGAATTATAAGTTTTTTCTGAATCGTAATTTGTATTCTTGTATGAGTAATTCTTACCCATTTTTATAAATAGATTACATATATGAATGCATGGTGCGCACTGATATCTACATATGTTTAATCCATTTATACAATATGCACGTATGTACAATACATTTATACAATATGTATGTACTATGTATATATGAAACTCCTACGAAATTAAGTTTATATTTCTAAAAATTTACATTAAGTTGAATCTAGGAGGTACAATTAATAAAAGTATTTATAATTAATAATAATTATCGTGCTGGGTTAAATAAGATCTATTTTATATATTGTTTAACATATGGTACATAGGATATCCCAGATTTGTCCGATCAAACTTCCTTAAATAATAGATTTAGGTGAGACAAGAAAAAAAATTGTGTTGCCGGGATCTACCTCTTCTCTCCTATGAGCTAGTTGGGGTTTAAAATATATTTAAGGGAGTATTTTGGTCTAGAGGCATGAATTTCGGGCGGTTTTTGAAGCTCTGTACAAAATGAAAAAAAAAATTACTATCCATTTCATTTATCATTTGTTTATTGATATTTTAAAACTTAAACACTTAAAAACTAAGAAAAAAAAAAAATAAAAAAAAAAAAATCTTAAAATTCACAAAGTTATGAGCTGGCAAAGTGGGGGGTCCGAAAAACAAGGCTGTCCTGGCATACATGTTTTTAACCCTTCTGGTCATCTGAAAAAAAAGCCGAATGTTTTCTCAATTAGTAAAGCTGCCGCTATAGCCCGAACCTTGGAAAAGTAAAAAAGAAAATGCTTCACAAAATGGCGGCCGTTTGAAGAATTTTTTTTTGGCAGGTTTTTTTTAACAATTCCGAACTTTTTAAAAATATTAAAATTAAAAAATTTAATTTGAACGTGCTTGATAGAGGAGTGTTCAAAAAACATTCCCATCAAATTTTAAATAAATCGGTTCATTAGAATTTGAAATATCGTGCACGCCAACTTGAAAAAAGTAGTTTCGAGAAAAACGCGTTTACATTTTATTTGTTCCGGTCAGAGTGGAGTAGATGCCGCGTCACAAAAATGGCTGTAACTCATGCAGTAATTGAAATTTAAAAAAAAAAAAAAAAATCTTTTTAAGGGCAATTTTTTGACTATCTACATAGTGTAAATTTTGGAAATATGAAAACAAACAATTTTTTTAAATTTGTAGACTAGAATACCCCATTAAATGATCAAAATACATAGTTAAATCATTATCAATTTTTTTACCTAAAATTTATTATACGTGTAGAGACCGGTTAAATGCATTTATCATACAATATATACGGGTATGTATGTTTATATGGGCTAAAGGAGCTGAAAAAATAAGCAGACGACATTTTAGCATCCAAACGCGTGAATTGAATTCATAGAATGCTGATGTTTGTGTATCATTGTTTATCGTCGGTCTGCAAAGTCTCATAGGTTTGGCATGGATGCAAAAGCTGGACATGGCTTTGTATAGGTTTAACCAAAAACTTCTGTCATATGGAGCGAACATCAAATTGGACTTCTCCGAGATCGTCCGTAGTGTGAATATTGTGTCAATTGTTCACCTAACTGGTAACTTTAGTGACTAAAGAGATTATCGATTTTCGATTTCCGGTCTTCGTACAAAGTAAGGAGGCTATTGTAGCTATAATTAGCGCGGTTTGAAGATTCTTTTTTTTATTGGGCAAACGACGCTGATGTTTCATTTATCAGGGATACTTTCTTTAAACCAAATCTTGAAAAATAGTTGGTTTATACTCTCCATACTGTTATCTCCCGTGGACGTAAATAGCTTGTTATATAAGCCATCTGATCTGTTAAACTTCAGCTTAGATGTTGCCATCTTTACTTAAGTTTTAGTTTATTGTACGGAAACCTTTGCTTCCATCGCCCGGTTTGAATGATTTATTTTGCCTGATAGCGGAATTTTGATCGTCCACGTATAACAGTATGCAGAAGTCGTTTTTCCCTACGTAAGCTTCTACTGGATTCCCTTACTTAATTTGGGTCCTGTTGGCTTGTTAAGTTCTTTTTACCTTTCGATACAACTTCTAAACGTTGTCCATGGAATACCACCATCCATTTTTTCGATTACGTAGTAGTGCCCTTATTTTTCTCAGTGAAATAGCCTTTCGTCGTCTTTCCTTCCCTTTTATTCGTAGAGCACAAGAGCCGCTCTGGTTCCTCTGTGGAGTGGGGGCCATAATAATTTGATCACCCACTGTATGTACATATATCTCGGGTACATTTTGAGATCTTACCGCCACCCATATAAGATCTCTGTCTATTTTTTCCGAAACTGTCATAGTCTAATCAAAGATGTATTTAATAGATTTTGAAATCTTAGTTTACAATTAAAAAAATTTGCGTTTTATTCTTTATCACACTTTTGGTTTGATCGTTCCACCAGTATTTTCCATACGATGATATACGAGTGTGTACATATTTTTTTTTTTTTTTATATAATTGACGCGCGAGTTAACTCTACCTCAGTGGAAATGAGTAAAAAAAATATATATTTTTCTTGCACTTAAACGCACTTGCTTAATTTGATATATTCTTAAGACTAATTTCAATATGATATCTTAGAGCTATTTACCTATACAGTTTCTGAATGGCTGTAATGGAATTATCAGTTGTTTATTGTTAGTTATTATTTTAATATAAGTGCATATTTACTTTCTTCATGGGTTCATGCATGGGTTGTTTTTGTGTGTTTAAGGTTCCTTAACTCTCCCCCTTGTTAAGAAAAAGTGTTCTCACTTTCATTATCATTTCTGTTTGATATATTTCATCATATAATCATATAAGGAGTGCAAAAGTTTTTAGTCCGAAGATACAGTACATGGTGATTTCTATAGGGTGTTCCTTAATGGGGATTACCGATTTATAATCGGTATTCGAAGGTAAAATGCGGAGCACTTCAAGCTTCCTCCTCAAATTCTTCATCGGCACTGGATCACTGGATTAGCTGACTTCGACTTTGAATCCATCAAAAGTATGATCTACTCCTTCCACCAATTTGACAAGTCGTAATATTAAGAGCCCTTAGGGAACAAATCCGTCAAGAACTGGAAATAAAGATAAGCAAGACATCCCTTTGGAGGTTTCTGAAAGCCAAAGGATTCATTTTTCGTAAGACGGAAGACAATAGGAAAATCCTTTGTGAAAGGACGGAAGTGAAAATTCAAAGGTTAAGATATATCCATCAAATAAGGAACTTTCGTGAAAGTGGATATTAGATAACCTATGTAGATGAATCATATATACATAGCTCCCACACAGAAGGAATGCCTTGGAAGGACTAAAAAGTCTATTGGAAAAGGATCTCGGCTTATAATTGCACACGCTGGTGGTTCAAATGGATTTGTCAAAAACGGTCTTCAATTTTTTAAATCTGGATCGAAGTCGGGTAACTATCATGATGAAATGAACTTTGACAATTTCTCAATATGGTTAAGAGTTCAGGTGCTGGACCAGCTAGAGGAACCGTCGGTTATTGTAATGGACAAAGCCAACTATCACAACAAATAAAAAAAACCGAGCCATAACTTCATCAGCTCTTTAATGCAGAAGATTAAACTGTATGATTCAGTTCAACAAAACAAGACATCTCCGCAGCATTAAATAGACGACTTGATTAGATCAGCAGGCCATGAGGTACTCATGCTACCACCATACCATACCGACTTTAACCCAATTGAGAATATATGGGGTATTGTAAAATCAAGAGTGTCGGGTGGAAACACCACATTTACGCTGGATGACATCAAGAAAATAGCAGAAGTGTTTGCAAAAATTTCTGTCGAGAAATAGACAAAACACACGCAATAAGGACATAAGAACAGAAGAAAGTTATTAGAGCTATGAACTGAGTTGGGATACCTTCACCGAGAGAATTTTTATTAGACTCGGCGAAGATTCATAAACTGAAATTGAAAGCGACGGCGAGGATGATGATACCACTGATGACGATTAAGGGCACTAATTTTGAAAAAATTAGTATTAGTTCACAAATTCATATTAGGAAAACATTATTTCTTCTTTTCCATACAATAATTTTGAAGAGAGTGCTTTCCATAAAATCGTGATTGCCAACTCCACTGAAAAAATATACAATTTTCACGACTTCCATGTCCATGCATTCTCTCTACACTCTGGTTTCACATTTGTCAATACCGGCTTCTTATCTTTTCCACAATGCCATTCAAGCAGATAATAAGTATGCTCTGAGCCTCAGTGCAATCAAAATCAAAGTGTGGTAACGCTGGAATTTCGTCTGGATCACTTCCAGGATACTGGAATAGATTGGAAAAGTGGACACATGCGCAAGAAATTGCACGGTTATGATATGAAACGGACTTCAGTTTCAGTGTGCGTAATTTTTATGCATTCCATTCATGTTCGCCGTTAGCTATAATATTTCCGTGGTCTAATATTAACAATGGTAAATTATTTTCATGTATAATGTTACATTTTGCTTTCCTATCTTCTAATAGTGGTATAGTGCAATTATCTTCGCTTATTGTTTTACAAATATATATACACTATATATACAAATATATAAATATATATACTACACTGTTTTTACATTTTGCAACTCTTTTATAATTGTGATTACATTGGGCTATATTTTTCTATATTATAAGTTTTCGTTGTTTGTAAGCTAGAGGGTTTACATGAAATAGTTAACATTTGCTTATTTTGATATGGTATTTATATATTGTGACTACAAAGTGTTGAAAAACTATAGAAAAACATGACTGTCCGAGTATTCTAGCATATTAATAATAGGGAGAAAAAAATCTTCATTTGCAATTATTTCTTTTACGTTATTTAAATTTAATGTCCCTGAAAAAAAGTTTCCGTTTATTGTAAAATGTATTGGGTCTGTAACTTAATTCGTGAGGTTTGCTAAGAGATGGCGTAACTTGTATTATTCCATTGTTATTATTCCATTGGAACATGCGTTGGAAAGCTACTGTCAGTATATGTCATTCATTTGAAGCGTAAACAACATTAATTTTTTTTTTCACTCAAATATATCGAACTTTGTGCCTGAAAAAGTGTTTTTGCGGGGAGTTCTTCTTCATTACTGAAAACTGCTCCCGAAAGTCATCGTATTTTGGTGGAAGTTTATGGTGAACATGCGCTAGCTGAGCAAACGTGCCAAAAGTGATTTGCACGATTTAAAAGTGGTGATTTTGGCTTGAAAGACGATGAACGTCCTGGGCAGCCAAAAAGTTTGAATATGAAGAACTGGAAGCATTACTCTATGAAGATTGTTCCTAAACAAGAAGAGCTCGCAGAATCTTTGGGTGTCACTCAAGCAGCCATTTCAAAACGTTAAAAAGCAGCCGTATATATTCAAAAGCAAGGAAATTGGGTTCCACATGAACTCAAGCCGAGAGACGTCGAAAGGCGGTTTTGCATTTCCGAAATGCTGCTGGAACGCCACAAAAGGAAGTCATTTTTGCATCGGATTGTTACTGGTAATGAAAAATGGATCCATTACGACAACCTCAAGCGCAAAAAATCATATGTGAAACCCGGCCAACCAGCCAAATCAACGGCAAAGCCGAATATCCATGGCGCAAAGGTAATGCTCTGTATTTGGTGGGATCAGATGGGTGTGTTGTTTTATGAGCTGCTAAAACTGGGTGAAACCATCAATAGACAACGCTACCGAACACAATTAATCCGTTTGAAGAGAGCAGTAGCCGAAAAACGCCCGGAATATGCGACCAGACGCGACGCAATTATTTTCCATCATGACAACGCTCGGCCCCACGTTGCTATTCCGGTTAAGAACTATTTGGAAAATAGTGGATGGAAAGTCTTACCCCACCCGCTTTATAGCCCAGACCTTGCCCCTTCTGACTACCATTTGTTCCGGTCCATGCAGAACGCCCTCACTGAAATACGGGTCACATCAAAGCAGTATATCAAAAATTGGCTTGATTCATTCTTGGCTGCCAAGCCGGGGCAGTTCTTTTGGGATGTTATCCAAAAATTGCCTGAAAGATAGGAAAAAGTCATAGCTTCAGATGGGCAATACTTTAAAAAATACTATTGTACATGTTTTTCTTAAATAAACGTTAAAATTTTGAAAAAAAAAAACCGCACGAATTAAATTACAAACCCAATATGGTATTAGAGATAGCTTCAAGTTCCTAATAGACTTCATTTATTATATAACTGTTTTAGGTTTTGCATTTGAATCTATGGTTTTAGGTTTTTTTTTTTCAAATTGTGAATTTATTTTCCTTTGCTGATTATTATTTTTAATAATTTGATTTAAACGTGCTTTGATCTCTATTAAGCCATCATAATCTGGTATAAGATACCTATCCGTTATAGTCTGAGTGTTGATTTTCTGAAAATCACGCGCCTTTTTGGTTTTCCTTGTTCGTCGATACCTTTTTTGGACACTGTCCAGATCGATGGATTGTATGTAATATAGTTATTTGTTGAACCACTATCAATTAATAAGTCAAGGATTAAACAAGGTAATCCGTTTATTCGCCTAAAAAAGTACTTCCTGTTTCGTATAGCTTGTTTCAATTCAGCTTGTTTAGTTTGATTTATCCGCTGCATCTTGTGTTGATTGTAGTTTTTTGATGAAGGATTTCGTTATCTTTTCTCTATTGGATTGGTTGTTCTAAAGGGGTTGTGGTGTGAAGGATTTTGTTTGGGTCCGTTGTTCCATCTAGGCTGTTGGATGTTGTAATGCCATATATTAGACGCACGAACTGTCTTGATTCATCTACTTTCATTGGCGTAGTACTGTTGTGGTACGAAATCTTTTCGTTGCACTTGGATGCCAAAATTGAACTTAGAGCGTTGTAGCTGTGGACGCCATTCTGGTTGCTCAGTGCATCTTGGTTTCGTGTCAAGATGATATTCATTGTCGTGGTATATTGTGCATGCAAGGGCGTGTGCTAAATCCTTCGGATTGTTGGAATACAATGTTCCTCTGGGGAATGAACTGTTAAGTCCCTTAATGAAGGTACGGACAGCATCCTGGTTGGCGTACGTCATAAAATTTACTCTCCCAGCTTAGACATATCAATTATATAAGGTGAAGTGCTTGGTTAATCTCATCATGATACTCGGACAAGTTGTTCCTTTCTTGTCTTAGCCTGAAGTACATACAACGGCCTTTGATCAGCGTAAGTATAGTCGAGTCGATTTATAATTGAGTAGAAATTCATCTTGGTGTTATGGTTAGTAAGAATGCTGTTGCTGGTCCCACTTAGTGTGAAGTATAACAAGAGCATTGTAATACTGAGGGCTTTATTGGAAATTTTCTATATTCTCCATTAGCTTTCAAGCTCGATGATGATACATGATCTGTATCCTTAAGTTTATATATTTCGCATCGCAGATTGTGAGTCTAATCTCGGAATGTTATTCCACGGTTGTGATGTTTCGAAATGCATTTTGGTTGTCACGTACTGTGTTTACATCTGTTTTTAATTCCCTCAGTTGCTGTGTTAATAAATTAGTGTTGCTGCCATAGCTGCTGCTTTCTTAGTTTTCGTAGTTCTTAAAGATGAGGAGTGGTTATTTCTCTGTCGTTTTGTAGATTCGATGGGGAATAAACTTTTTATTCCCTAGTTTTGTATTTCGATTGTGGCTTTCTGTATTTCACGGACTGCCTGGTTTATCTTTCTTCAAGATTGGGGATTTTATGCGAGTCCTATATTTCAAGGATATCTTTTTGGCTGTTTGAGTAGCAAGTAAGTATGTTATCCCGGACGAGCCCCCAGTTAATTCTACCTCAGTGGAAATGAGTAACAAAAATATATATTTAGCTTGCGTTTAAACACACTTGCTTTATTAAACATATTCTTAAGACTAACTTTAATACGATATCTTAGAGCTATTTATACAGTTATTGTCAGTTGTTTGTGTTAGTTATTATTTTAGAATAAATGCATGTTTGTGTTCTTCTACTGATAATGCAACTGGCGATAAGTGCATTTGCGTTTCAGCATTGATACGGTATTCAATGATAAGCATGGGTTGTTTTGGTGTGTATAAGGTTCCTTAACTCGCGCACAAGGGATTTTATGTACATTGGTAATGTAAAAGTTAGGAAGGGAAAAGAAGAGAGAAAGAGGGAAAAAAGAAAAGATATCGATTTGCGATATTTCCGATATCTGCTCATAGGGTTCTCGGAGTTTTCATTTTTTGACTCGCAATCTCAATATATATATATATATATATATATATGGTATTTATTTTATTTTTTATTTTTTTTGTTCTTTTTTTAAGATTAGATTTAAATTTAATCCTCATGAAATTCATACCTTTTAATTTAAATACAAGATCTTATTAACTCAATTGGAGATATAAAAGTGACATTTAAATGGCATAAATGCTACATCAATATGCTTTATGTTCAGTAGTTAACGCAGTGAGTGGGGTAACCCTTAAGTAAATATTGTTGCTAACATGGTACATATGTAGGTGTAATGTATTATTAGATTTGAAAATTTAAATTTAAAAAAAATATATATATAAATAATAAAAGGAGGTATACAATTTAATAATTCTCACAATATAAATGAGAATACATACTAGAAAATTTTTCACTACACCAGAATATTTGAGAAATGGAATTTTATTTGTACAACACACAAATCTAAAAATCAATTTTTTACTTGTTCTGATCTAATCTGGTTGGCAATAAAAGTTTATTGAAAAAAAGGCATGATGCAATACCGTAAGAATTACAAAAAGCTGTAGTGTAAAAATGAAGCTGGAAACTACATACAGCAGATTACCACGTAAATTGTAATTGCCATTTTATCTAAAATTTAAATTTCTTGATCTGATAAAAAAGTCATTAATACTTTATAACAATACATGACGTACAATGACGTACTGACAGAATTTTTATCTCACGAAAGTGTAGATAACAGATATATATATATATATATTTCTAAATTAACGGGCACTAAGAGGTTTATAAGTACCCTTAAAATATTTCTACACAGCGTGGATGATAGAAAATCAGTGAGGAAAGAAACAGGTACCGATGTTACTTTGGTTTTAAATTTTTGAATGTTACAATGACTAGGAAATAGAGAGCTCGGTAGGCATTCCATAAACGAGTTGTACGGCTTAGGATCGAATTACGATATTTCAGAGTACGCCCGAAAGTGGGCTTAAGAGTGTACTGATAAATATTCATAGCGAAATAAGTTGAAGGTTTGAAGGGTAGGAATGCTACTGGAATGCTGGTGGTGGAAATAGCGACAGACTAAAGTGAGAGACGAGACATTACATCGGTGTTCGAGCGTGTTCATTGCCTGAGTGATATTAGCATCACCTATGAGTTTTATCGCACGGTTTTGAATCTTATCTAGTAGGTACAGAGATGCTTAAGTCGGATATATGGCTTATACATTGAGGCTAGTTATTTTAAAATCGCTTTAACAAAAACATTAGCATTAAATTCTACTATGTTGGTAGTTATCGAATTGGTTATGTTCTTAATATCGGAATTTAATGATCTTAACATCCGTTCTACATTCGAAGGGCAGGGACCTGAGTCCAGAAACGTATATGAGAAGGAGAGAGTACTGCCGTCAACAAACCAATATATTGAATTAGAAGTTGCAGACAAGAGATCATTATAAAGATGGTCGGAGAGACAACGGAGCTCTGTGGCACTTCAGCGTTTATTTTGTGAATATTAGACTTGAAACCATCCACGACAACTTGAATTGAATGTTCCTAAAGGCAATTTTCAATTAATTAGTCATTGATCCCAAATGCACGCATTTTTGAGAAAAGAGCCTGATGCCAAGCTCTGTGAAATGCCTTAGAAATATCAAGTGCTTCTATTCTGCTTTCACCAGATTGATGTTGGCTTTAATTCCATTTTTCGGTGAGACATGTCATCAAATCACTGGTGGACCTGTTGCTACAAACACTGAACTGCCGGTCTTTGAGAAGTTTTTATTTTCGAGATATTTCATGAGTTGACGGCTTATCAGCGTTTCCATGGCTTTGGAAAGAAGGACCTAATTAGAATGGATCTATACGAGGAGAGAGAAGCAAATTCGACCTGAACAAATGCTGTTTTCCCTCTGCTCGAATCCTAAAGAGTAGGATTGGCTTAAGGGTTGCAAACATCAAATTACAAACGTTATTTTATATCGTTGATCATTGATTTTCTTCTTTCCATCGCATTTGACGTTTTCAAACAAAGCTAAATAGATTTCTTAACAAAAGCTATTGAGAATTTTGTTTTGGAAAGTATTAGTGGGAGACAAGTCATAACATGTCTCGGTGAACGTTATTCCATAATGTCCTATTTGATTTTTTTCCATTTTCAAAAAAGGATTCACATTCCATTCTTGTTTTTATATGAAATTTGACATACTTTCACGTCCATGGTTCCATCGACAGGACCCATACTTGGGAGAAATTCTTTAATAATAACATTTAGTTGGAACAAATAAATATATATAATCTATATTTAATTATTTACTATACTGTTCACGAGATAGAAATTCTTCTGAGTAATCCAATTTAGTTATTATATGAACATCTGCCCTAGAAACACGACACTGAATGTCGTTTTCGATCAAATGACTTTAGCACCTTGCTTTTAAGAACATTTTGAAAAAGCAATATGATGCAAATGACGTTTTCGAAAACGGTTATAGATGAAAAAGCTTAAGTAGTAGTTTTCCCATCGTGAAAGAACACCTTTTCAGAAGAAGTATTATTGCCTCGTCCCATTGAAGATTCAACGCAGTCAAGTGAAGGCTGGGACGAAGCGCAATCTGAAAATGTTGAACTGAACGTAAAGCGTGAAACTAGATTCAGAGTACTGCCTGGACCATAAGCACAAGCCACATATTCCGCAAATGCAGTAAGTGCGGCTCTAAAATTTAAGATAAAAAGTAAATTGATGTAAATTAAAAAAATATAAGAAGCCCTAAAACAGAGTCTTGGGGAACATCCAGATTGAGATAATTAACTTCCCTTCTGATATCATCTATCTTCACGCTTCGGAGTCTATTTTGAAGGTAAGATTTAAACCAGCGGAACATAAGGCCCCGAAAACATTGTAAATTTCTTGCAACAAAATATCGTGATTGACCATATCGAAGGCTTTAGTTATGTCAATGAATAGGCCAGATGTTACATTTTTACTATGTAGACTACTGAATATTTAAAAAAAAAAAGCGTAAGAGGTTATTTTAAGTGAATTTTTTTAAATGGAATTTAAATCCAGTTTTTTTCAAAAATGTTGCTGGAAGTGGAAGTGAAATAGGGTATAAGTAGTTACCTATATTACCAGGACAGATTCCAGATAATATGCTCAGGTACGAATTATTTAAGGAATCAATTTCTTTTAAAACTTCAAAAGCGGTTATCGGCCCATAAAAAAAACTTACTTCACTTTGCAAACAATCTTTCTAATTAAAGTACTGTGTGTACGAGTACAAAACTTATTCGGAACTTTTAGTCATAGATTCTTAGCTATCGTTGCAAAGTATTGTAGTTATTAACTACGTTAACAATGATGCGATTTTCAGAAACTTCACAACCATTGACAAGCAAATAGATGTTTTTTTTCCGAAAAGGAAAATTTATTTAGAATGCTGTTTACTACCTTTCATTAACCTCTCAATTACCTCTTGCCATATATTTTACAGTTCATTTTTGGAATAATTATCTCGGCAAAGTTTTAATTTTATATTTAAAATTCTCTTGTAAATGGTGGTTATTCGGATGCCATAAATATTTAAATCTTAGTTTATTTTTACTTCTATTTTGTTCAATAAGTAGCATGTTATCCAGGGGTTTAGCCTTTTAGCAGATATTTGTGATCTGCAATATGAAATGTACTTAGTAAAAGTGATAATAAATACATTATATCAGCATAAACAGCTTCCCAAAGCTCGAAGGGATGGCAAGACGAGGTGGCAGGAAAAATGGGGTAGTAGGATATTTTGAGATGATCTCAGTGGCCAATAGCCAGTTTAGTTTGTTCCTCATGATTGCCATTTAAGTTTTCAATTCAGAATTTTGTGTACGAAGTTTATTGAATGTTTTCAGAAATTTTTTATTTATTTCTTTAAAATTTGTGAGCTTATTGTAGATCATTTGAAAAGTTGACTTGCCTACTTCTGCATAAGTTACTGAAGCGCCATGAGTAAATCAATAGGTGTTTTTTTTTTTCATTTGAAACTTGTACGTTATTTTTTGCTTTAGCCTGCGTGTTGTTTTATACATAGTTGTTTGTTTGATACGACGATTCAAGTTATGGCTTTTAGATCCTATACTTAACTTGTTAATGGAAGAAAAACATTTTTATATATTTTAATTGTCTTTATTTTCCGTTCCATTTGCGGCTGGGTTTAAACCAGAACTAAATCTAACTTAAAGTTATTTTCCCTCGCCACAAAGTTTCCTCTTATATTCGAATGGATCCTATTTCAATAAATGCGTTCCGTATGCACAAGTCGCTGAGTCAGCAAGGTATTCAAGGGATGCGCGTGTACAGACACAGCGTTTCGGTCGGCTCGGGAATCGTGGGAAACTGATGACTAAGCAAAGTACAGTTTTGTCTGATACTCTGTTACAATGTATGGGGTAGTAACTTGCACCTCTTCTGAAGATTTTTTTTTTGTTTGTTTTTAACTACATGTGAGTAAACGAACTTTCCACAGCTTTTGGCTACCCGTTTTTCAGTCCTATGCTAATTTAAGACATACCTTTTTCGAATTTGTTATTATGGTTTAAGGGTTACCAATTTTGCATCACATTTCAATACAAATTGTTTATAATTATTTGCTCATTGAAAAATAACTTAAGAGCAATACTTACATTCAATCAGCTATGCCATGTCCATACAAAATTCCTTCTGACTCTTCAAAGGCTTAGTGTTCTTAAGCTCACTCGTCTTCAAAAATTGGTTTGATGATCTCTTGAACATCGTCATCTAATGGAGGAAGATGGTCGTAATCGTCCAAAGTGCCATCCGCATCGGCCTTAAGCCATTTGCATCATGGAGGGCAGTGCGTATGATGGTTGAAATATTATGACAAAAATTTTCACAGATTTCATTTTTCATCGCTTCCACGGAATCTGGATTACATCTGATGGCTAATCCATTGAAAATTTAAAGCTCTTTCATCAATTTCTTCGTCTTTTTTCGGTTGAGCTGGCTCACTTCTTTTTGTTTTCGTCACCGGTTATTTTGGAGCCTGCTTTTTGATTTGTGTGATTTCTTTTTTCTCAATTAGAAAATCAGGACGGTTAATTATTTACAATTAAAGCGAACGTCTTTCCCCGATCCTTCGTATCCCCATTACCAATATAGTGTTTATACTTGGCATCGTGCAAATCTTCGGAGCGCACAAACATTTCGTCGACGCCGTCAACTTCCATTTTTCCTGCGCTCCCCGTATGATTAGCTGAACAATTATCTTCATGTGATTCCCGATTCTTCATACGCAACCGCGTTTTGTTTGCTCTTCCAAGCTCTACATACGATGCAATAACTCGATTTTACTACAAGATCACGAATTTTGGTCGCGTGCTTGCCAATTAGAGAAACGATACCCACCAGCGAAGAAAGTCCACGCTTTGCCCATAAACCATCACTCAATACTGTAAATTCTTTTTCTGGCTGACCATTTTCCTTATTTTTTTTATTTTTCTTCATCTGCAGCTCTTGCTATAACAACTCTAAGAAACTCCTCCTACTGTAATACTGATTTGCTTGATGATGTCATAGTAAGATTTTTCGCTAATGCCCTTGCCTAAGTCCACGAGCCCGCAAAATGTATGCAATCCAGCGAGTCCAACTCCAATCAGTCTGAATATACATATGTATACTGTATAACTGTAAGTTAATCTCTGTATCGACAGTTCAATCACACTTTATATTCAACTTGCAACCAAGATCTCTCATATCATTTTTACACATTTGAATATCACCATTACATGCTTTGCACTTCAATATTTGTTGTAAGTTTGTAAAAACAAGAAACTGCACTATAAAATAACTGGAAATAGGGTCGATGCTTAGATTTAAATCAGAAGATTTTGAAATCTTCGCCGTTGATGTACTAGCAGTCACTTTCGTCAGTAAATCTATTTCCTTGGAATTTCCTTGGGGTCTACCAGGCCTCGTAGCGCCTTATTTTCCCGGTCTTCTGGGCATGTTGTGTAGCGTGCTTCACACAAACTGAGGCCCGCTTACGTGTTTTATGCCCTTGATCTGTGCAGTAAGCGTACCGCAGTTTCATTGTTTCCCGGAAGTTTCAAGTGAGCATCAACCAGCTTGTTTAAATAGTATGCCGATATGGAGGCTTTTTTTCAAATAATTAATTTTTTTTTCTGGGCTTGGGTACACTTATGATAAGGTTAGCTAGCAAACAATGTGATCGTGATTCTTTTCTAAATTTTTATGAATATCTGAGGAGAGTGTTAGAAATAAATTTTCAATTCCCTTTTATTCATTCATCTTTTTCGACACACAGAGGCTTTAAGTAAAGATTTACAAATGATGTATCGTTGAACTTGTAATTTTGAATACTTTTATTGAAAAACTTCAAAATGTTTTAATTTTACTTTTTCGAAAAATGTGTAAACAACTTCTTTCTCTCTGTATGCAAAAAATATGTACCTGATCAAAAAGAATTAAAAGCACTGAAATCATTAGATTTTGTGTATATGTATATCTTTTTTAAATTTAGAGTTCTATCGGAACTTAGAAATGAAGTAGCGTGACTAGAAGTTGATACCATTCCATTATCTTAAATTCTTTAACTACAAAACATTAGATTCATTCAAAACACTAAGCGAAGATAAGCATTAAAAATTTAAGTAAATACGTACTTTAACTTGAAAAAATTAATTTTCATAAAATTAATAAACAACTAAATTAATAAAAAAAAGTATCATATAAATATGTTTGTTTACGTTTTGTTAGAAAACTGAAACCATTAATTTGACAATGTTTGACATTTTGTTTATAAAAGAGTTGTCAAAATCTTCTTTATAAAAATTAAATGTCTTTAGTTTCAAACATCCTTAGTCTCCTACCTGTGACTTGGGTGTTTCCATCTCTTTGTGATGATACATTTCGAAACAAGCTTATAACCGCTTTTCTGAAATAAATTAGAATAAATATGAATTTAGATTAGTTAGTTAGTTAATTAGACTATTTGTTTGATAAAATGCATACATACAATTTTAAATACGATACAATTTCTTAGTCTTTATCGGTTTGGCCGAAGGCCGTCTCAATATAGATTTAAAATTATACTAAGCTTAGAAGAAATTAAATCTGTGTAAATGAAAGAGTAACTTCTATATTTTTTTAAAGCTACTTTCCAGAAAATTAAAAAAAAAATAATAATAATGTTTTTGAAGTACAGAGTGCAAAGTGCAGTGTTAATAAAAAAATGGCATGCGATTCTATAAGAGATCGCCAACAACCTGATTGGCATTCCGTCAGTGCGGTTTCAGGCCAGGAAAGCTTACAATATAGAGCCATAAAACCATGTTGGCTGCTCCGTTAAAGTCGGTAACGACTCAACCAAAACCTTTGATGTCAAAAAAGGTTTTCATACTTGAAAGAATTATGCGGAACTCACAAGCGATTACTGGATGCGCAGTACATATTTCAAAAGTCTGTGCAACTACAATATTATAGTACGCCGCTGATATGCATAATTTGGAGAACACGGCAGTCTGTATCCGATGCGTTTGCTAGTATTGAAACGAAATTTGCCGAAATGGGTTTAGCGGTAAGTAAATACTAAACCAAGTATATGCTGCCAACAATAATTCACACACAACATCGAACAATTGGACAGAACGTCACAATCGACAACTACAATATCATATAAGTTCTGCTGAAGTGTTGTAAATAAAAGTAGAATAACTCTTTGTTTCTTTGGGTTAAGAAAGCAGATTTTTCGAATGTTACCCGGAGGGACAACGCAGCTAGCTAAAGACTGGAGTAACTGAAGATGTTCGTTAGTTGTGGTCCAGGTTTACTATAGCGTCTTCTAAGTACGAGGTGTGTTCATAAATAAATAATAATCAATTTATTTGTCTACATTAATGTTGTCGCCTTCAACATCCCCATTAGATATAAATGCACTTGTGCCAACGCTTCTTCCAATCTTCAAAACACTTCTCATATTCGATCTTTGAGAAAGCCTTGAGCTCTTCCAGCGATGTAGTTATTATTTGCTTAATCGTTACAAATCTCCGTCCTTTTATAGGTCTTTTCAGTTTTGGGAACAGAACCAATTATTCGTCACCAGTTATGATCCTTTTGAGCAAGTCAGAATCATCATTGACGTCATTTAAGAGCTCCTAAACGATGCTCATACGACGGTCCTTCTGATCAAAATTAAAAAGTTTCGGAACAAACTTCGCTGACATACGTCTCATGCTCTAAATATCCGAAAAAATTGCATGAACGAGCTGACCGATACGCCAACATCGTCAGTAATTTTTCTTATGGTAAGTCGAATTCCAAAACAATTTTCTTCACAGCTTTGACGTTATCTTCTTTCGTTGATGTACTGGGGCGTCCAGAGTAAGGTTCGTTCGACCGTATGTCACTGTCAACATTTCATCTGTTTGAGAGCATTTGATTCAATTTTTTACCCAAAATTTGATACAAATTCTTTGATCCATTTCTTCTAACAAACGAAAATCGCCGAGCTCATAAAATCACGTCTAACCTTAGGGGCTGCCACAGACAAAGAATACAGTTATACCAACATAAAAAAAAAAATTGACAATCGGACTCTCCAAACCCGCGAAATTTAAAAATTCCCGTTATTTTCTGAACACACCTCGTATGTAAGTAAGTAAGTAGAATTAAGGCATGTTCATGAATAGCTATATTATGCTAATAAGAATGGGGGCTTACTCATGAGGCAATATGAGAAATTAATGCTGTTACAAATTTTAAGCATTCAATTGGGTGTGTAATTTAATTCGTGCGGTTTTTTTTCAAAATTTGAACGTTTATTTAAGAAAAACATGTACAATAGTATTATTCAAAGTATTGCCCATCTGATGCTATGACTTTTTCCCATCTTTCTGGCAATTTGTGGATCCCATCCCAAAAGAACTGCGCCGGCTTGGATTCCAAGAATTTTTGATATTCTGCTCTGATGTATACCGTATTGCAGTGAGGGCGTTCTGCATTGACCGGAACAAATGGTAGTCAGAAGGGGCAAAGTCTGGGCTATAAGGCGGGTGGGGTAAGACTTCCCATCCACTGTTTTCCAAATAGTTCTTAACCGGAATAGCAACGTGGGACCGAGCGTTGTCCATTGATGGTTTCACCCAGTCTTAGCAGCTCATCATACAGCACACCCATCTGATCCCACCAAATACGGAGCATTAACTTCGCGCCATGGATATTCGGCTTTGCCGTTGAATTGGCTGGTTGGCCGGGTTTCACATATGATTTTTTGCGCTTGGGGTTGTCGTAATGGATCCATTTTTCATGACCACTAACAATCCGAAGCAAAAATGACTTCCTTTTGTGGCGTTCCAGCAGCATTTCGGACATGCAAAACCGCCTTTCGACGTCTCTCGGCTTGAGTTCATGTGGAACCCAATTTTCTTGCTTTGAATATATCCAGCTGCTTTTAAACGTTTTGAAATGGCTGCTTTAGTTGGCAACAATCTTCATAGAGTAATGCTTCCAGCTCTTCATGTTCAAACTTTTTTGGCTGCCCAGGACGTTCATCGAATTTAAAGCCAAAATCAACACTTTTAAATCGTGCAAACCACTTTTGGCACGTTCGTTCAGCTAGCGCATGTTCACCATAAATTCCCACTAAAATACGTTGACTTTCGGCAGCAGTTTTCTCTATATTAAAGTAATGAAGAAGAACTCCCCGCAAAACACTTTTTCAGGCACTCGACTAGATCTTGAGCTTCTATTGTCCTTTGGACCGGATGTTCTGACAACATTCGTTGAACATGAAAAAACTAGCTGATTTGTTCATATTGAACAAATATGCTATGCTTCACTTTGAAGCTATTTTTATTATAACATATATATTCAGTTGTACCACAATAAATGTCTGTTTCTTACTCTGGTCCTAAATAAGAGCCTGTCATGTGAATATGCCAGAACGTGAATTTTTTTTTTTTTTTTTTTTTTTAATATAAAGTGAACTTATTTTTGACGCATAAGAGTTTTAGGGTTCGTTACAAATACAGATTTTTATTTTTATTTTTTTTTCCAGTGAGAAACATTAATAACACATTTGAGGATACAGCGGTAAACGAAAGTACAAATTATATAGACTTTTAAGTGTTTAATCCAAAATCGGACATCGCATGAATTCCTAAAACTCGTATATACTACTATGATCAAAAAATAAGGTGAACTTGCTTATAACTTTTAATATCTTTATATATTCTTCTTAATCTATTTCATCGCCCTTCAAAGAATCATTCTTCCGAGAAGTTTTTTTCCAATCCTCGAAGCGATATTTATCTTTAACGCTTTCTCTGTCATTTTCGAATTGTTTGTACCACTTGTAAACATTTTGTGTGTGACAGAGCCTAGTCACCGAAGGCCTACTGCAACATTCCCGATGCTTCTGCAGTAGAAATTTCATTCCGCAAACAAATTTTAATGCAACTTAATTGTTCAATAAAATCAGACATTGTAAAAATCGCTATATTTACTCTTTGTTATTTACAAAACACGTGCGTAACTATTGAACAAATGCTGATTTTGACATGAAATTTGACACAGATATCAGTGACAGAACTATCAACCAAAAAAAAAATATTTCCCAGAATCGAAGAGCCCGCGTATTTAAAATTTCACCTTATTTTGTCATCACAGTAGTATGCATAACAAATTTTAAAGCCATTAATATCAAAAAAAGTTTAAAAATATTTGAAAACGTTTTAAAACTAAACTTACCTAAAGTTTTGACCGCTCACGCAGTACAAAACAAAATTTATTCCAAAGTTTGTTATAAAGAGTATCCATGTAATATACTGAATTACTATTGTAGTCTTCGAAGACTCAGTCTTAAAAAGAAAGATATTATGAGTTTTATATTTATTATATTATAATACTGTATAAAAATCAATTTAAAGTAACAAATATCAATAGTGTTCTCAAATTTCATTTGTGCATTTTGTAAATATATTTAAAAACATAACTTTGAGAAATTTTGTTTAATTGTTCGCTGGTGAGCTACAGTGCATTTCTTAATTAGATATCTAAAATTTAAAGCGAACTTAACGAAAGCAAGCAACCTACTTAGATGATGTTCGACAGCAACGAAGAAGTATAACTAAAGACTAATAGGATTACAGGTCAGAATGACTACCTCTTAAATTATTTTAAACTAGTGGAGATTGACTTGGTAAGAAGCATGTGCCAAGTCATCTGTAAAATATGGTCGAATGATATGAAAAGTATGGAATGGAATCTCAGCATCGTTTGCTCAATGCTCCGAAAGAGGGACCGTTTAAATTGCGCCAACGATAGAAGAATAAGTCTTTTTTATCTCTCAAGATTTTATCTACTTTACCATGTGAACGCCTAAAACCCTAAATCATTAATCTGATGAATGTTTACTAAACCTAGTAAGTCCATACGCCATATGTGAAAATAAACCCATGAACATAAATCCGATATCTTTCACTTATATATTGATTGTTAGGCCGTATGTGGCAGCATTCATAGAAACGAGTTATATAAAGCCGTGCCAAATTTTGGCACGTCCTTCTACATAAGATGGCAATGGAAAACGGTCGTTCCTCGCTCTATAAGCGTCGATAATGGCAGCACCAAAACGATTTTCACAAGGTGACGCACCGTCATGTGATTTCTTCATTATCAGAAAGGCTTGACTCTTTCGGTTCACAAGGTAAAAACATGTTAAGCAAATGTACGCCACCGATCTGTCCGGAATGCGTTAAGAATCCATTCTCAAATGGAAAAGAATTTCAGTCAATTTGGTGTATGCAACTGAAGACGATTAGTTTTAAATCACCCTAAATAGTTGAGACCCAGGTATAGCCTGGATTGTAGCGCCACCAAAAGTAAAGGTTGTATTGTAATCGGGCATCCTACGTAAAAAGTTGACCCAAAGATTGTTGTAATATTTCGAAAAAAAAATTATGTCTCAGAAAGGCCTGTTGATCTAAATCATTATGATGTGATCCTTTAGAGTAAAGATATGGTTAGTATATGTATCGGGCCAAAAAAATTCAAAGAAACTCAAATAAGTAGTATTTCAACAACGTAGCAGTTTCCCACGATCAAATATTATAAACAGAAAAGCAGTTTCCCACGAATCCAACTACAGCAGTTCTACCGTGTAAGCATTATTAATTTTTATAATACGAATACGAATACGAATTTTAAGTTAAGTTGAATTTTGTAACCACTTCACGAGTGCATTTTTTGTAATCGCTAGTATAAGTAGAGTAAGAAAACATTAGAAGAATAAAGTTATTCTAATAGTATCTCAGTGTATTCTCTTCATTTGGTTCTCTAGATATAATTTTTTTTTTTTGTTGTTGTCGGCTTCCACTCCGGTTTATTGTTGTTGTCGGCTTCCACTCCGGTTAATTGTTGATGTTGTATTAACACAACGGTTAATACTGGATGAAAAATACAAATTCCAGCTAAAATACAATTCCAGCCCGCGTGTGTTCTCTGTTTTTACTATTTTTATATTTATGTAAAATGCCCAGGCGTAACAATATATTATCAAACTTATCTGCAAAATATGCACGAATGAAAGTATTCCTGATGAGTGAAATCCTAGTGTTGTTTTCCTTTTCCGTACTGTGTTATAAATTTGTGTCCAGCTTTGAGTTTTGAAAACTATGACGAGTTTGTATGTAAGTTAATACGTCTGTTTGCAAACTCTCATAGGTACATAGATACTATCTAGTTCGCATAGTCATAGTGTGGCTTAAATACATAAAAGAAGAAAAATATAGAATATCACATACTGTTTTACATGTTATATTTGCGTCTTTCTATTTATGTATCGTATATATGTATGCATCATTAAATTCGCGTTTCTGATAAAGAAAATATTGTAAGAAGTGACTTCATAGGGAGATTAAGATTATAGAATTTTTGTTTGAGGAAATTAACTTTAATTAATATGACACACTCGGTTTGCTTTCAAAATTATAAAGTTTAATTACTTTCAAGCTTCTTATTATCTTCTTTTAAGTAGCAATAGCATGTTTTTTATTTATTTGCATTCGGTTACGTAAGAATGCAGGTATGTGCAAAAATTTACAATAGTTAAACAACACCAGCTATCTTAAAGGAGTTGAAAGTTAGTTTATGAATTAGTCACATGTTTAAAACACGGGTGTGCGTGGTTTAAGTGGTAGTGTAACATATTGGCTTCCAAATCGGATGCTTCGGGGTTCAATTTTTTTTTTCAGGCAACTAAAATCACGCAAGATGAGTGGGCCCCTAGAATACAACAAAACGTCCAATGTACAGTTTAGACTTATATTTTGATCTCCTCATTAAATGTTGAATGTCACTAATGTTATACGATTATATAAATAACCACTGACCCCATAAATCTTTTTCGCTCTCTGTCCCATTTTCTTAAAAACTTAACATATGCTTAGGCACTTTAAGTGTAGTAATACCTCCTCGAGTGTTAAATTCTTAGAATTTTTCCAAATCCACTCATCTTACTCTAGATATCTGTCTTTTTATTAGATTGTACAACACGTAATGCCCGATTTTGGAGTAAAAATTGAACAGCCAATATAGTTTGTTTAAAATTTTTACACTTAATCAGAATATGATTTGATCGATTGGCATCTATGACTCCCTTTAAGGCCATCATTCGATTCTCAGAATTTTGATGCTAACGTATCCGCCTTTAGGACAAAATTCACTTAGTCCACACAGTGTTAGTAATTACGGAAGTGGCAGAAAATCGCAACATTTGTCTTACTTCTATGGAAGGCCAAAAGAGTGGCTGATGTCCACCATGATGTTCAATTCTACTAATGTTGAAAATAATTTTCGGCTGCAGAAGTGCGTTAAGGGTGACGCCAAAGAAGCCGTGAAATCCTTGCTAATACACCCCGACAATGTAAATCGAGCTATGGCTGCGTTTGAGTCAATTTATTAAGGTGAGAGAGACTGCACAGATTCCAGAGGGAAAGCTGGAGCTAATTATGCCGTTCGCAACTAAGGTACAGAACCTCTCAACCTTCCTAGAAGCAAGTGTCTTACGTCAACACATGGCCAATCCAACACTTATCGACGAGGTTGTCAATAAGTATTTATGTGCAGACCTATCCTACGATCAAATATTTTGACGACATTGACATTGACATTGGTTGACTTCTATTGCCAGATTGGTATGCCTGGTCACTCCGAGTTATTTGCCACCACTAGTAGAGCCGAAAGCAAAATTAAGAAATATTATTCATGTCTCAGCACAGTCTGATGTTAGGCAGTTGGTGATGTTAGCTGCCGGCAATAATAAATGCAGATATTTCAAAAAGAAGACACATTCAGTGATCGACTGCAGCACATACACTAATTTGAGCACAAAAGGCAAATAGGAACTTGTGAAGAAAAACCGGTTGTGCTTCCGTTGGCTGTGATCCGGTCATAATGTGCAGTCATGCAAGGCACGAAAAACGTGCGGGATCGATAGTTGCTCGAAGGTTCATCACACGTCGCTCCACGAAACTCAACAAACTATGTCGTCACCGAGTGAGAACGTTAAATCAGAGCAATCAGTGCCTTTGCTCAATTGTGATGCCGAATTGAGCCACAAAATTCCCTTTCGCATATTGCCAGTCAGGTTGTATGGTGTTGATGATACTGCGGTTAAAACTTAGCCTCTTCTCGATGAAGGATATTCGGTGACTATTTTGAGTGCAGAGTTGGCCAAAAAGTTGCACTTGAGTAGTCGCTCAGTGAATTTGAAGCTGAAATGGTTAGGTAAGGAGACGATCAATGAGGATTCTTACGTGGTCAACCTTCGAGTGAGTGTCGACAACGAGAATGCTGAACAGTACCTAATGGAGGGTCTGCAGACAGTCGGCGATTTGAGTCTGCCGACTCAGTCAGTATCTGAAAAAGACTTGCAACCAATACATCGTCACATGGATGATGTCACGATACCTTCATATGAGAGTGTCATACCGCAAATTCTCATTGGCCTTGACAACTGTCATCTGGGCACACCGATGCGAATCATTGAGGTCGATGACTTTGAACCTATTGCCGTTGCGACCAAACTTGGATGGATGGTGTATGGTAGAAGATCAAAAAAGAACCCTAGCAACGCGGTTGTTCTTCACAGCAGCCGAACAGAAAGCAACAACGATGCGCGCCTAAATCAGCTTGTCGATGGTTTCTTTAATATGTATATGTTTGGGGTGAAGAATCCGACAGATATATTAGCTTCACCTGCCGAAAAAGGAGCACTATATATTTTGTGAAGCACCACATTAAGAGTTAACGGCCGCTATCGGACAGGTCTGTTGTGGAAAGATGATACCTTTGAGATGCCATCAAGTTACGACATGGCAAAACGAAAACTTTGGAGCCTTGAGATCAAGCTTCATAATGAACCAGCCATTTAGATAAGTGCTACGCTAGGAAGTTGTCGAATGCCAAAACGGGCATAAACACAACTAGAACGTGGCATTTGCTGCGAAACTTCGCATCCAACTCCAAGGAGGTATTGTGGAGTATATGCGACTCTAGTAAAAAAGATGAACAAAGGCTGTTGGTGGAGATGAACGTAGATGCAGCAACAGAGAAAGTGGTGGGGATGTGCAGGGACTCAGTCGATGATGTTTTCGTTTTCAAACTAAAGTTTCCTCGGGTAAGCCAGGATGTTATCGCCGCAAACTTTGCTATTTATTTAAAATTGTTGCTGCGATCTATATGAAGTTATGGGGTGGAATACCGATTCCCAATGAAACTTTCAACAGATGGCAGTTTATGATCTTATCTCCGATGCCAATGAAGAGGCGTTCAGAGCTGTTACATATCTCAGGATCGAAGTGGGAGGTAGAGTGTCCGTTTCATTCATTTTGGAACGAAGTGCGCACCTAAAAAGCTAACTTCAATTACGAGGCTCGAACTGTTCGCGGCTTTATTGGGAATCAGGCTGTGCAACTTCATTAAAGCGTGTCAAAAGAGATCGACATAGAAGGGAGAACTCTCGGCTGCAGAGATTGATGACACCGAACGAGTGGTATGTTCTAAAGAGCAGAATGAGGCGTTTGCAGAAGCTCAGCTCGCACCAACAACTCACCAAAACAATTACCCTCTACATAGCCGACTATGGCCTGTTACGTATTACGGGCGCATCGAAGCCGCTATCAAAATTCCACAAGCTGTTAAACGCCCGATTATATTGCCAAATCATCATCGGCTTTCGATGTAGTGGTAGTGGTAGTGGACCATTATCATCGGCGCCTAGACCATCAAAATGATGATACTATAGCTAAAAAAATTCCGCAGAAATTCTTTGTTCCAAGCCTACGCGTTGCCGTACGAAAGGTTAAAAATAACTGTCCGTTGTGTAAGGTACGAGCCGCCTTGCCATTGCCACAATTAATGGGTCAGCTGCCAGAGAACCGTCTTACGCCATTCGTTAGACCATTCACCTACATGGGCCTAGATTATTTCGGCCCAGCTCGCATTACTATCGGACGACGACAAAAGAAAAGATGGTTTGCCCTGTTTATGGTACATATATGACCGTACGAGCTGTGCATTTGGAAGTCGCGGCTAACTTGCCGACGGATGCCTGTATTTTGTGCAGTCGCACATTCGCACTCTGACGTGGAGTTTCGAACGAGGAACGAGTTGCTGAATTCAAATATCTTTGACAGTGAAGCCGTTAAGGCGGAGCTATCTTCGTCACGAATAGAATGGGGTTTCAACTGCCCGTCAAACCCACATGCAGGAGGATGCTGGGAAAGGCTCGTGCGCACCGCAACTCACTTTATGAATTAGCACCTTAACTAGAATCCCTCTACCGAAGCTGAAAATATCGTAAACAGCCGTCCGCTTACTTACCTACCAGTGTCAAGTGAAGACGAAAATCCATGGACACTAAATCATTTCCTCCTGGGTTGCCCAAATTCAGCACAAACTCCAGACCCATTGGATCCAAGGAATTTTGTCTTCGAAAGCAGTGGCGAGTGAGTAGGCAGATAAAAGACAGTTTTTGGAATAGATGGGTCTAGGAATATTTTCCAACGCTCACAAGAAGGTGTAAATAGCTCTAACAAGTTTTGCCTTTGGAAGTGAGTGACTTGGTTCTAATATGTGACGCTTATGTGCCAAGATCAGAGCGAAGAAAAGGGCAATAGTAAGAGTTTTTCTGGGACCGGATGAGTAGAGTGTGCAATTTAAGCAATCTAGATGGGTAAAACTGGCAACTGCAATATAATAAGATTGGCTTTTTTATGGTTATAACTTAAAGTAAATATAATAAAAACAACTTTTTTTTTACTTCATTATTGATTTTATCCACTGTCAGAGTCTTCTGAACCCGATAGATCTGACGAAAATTCTTCCTGATTTTCTGTACTTGTTATGTTATGCTGTTGACAAGTAGTATCTTCTAACAGCTTCAATACTTCGGAAGTTAGCTCGTTTTTATTTATCTTTGGATGAGCTCTTAGCTTATTATAAGTGGATCCGTAGGTAAATAAAAGCCTATGGAGCAAATCAGTGTTTGTGTCGATTCGTGAATTTTTTCTATTAAATAGTTCTCTTTATTTCCTGTTGTTTTTGTTTGACGCCCCCTGTGCTTCTTTAGATAGTTGGCCAATGGTAGCAATAGTAGATGCTATTATATCCTTTTCATGAAAAAGTATTTTGTGTACGCTGACAGACATTGAATACCAAGAATATTCTCTGAAATATACGGCACATGTTTGTTTTAAGTATTCAGTATGAGTATTGAGTATTGAAACCCACAGTTCAAGCACTCTAAGATGAGATGAAGCTTAGAAGTTCTAAATTAACCCCAGTTATTTCAGAAGAGAGTTCAGCGTTCCTAAAAAATTTAGGAGCAGTATTTCAATTGCTCGTATTGCCTGTTTGCTGTTTTGGCATATCGATGAGTAGGCCTAACTTCCTTGTAAACCTGTCCTGGACAAGTTTTTTTTTTTTCTTTTAGTTTTTGCTTGTTTTCTGGGCCACGAACTTGCCATGTTTTAATTTCCAATCGATACAAATTATGCAACAAGCATTCAAAAAAATTTATCCACGAATGAAGCGGAAACAATCCAAAAGAGAAGTTGGTATATACAAGCTTTTCTGAAATACATCTTGGATTATTCATTTCAGTGGGTTTTGCTCCCCACAAATAGCATCTTTATGTTGAAGCACAAGATGAAACCGCATTACATACCTTACCGTTTATCACACATAATACATTATGGGCTTAACAAAAACTTCTGTATTATTTAAAGACACCTTGATTTTCAATATGTCTTACCTCTGAAGTTATAACATCGACTGATTCCTTAGCATGTATAAATTTAATAGGACGACAATGTCTAGTCGAAGATGGTAATGTGTTTTGCCAAATTACGTTCTATTGGTTGCCAGTGGCAGAGTACATTTGTATAGGAACCATGGAAATGCTGAATAGGCTTTCGTGCATGCGTTGATAATCAGAAAACTTTTGTCGATACCTTGTTTGTTCAGCTCCATCACATCCCCACTTTATTATCATTTGAAAATCATTGTTTTGTGTTAAATTCAAAGCTCGAAAAACATACTTTTGAACTTCACAAAGGCGCATGATAGTATGGTCCAAAAGTGATTGGAGCTCTATTTCGTCTGATAATTATGTTACAGTTATAACAGAGGGAAGGCATAGTTGCTTAGCATCTTTATTGTAGGCAGATTAGCATCCGCTGTAAAGGCAAGTGCTTGATCTGCAGATAATTCTGCGGGCTTCTGATAAAAATACTCGTGACCTCTTTTTAAAATCATACCCATTTTAGGAGAAGCTACAGACAGTTCTCTCACAGACAGATAGCGGAAGACTTGAACATTGCCTATGGATCCGTCCAAGACATTTTGGTTAATAATTTGGGTTTCCGTCGTGTAATATAGCAGCAAAGTTGTTGCCAAAAGACCTCAATTTCATGCTAAAAAGAGATCGTGTTGACGTCGCAAAAGAGATGATTTGCGAGGCTGAATCCGATCCCACATTCATCAAAAGGATTATTACTGGAGACGAGAGGTGGGTTTATGAGTACGACACGCAATTCAGACATCAGGCAAGTGAATAGCGTTCAACAAATGAGCCGAGACCAAAAAAACCACGTCGTTTTCAGTCAAAAAAGAAGGCAATGCTCACGGTTTTCATGAATTACAACGGTGTAGTGCATCATGAATTTTTGCCAGATGGCCAAACAGTAAGCAAAGAGTATTATTTGGGCGTTATGAGACGTTTGCGTGAAGCAATTCGCCGAAAGAGACAAGAATTGTGGGCAGAAAACTCGTTGATTTTGTACTATGATAACGCACCGTCGCACAGTGCCATCATTATTCGTAATTTTTTGACGAGGAATGCAACAAATACCATCCAACATCAACCGAATTCATCTGATTTGGCTCCCTGTGACTTCTTTCTGTTCAATCGAGTTAAAAAAAAAAACCACTACGGGGAACGCGTTTCAGCAGCCGAGAGGAAGTAATGGAGAAATCGCAGGAAGCACTGATGGACATACCGAAAACCGAATATAATAAATGTTTCGAGGATTGGATCAAGCGCTGGCATAAGTCTGTTGCAGTCGATGGGGTTTAACTTTGAAAGGGGCAACATGGATTTAGATAAATAAACTTGTATTTTTAATTTTCTGAATAAATTCCGAAATTTTTTTGATCAAGGTTGAATGTGGTAAATCCAACAGGTCTTATTTAGCGCACATATGTGTGTTCACTGATTGGCTGTGGCCTGTGGCTGCTGCTATTCAATTCCTATTAAATTGATGTGCATTCAGAGTTCAGTGTCCGTTTGGTAACTCGTTCATTTTTGTTTCCTTGAGAAGCTTTTTGTTTTTAGGGCTTTGAAAAAAGTTCTTAATGATAAGTGTTATCATGGGGATTTTGTTTTGATCTTTAGCATTTCTTTTAATGTGTGGAAAATATGTTAAAATGCAGTTACAAAATTGTAAGCTATTTTCTTTAAGGAAAAAGTTAATTTGCATAGGTTGTCGTAGCGCGCGATCAGTTTTTTGATGTTACGTGTATTTTTCTAAATTTGTATTGTGATTTTAGGATTAGGCCTACTGGAGATACCCTTCAAAAACGCGCCTTTTATCTTAACTCTTGGTGGTGTGGAAAAAGAAAAATTTTATGTTTTATATATAACACAATCGTAATTGAAAATTTCAATCTAAAAAAGGACGGTAACCCTACATACTTTTCTTTCAGATTTTTGCTGATTTGAAATGCTTACTACGGAAACCCTGCAAGAGCTTTTGTTGGAATAGCACCTTACGGAAAACAAAAGAGTGCGAATGAGAGACAAACATCCATATCATCCCTGTCTTCTAATTTATGTTTATTCATTTAAACACAATTTTTCAGTTTTTCGAAGTCTGCAAGAATAGCTCATGATATCAGTACGTACCAAGGGGAGCAGAACAAAGCCTCAGCCTATCTGCTATAATGGCTCCAATCGCCAAGACAAATCGTGTTTTAAATCTAGTGAAAGCAGCAGCGTCGTATTTCCGTGAAAGCTTGTACCATAAAACAGCCCGAAAAGGGGTCTTCTTTAAGCTTCAGTCTGTTGGCGCTTAATATCGATTATTTATTTAAATATGGAATACTCAGGCCTGCTTACCAAATAACTTCTCTTTGCCAGTGATGTAGTGATTCTGGCAAGCTCTATAGAACCATCTTGATTTATAACACAAGCCTACAAAACAAAAATAAAAAAATTGGTGTAGCTTTGTTTGTATCTGTGGTAGATAAGAAAAGTAACAGCACGCGGATAGCTATAGGACCTCCGTATGGGAGGTCCTCTATCTTGGTACTTACCGCGACCAACACTACTTGATTTCGGTGATCTAATGGGAACCGATACTTTCAGTGCGGCGAGGCCATTGCAGTATGCATTTACTTCATACTTCTTGGGTCCGTTATCCGTTATCCCCTTGCATATCAGCGCTGACGCCTCGCAGTTTCAAGCTTCTGTAAGCGCACTGTTATAGAGACGTTACGTGTTTATTTCTTACGCTTTCCTCGACTTTATCATATCGCCACTTTCCTTGCGGTTTAGTTAAGCCTAATTCGGTTTCACAATAACACTGATAAAATAAATGTTAATATTTCTGATAAGTTTTGTTAATATACATTTGTAGAGAATACTATATACCATATTTTCAAAGATCAGCGAAAGTGAATAAAAAACACTGTGATCTGCTTGTATTTTGCTAATTTTAATACTGAAATTTGCAATCAAGGTAAATCGTGGGCGCCTCATAGTATATGTAAAATGTGCACTGAATATTAACGATAATGGGAGAAAGGTGCACGTAAGTCTTTAAAATTTCGAGAACCAATGTTTTGTCGAAAACAAAAAAATCATCATAACGACTGCTAGTTCTGTATGACAAGTATAGTGGTAGAATCAATAAAAACAATCGAAAATGGACATATCCTAATATTTCTTCAGCAAGAAGATCAATTTTTCATTCAGAAGACGTTCCAATACCGTTCCAGCTACCACAATTTGGGAAGGAAGAAATTGAAGGACCTAGTGCTTCTCAAGTAAGCGTTGACTTTGAATGTTTCGTTGACATCGAAACCTAAAACATTTTCACAAAACGAGCTTAATGATCTCATCTGAGACTTAGATCTTTCAAAGGAACGTGCTGAGCTGCTAGCATCAAGTTAAAAGAAAAAAAATTGCCTAGCCTCTGATGTTCGAAATACTTTCTATCGTACGAGAGAACAAAACTTATTGCAATTTTTTTTCTTTTGGTTAAAAATTTTGTATATTGCAGTGATGTGAGAGGCTTACTGACTTTCATGGGCTTATCAGGCAAGTGACTGTCGTCTCTTTATTGACAGCAGTAAAAGAAGTCTCAAGGCTGCCCTTTTACATAATGACAATAAACATGCTCCTATTCCAATTGCCCACTTTGCTTTTATAAGAGAAGAATACGAAGTAATATAATTTCAGTTCAATTGCAAAAAATAAAATATGTCGATTTGAAGATGGTTAATTTTTTGTTAGGTCAACAAAGTGGCCATACAAAATATCCATGTTTTATTTGTCTCTGGGACAGAAGAGCAAAATCAAGACACTGGACACAAAATAATTGGCCTGTGAGAGATGCCATGGTTGTTGATGAAAGCAATGTGATAAATGAGTCTTTAGTTCTTCGAGAAAGAATCATTCTTCCGCCCTTACACAGAAAATTGGGGCTAATGAAGTAATTTGTGAAAGCTCTGTACAAAAATGGACAATGTTTTCAGTATATTTCTCAGAAATTCCCTGGATTAAGTGATGAAAAGTTAAAAGCACGCATTTTTAATGGACCCTTAATACGTTTATTATTTAAATGCTCTACTAATTTTGAGGAATCTATAACTGAATTAGAACGGCTTGCGTGGAAATCTTTTAAAGCGGTTGTACCAAATTTTCTCGGAAATTACAAGGCTAATGACTATGAAGAGTTAGTTAAGGAAATGCTTCTTAACTTTCTTAACTGGCTGTAATATGAGCATTAAAGTACACTACTTCCACAGTCATATAGATCAAATTCAGCATAACGTAAAATAAAGCCGTATTTAAATTAGAGCTGATACAAAAAACACAGTAAATATTTTTGAAATCACCTTATTAGATATACTTAAAAATAGGCCTTAAATCCTAGGCGCCAAAATGTGTGTAGGGCAGTGTAATCAACAGATTGCGCAAGTACTGTGTCTTCTGAAACTTGATGGTTAATCTCGATAAATCAAAGATCATGATATGATATTAAATAAAAAAGGAAATAGGTAAATGCAGTGGAATCAAAAACTGGCATTAAAATGGATGGAATTGAAGTTGTGAAGAAGTACAAATACCTGGAAGTTTATTTCTTAAACAATTTAGATATGGGAAGACACTAAAGGACTCAACTCAACTATAAACAGCCATGAACCTATAACTACATCTAATGCTACTTATTTCTCTCAAATATCTGCTTTGCTTCTGCGCCGCTTGTAGAGTGGGTTAAATTTGGGGACCTAAGAATTATTGTAAGGGGTGATTCATCGTGAAGTTTGATTTTCAATAGGCTCTTTTTGACTGCTTTGTCATTTTTGTTCAGTATCGTTTGGCAAATCATCATGGAAAGACTCACATAACAACAGCATCTCCAAATTGTTCAGCTGTATTACGAAAATCAGCCTTCTGTGAGAAACGTTTTTCGTGCGATTCGGGGAACTTACGGTGCACATAATCGGCCTACTGAAACCAATATTGCCAATAACATTCACAAATTTGAGTCCCAGTTTACATTAGTGGATTCAGCACGTAGTGAAGAGACTATAGCAGCTGTAGCCGAGAGTGTAAACGAAGACCGTGACGAATCGATTCGTCGTCGTACTCAGCATCTTGGCTTGGCGTATTTCACGTGAGGATCTCGGCCTAAAAGCGTACAAAATTCAACTTGTGCAAGAGCTGAAGCCAGGCGACTTGAATTTGCGTCACATTTCCAGTAAATCGGCTCTGGAAAAACTCAATGACAATCCGGTGTTTTATCGTGAAATTGATATGAAGTCCATTTCTGGCTTAATGGACACGTTAATAAACAAAATTACCGTATGTGGGCTGATGAGCAACTCGAAGAGTACCATGAGCTACCATTACATCCATTAAAAACATCGGTATGGTGTGGTTCATGGGCTGGTTGAATCATTGGTCTATATTTCTTCAAAAATGAGGCAAATCAAAATGTTACTGTCAATGGTAACCGTTATCGCGCCACTATGTGCTTCCTGAAATTCGAGCACATGGTCTGGGCGAGCTCTGGTTTCAACAAGACGGCGCTACGAACCATAAAGCGCGTGAAACAATGGACTTGTTGAGAAATAATTTTGTTGAGCACTTAGTTTCACGTTTTGCTACGGTAAATTGGCCGCCTAGATCGTGCGATACAACACATTTGGACTATTTTCTCTGGGGATATGTAAAGTCTCAGGTCTTCACGAATAAGTCAGCTACGATCGACTTTGGAAGCCAACATTACTCGTGTTATCTGCGAGATACCAGTCGCTATGCTTGAACGAGTCGCCCAAAATTGAACCTTCCGAATGGACATTCCGAATGGACCACCTCTGATGTAGTCATGGCCAACATTTACATGATATTTTCAATTGTTCGTTTAACCGATAATAAAGAATTTAAGTTCACTTTCAAATTTTTGTGTTTTATTTTACATTATAAATCAAACCTCACGATGAATCACCCTTTACAAGCCGATCTATTTTGGTTTGTGATGCAAATAGTTTGCTGGTGTTTCGACATTTGAATGATCCAGTTGGGTCTATTGCTTTTTGGACAGAAATTTGTTGAGTATGGTAAAACCAGCTTATTTACTTGGCCTAAAGTTTGTCCAATATCTGCTTCTCATACATTGTCCAAGGAATGTGGAGGAAAGACTGTGCTGCATAATAAACCTTTTAGTTTTTGTGGCATTTTTTGTCACAAAATACTTCTGAATTTTCGCACCATTTAAGTCACACCGCGCTAACTATTAAGTTTTTCAAACTTCGGTACGATTACTCCTAAACAGGAGTTACTGAGACAAATTATTAAGAATTGGTCATCACAATTGGTAATCAGAGAAGTTTTTCTGGACTCAGTATAATTCTGCTTCAACAGAAAATTTTGCAAGTCAACAGGTAACTGACTTTTTTCTTAACTTAACTTTGAATTTTCAGGTTATTACCGCCGTGTATTTAAATATCATTTTAAGGTCGTTGTACGCATCACGTACCATACTTATATACAACTTGGGTATATGCTGAGGTCCTAGCGTCGTCCATATAACATTTTCATATTGAATGGTTTTTCCTTCGAGGCGTCGGGATGTGTTTCCATTTCTATCCCTAAATATTGAATGGCGTCATATGTCGATATACCTTCTACAAAACTGCACTGGCTGCTCTGACGCATTCTTAAGAATATTACCACATATGCCGGTGCTTCTACGTTGCACTGCTTTTACACATCGTTGGCTGCTAAGGAGTTGTGAGGAGACAATAACCGATACCTTTTGTTGCAGCTTTCTAATGGTGCTATTTGGTGCTTGCACCTCTTCCTTCTCGTTATCTGACTCCGAGACCGCCAGCTATGCGAAGGTGTTATCACCTACCATGTAGTGTCCCCTTCCACCATCAGATACATATGGGAAACTATCTATGTTAACCTCTTGCCTCTTTCGATGTTGTTCTGCTGCCCTTGCCGATGTTTTTGGCGCCTCTTCCCTCACTCTACCAGACAGATTTTCAGTAAACGCTGAAAGGAAAATGTGCTTCACAAGGAAAGGAGTTGGTTTCAGCTTCCTCCCTCTCTTGGTTCTGAGATCTGGATTCCCAGTCATCTCTTATCCCGCTATTTCAATAGCAGATTGTTCACCGCCACTCATTATCTGGTTTTACAATATATGCACTTAATTTTGCTTAGATCGAAATAAATTTTTAAACTCGCTCGATAAAACTCGCGCCCCTTGTTTAGTCGGTAGCCACCACTACCATTAGACAGAACACTGCTATCATTTCGGCCAACTTGGCCTTATAAGAAAATAGTGCAAAAACGGACTCGGGCAAAGACTAAAACACATCTTATCACTTAGGAATTCCGTGAACGTCTAATGGTTAAAACGCTCGGGTAGCTGCCGTGGTTTTTATAAAAAGGACATTCAATCTTCCAAATAATACACCAAATAACATGATAATGTAACCACAAGCCTACTATCTATGTAATATTTCTTAAATTGTCGATAAATGATGTCAACATTGGAGATAGGCCCTTTTTGTAGAATGATTATTTTCTAAGAATATACTCAAGAATCATTTCCCTGCCTGAATGCAACTTTTTAAAATGCTATAATTTTTTTATTTTTTGATTAATTTTATTGTTGAAAAATACATCAATTTTCACATTGTATCAGTAGTTTTTAATATGTCCACCTTTGGCGCTAAAAATGGCCTTGAGATAGCCGAAGAAAGCATCGCACGCAAGTTGCTCTGCGGTATTTTGGCCGATTCTCGGCGAAGTGCTTGTTTCAGGTGGTCCAAACTTTGGTATTTTTTAGTGCCAACCTTCGCCTTCAAAATACCATAGACAGAGAAATCAAACGCATTTGCATCCGGAGAATTTGCAATCCATTGTGTCGAAGAAATGAAGTGTGGAACGTTGTTTTTTAACAATTGCTTTGAGACGGTGCCGAGTGTTGTTAAAATGTTCACGGTCTCCGTCCGAAATGATTGTTTGCCCAAGGCTTCAATACTGCCTCTAAGACAGTTTCACGGTATACGATCGCATTAATTTTGAAGCCACGGTCCAAAAATAAGAGCGGAGAGCGACCATCGGCGGTTATGGCGGCTCAAACCATCATCATCGGTGCTGCCTGCTTTCTGGTGGCCGTCCGAAGGTGTAAATTTTCGAAGGACCTCTCTGGCAAGTAAACTCAGTCATTTTGTTTGTTGACGTATTACTCGATAACAAATGGCGAATCATCGGAAAAAACCAAATTCGGTAAGTCAACACTTTCGTGCAAGCGTAGCAACTTCTTCGCTCTTTCGACTCCTACTTTTTTCTGTTGCGGTGTAAGATCGTGTGGTTTTTGGAACTTCAATGGCTTGAGCCCAAGCTTATTTTTCTGTATTTGTTGCATCCGTCCCAACGATATGTTGAGCTCACGAGCCATTTTTCTTCCACTTCGACGCGGACTTCGCTCAATTCGAGCCTTCAATTTCCGAATCAATTCTGCCGATGTTACTGTTTTCTTATGACCACCTCCATGGCGTTTTGCAACGCTGCCATTATCACGGTAACGAGCTATGGTTCGAGACACAAATTATTTATTCACGTTGAGGTGCTGGTGGGCTCTAACGATATCTACTTGTAGTTTTCCAGCCAAATAAAAAGCAATCACATTATCACATTTGAATTCCATCGCGGATAAAAATTTTTCAACACAACTGAGACGTAAATCGTTAAAAAGGCTTGCAAATAATTATCTGTCATGTGTCAAAATCTGAGCTCACTGTCATGAACGATTTGGAAATTATAGCAGTCTGAAGTTGGTTGGAGTTCGAGTCAGGCAGGGTGTATAACAAAATATGTAATATAATACATACAATATATAACGTAATATATCATATATATTAATAAATATATATTATAATAATAAATATATATGTATAATAATAAATAATAATTTTAATAATCTGGAAAATACGGTGGATGAAGAAATAATTCGTAGTCTAATTCATGCAATTTTTCCATCGTTTTCAATGATTTGTGACACGGTCCATTATCTTGATGAAACAACACTTTAAAATAGTTTTTTTTTAATTTTTATTTATTTATTTTTTTTTTTTTTGTTTAACACGTTTTTGATATTTTTAGACTCTCTGCTATCTCGATCTACTTCACTTTTGGCAAACTAATCTAATTCTCAACGGTTGATTTTCTTGGTGCAGAGTTCGAATAATTTTCTGATCCTCATACCCTTATTTCGCATTTTATTTTTTATCTCAGCTAGAATATGCTGATTTTATATGGAACACTTTATGTGAAACTCACTCTGATCGTCTTGAGAAAGTCCAGAGGCGTTTCACAAAATACATTTTTCAGAAAATGAGCCCGGATTTTGATATTTCTTACTGGACACGATGTCAACTGTTAGGCATAAGTTAAGTTCTTAAGTTCTAGAAGAAAAGCTCATGAAATCATGCTGATAAGGGACCTGTAATGCTATCACATTAAATATCTAGGCTAAAATGAGCCTATGTCCCGAGCTATTGTATCATTCAATGACGTATATAGTTTTGTTAATCGCTTCAAAATTGTTTTACTTAATTCGTTACTTTAGTTAGTCTTAAGTATTTATTATTGATTTGTAGATGAAATAAATAAAAAAAAACAAAAGTTAACACACGAAACTCTTTTTTTCCTTTTTTCCCCACAATAACAAAAGTTGCTAACTCACAATGTTATACATATCTCAAGACGCAATTGCTGTCAAATTTATACACTTGTCGTTTGAAGGTTAGTACTACTATAAACCATATGGATTTAATTCTAGTAACACCATCTATATGTTAGCCTACGAACTTGTCAGCCGAGCTATTATAATAACGTGGTGGTTATACCATATGTAAAATTTATTCATTGAAATTATACATAGTATTAAATTTAAGTCCAATCTAAAGTCTACTACTTTTCTCGCTTCAATATTTCAAATCCAAACTGACGTCGAGTGTATCACATACGATAATTCTCAGAATAAGATTCTATGTGAATCTCTATGTAATAAATAAAAATGGTTTCTTACCACATACATGCATTTTTTAATGAATTTTATTTTCTTTTGCTTAATGCAAAGAAATATGACGTATATGTGTCTATATTCCATATGTGAACATACTCGTACATATAATTGTTATATAAACAATTCACTTTTGCTATCCATTTTTGGTGAATGACTTTTAAATTACTGTTAAAGTTTTTTTTATTTTTTTTCATTCTAGGTAGCTAAAAAATATTGTTTCCAAAAAAAAAAACGGTTTAATGCTTTTATTTCAGATTTTCATTAAAGTGTGTCCAAAAAATTGTTTCAAACATGATTTGTAACTTTTAATAATCGTTTGCTACATGTCATATTGATTCAAGGATTTGAGGCGTTAGTAATTTTTCTTTTGGACGAACAAATGGTTCCCTCCCATAAATGTTAAGTGTTTAGCATACAATACATACTATATTATTTTTTATTGATTTCCATAAAGACTTATTTATAATACTGAAGTACTACTGACGGAATGGTCATCTTTTGTTCGTTTTTTGTAACACTGAAACACAATTTTCCTCAGTTTAATTTTCATTTCAATTAAATAAATTACCTCTAAGTAGGTCCTCAATCTCATTACATAACTTGGTAAGTTTAAGCAAACAAATACTGTGGATACTATCAGCAGCATTTTTGTTACTTTAAGTTGCGATGAATTTGTCACTTTTCTTCGTCCTTTGAAGTTGTAAAGATAACATTTCGGTGAAAAAACAAAGTAAAAAAATGTCGCAAAACTAACCCGAATTCCTCTTCGATTCCTTGTGCAGTATACAACTTTGACCATTTGGGTGCGAACAACTCGACATTAATGAGCTTTGTTGTTTTACAGTCCTGGTGCGGTACGATGAAGAAAATGGGCTTCTTGTGACTTGAGTTTTCCTTAAAAAAAAAAAGAAATTACAAGAAGTAGTGAGAGTAATTTTGTGCTTAATGTATGAAATTAAAATTCAATCTTTCTGGTTGACATATTAAATTTATTTATAAACATATTTGACTTTCACCTTTTTTGTAACGTCATAGTCCTTCGAACGGTCGCAAATTTCCAAACTGTACACCCAGTAAAGGTGTTTAGAACCACAATCGTGGTAAAGGGGACTGCAAATACTACAAATGTATCTACATAGTTTAGAATTGCTACGAACTCCTATAAAAGAAATTTCGTGATTAATGAGAACAGCTTGGATTAATAGAAGAGAGTATTGATAAATAATTATTGTATTCTAAAAAGCTTCAAAATTATACAAATAATACATATGAATGTAGTCTTACATATACATATGTTATAGGATTTGAAAACAGAAAAGAAAACAGCACCTTGACAAATATACGTTGTATATTTTAATTCAATAGTTTATAGTGGTTAATTTAAAGAAAAAAGTAATACATAGAAGTTATTTTTGAGTTACGTTAATATACCGCCACTTAGCATAGTCGGTTTTTGTGTTTTACATGGGCTAAAAAGTAATTACTTTTCTGCGTACGTTCACTTCTGTTAATATAGATCAGCAGTTTTGGCTGCCCAAAACTGATCACGCTGATTTGAAGCTGTCTGGCTACGAACTAGTGCCATTATTCTTTTCTTTTATTTAATCACTGTTCCAATCTAGAATTCAACTCCATGTGGTTAAAATTCCATCCCCTAAAGCAAATTAACCACTGTTGTTTTATTTACAGAAGCCCCAAACTGGACAGCAATTCGACCTCTAATGAGTTTGATGCGCTGTCTGACTCTATATAAAGAATTGTATCCCTGTATCCTAACACTGAAACCGTTACTACGGGCGATTTCAATATAAACAATTCCGAGTGGCTTCGAAATTCTGGGCAGACAACAACCGAAGGACGATTTATTGAGAACTTCAAATTGACCCAGCTTGTAAATGTCAACGTCTGGTCGTTATGTTTCCCCGATGATGACGTGGATGCCGCTACTGATATTACAACAGACACTATTCTCTTTGGAATAAGATCCTTTATCCCTTATCTGATGAAGAGTATCAAACCAAAAGAAAAGGCATGGTACGATTTGAGCTGTAAAGAGGCTATCAGGGTTAGAGAAATGCTTTTCGGTCTTTCAAGACCAACCCAATAGAGGAAAACCGAAAAAAGTTTAAACGAGCTAGGAATGACTACAACGTTTTTTTAAGCGTGTGAAATTTCAATACAACGAAAAGCTGAGGCAAAAAATATTACAATGTCCCAAAGGTAGTAAAAATTGTTGGTTGTTTGTCAAAAACATCAGAAATTCTGCCTCATCCTCTATCCCAAAACTCATTTAAAATGACATTCAAGCTGTCATCTCCTTAGACAACGCTTAACTGCTTCCAGATTTTGCTTTTTCTCTGTCTACACTTGAGTGTGTCGAGTCTTTAATGGGACGAATATACTTTCGCACTTGTGTAGTAGCAAGAGTACTTAAGAATCTCAACATACATAAATCCGCTGATACTGATGGTATATCTCCCCTTCTTCTGAAAATGTGTTCTTTCTCTTTAGGACTCTTTCCAAGCAAATCGAAAATAGCGTTTGTCCAGTCTGTCCCCAAAAAAGGCGAATATTTTCTCTCCTTCTACACATCCATTACGATCCTTCTTTCCAAAGTTATGTAACGCTGATAAACCATCAGCTCATGAAATATCTCGAAACACTAAAATTTCTCAATGACCGGTAGTACGGTTTTCGTAGCAATAGGTCCATTGGTGATTTGATGGCATGTCTAACCGCCAAGTGGAACCAAACTATATCAATCGCGCGAAAGTAAGATAGTTGCACTTGATATTTCTAAGGCATTTGAGAAAAATTGGAATCAAGCTCTTTTGTCAAAAAAGCGTGCATTTGGGATCGACGACTCTCTTCTTCAATGGATTAGAAACTACCTTTCTGACCGTTCAATTCAAGTTGTCTTATAAAGTTTCAAGTCAGATATTCACAAAATAAATGCTGGTGTGCCCCAGTGCCCCGTTCTGTCTCCGACACTCTTTTTAATCTTAATCGATGATCTCTTGTCTGCTACTTTTATTCCAATATATTCCTTTGATGACGGCAGTAGTCTTTGCTTTTCATATTCGTTGCCGGACTTTCGTCCTTGCTCTTTAAATTCCGATATTAACAGCATTACCAATTGGGGAGCTATCAACAGACTTCAATGCTGTCTGCTGTCTTCAAATCAAAGACCCAGTCATTATCCATGAATGATCCATGGTTTCCTCAAGCGATGTAAGAACCCCCCCCCCCCCTCCCCCCACCGATCAGGCCTTAATATATAAGGCATTTATCCGTCCAAAATTCTAGTAAAATGCACACATTTGGTTAGCTGTGTCTAAAACATCTCTGCACCTACTAGATAAGATTCAAAACCGTGCGATAAAACTCATAAGTGATGCTAATATCACTTAATCAATGGTCACCCTTAAACACATACGTAATGTCTCTCGTATCATTTTATTCTATCGCCACTTGCACCACTAGTGCTCCATAGAAATCGCCAGTAGCATTCCGCTTCTTTAAACCTTCAATTGTGACACTCGTCTCGCTATAAATGCTCATCATTATACCCACAGGATCACTTTCGGACGAACTCTGGAATATCATGAATCGTTCTAAACCGAACAACTCACTTGTGAAATGCCCTGCCGAGTTCTCTATTTCCTGGCCATTATAATTTAAATTGTCATCTCCGTGTGTCTCTCTTATTTATTTCAAATACACGTTAAAGTATAGTATCTGAATTATCTAAAGAATAAATTTAATAAGTAAAAATAAAAATATCAACAAATAAGTCTGTGATAGCGAATCTTCGGAGGAGCCACGAAAAAAATTTGTTATGCGTTGAACTCCACAACTCGTTACCGAATCATCTAAAACGAAAAATCGAAATGCGTTTAAAAGCTAATATGTTTTCCTAGGTAGTCAGAGGGAGTTTTTTTTTTTTATTTTTGGCGGCATTTGGAAGTGAAAAACCTGATTTTCACTAAAAAAAAATTCGGTAAATTTGTTATTATAAAATGGAAAGATATGGCAAAAAAAACTCCCTCTGATTACCTGTTGATTTATGTGTAGGAAAAGTGTTTAAAATTTCAAAACGACCGCTCAAGTAGATTTTGAGTTATAATATTCACGGACTTCAAAAATGACGTTTGCCAGAAAATCGATTTAAACTTTTTAATACTCGAACTTCAAAACTTAAGCATCAATAAAGGTGTATAATTTTTTATACTTTTACAGAATCATCAATGCCAGTTTCGTATAAGGAAACACTGTCATTCAGGATGTCCAATGCATCTTTTTGATCTTGCTTACGTTGGATTTTACCCTCTTCACTTGTTCGTCCGCTCTGGTTATTCGTAGTTTGTCAGATGCGCGCGCTCATTGGTGAGCACTTGGGCCTGTAGAGATGCCCATTTCATTCAAAAAAGACAAAAAAGCAAAAGATCTTTTATTGAAAGTGCATACTGCTACATTTCCTATAATTTGAACAACGATTACAGTACCGCTCACTGATTTTGGAGAGACTTTCCAAATAAGTTGATTAAGACTATCGTTGTTATTCTGCGTGAAACCTCCAAGACACCGCTGCAAAAGTGCGTTCTCGTTTAAATCTTCGTAGATTTAAATAATATATGTAGGAAGAGCACTGTAGCTGTGTTTAAATGAATCCAGAGAGTTTGGAGCTGCCGCTTTTTGCCATTCACACTGAGAGTCCTCACTGCTAGGGCATTTGTCGTTCTGTGGTTTCTTGTCTGTCGAGAACAAGTGATAGTGTGTCGCCCAAATCGCATTTTTTAATTTTTTCTACACAATCGTGTTTGTGTCAGATGGCCAGTCCATAACATGCGGTCAATTTGTCGATCAATTTGCAGTGAGTTTGCAGTGACTTTTCCTTTTTATTTTTTTTATTTTTCTGTTTTGTCCCATGCACTCTTTCTTATTTAATGTGAAATCTTCACCATAACACACCACTGTAGGTTTTGTAGTCGCCATCTCCTATATAAGTTTAAAACATCAGTCTGTTGTACACAACCGTTCGGCAGAAACTGTGCCTGTAAACGGATTTATATACGATATACCGGAAATATACAAAATATACAAGATCAGTTTATATACTTATAAATACCCATAAAAGTAGAAAGTAATTTGGAAATTACAAAGGGTCTTGAAGCAGCTTACAGGTAGGCGCGTCGAGCAGTTGCCAAGCAGGTATAAAAATCAAGCATGAAGGCCGGTTACTTGAAACGCTACATCTTTGTTAGTTTTGCTCCCATTTACTTCAATTACACTTTTGACACAATACAATAGAAAAAGAAATAAATAAAATACTAAAAAAAAATTTAAACCTTAGGGTTGAAGGGGGCAAGAACAACGTGGAAATTGTCGCAAGATACACAGCGTTCGCAGCTGCGAAGTCGTTTCACATTACGTTAGAATTCTACAGTTACATTCTGAAATATACCTTTGTTTGCCGGATTCTACGGAGGGATAAGTCCCATTTTACCAGAGATGGAATCACTAATTTTTACAATTTACATTCCTGGGGAGAAACCAGCCCCACTTCATGAAAATTCACAACACTGTCAAACTTTAAGTCGCTGAGCGGTTTAGTTTGTGAATGGCAGCGATTTAAATAAAAAAAACCTATTTGATTTTACAAAAATAGAAAAAAAAAAAAAAAAAAAAAATCAATATCAAGCAGTGATAAATAACTTGTTAGAAAAGAAACTACTGAATAATGAGGTTACAACGGAGCTCAGCGAAGTTTATGTTGGCTCTGTACCTTCGTTATCAAGCATAAGATGTTGAACGGCTGAATTCAAACGTAATCGTTTAGCATTTATAATGAAGATCGTCCAGATGAGGTCACCACATCAGAGATGATTAAAAAAATCCACAATATCGTGATAAATGATCGGAGAATGAAAGTGCTTGAGATTCCTAAGACTATGAGCATTTTAATTGAACGAATATTATAACAACTGATTTGGATATGAAAGAGGTTTCTGCAAGATGGGTGCCCCGATTGCTCACGATTGACAATAGACAATCTTAATTCTATAAGTTAGAATATGAATTGCTTCCGCATTCACCATATTTACTAGATTTAACACCCGGCGATTATAAAATGGCCCGGCGAAAAATGTTGGCTCTAATGAAACGAAACGAGCACTTATTTTGAAGTGTTAGAACAATGATATTTTTTTAGAGAAAATACAAGAAATAGAAAAACGTTGGGCTGTGTCAAGTGTATCGAACTGAAAGGTGATTAAGTTGAAAAATAAAATATACTTAAACATAAAAATGTTTTTTTCTTGACAAGGCCAGGCATTTATTATACAGCCATCGCTTGCAATGAAATGATGTATGTGACAAGTGTATTGACTTATATTCAAACGCGTTTAATGTTCTTAATTTAATTTTATGGTGTACAAAGGTTTATGTGTTAAATATTATGTGCAATGCAAAAGAAAAAGGTCTTCACTCGCTGCTGGCTAATTCACAAAATGAATGAATGACCAAAGATTAAAAGCAGGCGATCGGTCCGAGTTATATCGATAAATTTTGATTTTAATATTAAAAAAAGTCTACATTTTTTCAAAATTTTAATCATCATCATGCAAAAAGCCAAATCAATCAATTTAAGGGGGAAAATTTTCATTTTATTATTATGAGCGAATTTCACATAAAAATACTTCAGTATTCATGTATTAAAAAAGACTTTAAATAATTTGTTAAAGAAAGACTTCAAATAAATAATATAATTAAAAGAAGTTTGATATTTGGTGATCTTTGTTTAATACTTGAAAATTTCTGCGTGGCATTGATTTTATTAGATTTTGAGAAGCTTCAGTGGAAACAGATGCACAAGTAGCCAAAATATCTGTGAGATCCTGAAACTGTTTCGTATTGCCGTCCTTTCTCATAAACTGTTCTCCATTCCCCAGAGATTTACTATAAGCTCATTCCACGATAAATCGACGAGGCTATATGTGGAGCTCTGAACGAAATCCCTCCGATTTGGCTAAAAAGTGGTAGAAATACTCATTGGAGTGGTACGAATCATAAGAAAAAAAAAGTTTTGCGTATATTGGATATAGTTTGCGTCTAACGGAACTTCAAAAATTGGCAAAAAATCAAAATGTATGCTTTCTTTTATATTTAAAAAAATCATAACTTTGGCTCTGCTCATCAGAATTTGATAAAATATACCTTGTTGAATTTAGGAAAAGGTGAACTTTCAAAGATTTGGAATAATTTTTATTTTCAAGGATGAAGGATATTTCAGAATATCCTTTTTTACATATATGCTTGAATAACTCAAAAAATGTTATTTTGTATTTTATATATTATAGAGATTCGTCCTCTATTTCCATTTCAAACCGATCTGTATGAGTTCGGCCAAAATAATAGTTTATAAAAAAAACTAAATATTTATTACGTTACTCCTTTTCTCATCCTCACATATAGCCCAGGTGCACATACATAAGTACATAGCTGTTTTTTTTTTTTTTTTTTTTTTTTTTTTGGAAAAAAAAACGTCACTGCGCTTGTTCTATTTCTTCAATGCAGTTACATTTCCCGTTTGTTAGATTGAAAATCAGAAAAAACATATTCAAAAACGCCTGGTTCTGGCTAATCGTAGATAGATATATTATAAGTTCAAAGAAGTTCATAATAATGTTAAGATTGGATTTTCCAAATTCGCGTCGTTAAGACCAAAAAACAGCATTTTGGCTGGGGCATCAGGAACTCATTCCATCAAAATATCAAACTCATGTTTGAGGGTAGCAATATATCAACGCAGATAGATAGCTTTGGTGATTTGTAACCCTAAATTGTTACTTGGGGAAGTGTCTTAATTGCCCAAACTTTTCTAAATTAAGGAGAATCTTGACACTGCTTTAAGTAATCACTTCATAGAAGACGTAACATACTATCGGTGGATCCACACAGACCGATCAAAATTGGAAGTGAGAATTGAAAACTCTGAGGATTTCATTCAGAGGTTTTTGAAACGGCTTGGTGTTTTCATTCGTCATGTTTTTATAACTGATCAACAAAACAGGTACATAAAGGAAGTCAAAATTTTCTTAACGAAAATGGACATACTTATTTTATTGGACATTTCCGAAAATTATGGTTGTGTTGTGCAAGATGCAGTGCAAGGATACCACTAGACTAACCCTTTCTAACACCCTTTTGCAATACATTACCGGTACCAGATAGATGATATTAGAAATGAAAGTTTTGTTGTAATCAATGACTGTAAAAAGCATGACACTATCGCAGTACACTTATTTCAGCGCCGTCTATTAGAGTACCTGCACAAGAAATGCCAACATTTTAAGAAAATTATTTATTTTTCCGATGGATCTGCCCTGCAGTACAAATTTAAATTTTTAATTTAACATTGCATGAACAGGATTTTGGAGTGAATGTTGAATGGAGCTTCTTTGCGACCTCTCATGGTAAGAGCGCATGCGATGGACTCGATGGTACAATAAAATGACTGGCTGCCAGAGCTAACTCCCTTACAGTTATATAACTTGGAAACTGAAAATATAGAGAATATGGATTTCTCTTACGTGACAATATTATTGATGGAATCGGGATTTTCTAATTTAAGAATTGTGCCAGAAACAAGAAAACTTCATGATATTTTATCTCTTTCACAAGGAGTAATTAAAGGATAATATTTTTCCTCTCCATCGGAAGAATATGTATATACTCTTAAAAGATAATAAAAAATGATTTTTTTTAGTTTTTGAGGCCAGTGTGACTTATTTTTTAAATTAAAATTGTTATTACAGAATATTTAGCCGCCTATAGAACATTATTTTGGCCGAACCCATAGAGATCCCAACCTAAAATTTGAAATCGAAATATATCCATAATATACATACAATATATATATGTATACATAAACAAAAAAAAACATTTTTTGAGTTATTTAATATATATGATATGTAAAAAGGATATTCTGGAATATCCTTCGTCCTTGAAAATAAAAATTAATCCAAATCTTAGAAAGTTCACCTTTTCCTAAATTCAACAAGGTATATTTTATCAAATTCTGATGAGCAGAGCCAAAGTCTTTTTGCCTTATGATTCATACCACTCCACTGAGTACCTTTACCACTTTTCAGCCAAATTGGAGGGATGTCGTTCAATGTCGGTCGATTATTCATGGAATGACAATAAGTGTATTCCTGATGAAAATCAGGACTTCTGGCAGGCTACTCTAAAATAGTTATATTTTTCGCTAACAACCATTCTTTTACTATTCTGGCTGTGTGAACAGTTTTATTTTTCTCTAATACCTTAACACTCAAGTGGGTATGAATGAATATACGCAATGCGTATTCATGTTTTAAGTTTTTTTTTTTTTTAAATGGGATAGGGAGAGAAAGAAAGTGGTTATTTTGTTAAAACGTTTAATGGGGAGACTAAATCCTTAGTGGAGGTTGATTTATTGCTGATTTATAGTCAACTGCTTATCTTACTTGATTTTTGTTAACTGAAAAAATGAATGACTTTCGGACGAGGTTGAGATTTGAACACCGAATCTCCCGATTTGCAAGCCAGTCCACTACCACTTGAGCCACGGCCATCCGCAATATATTTTCTTACTGAAAAATGTTCAGCCAACAAATTAATGTACTTTTTCGCATTCATCTATAGTTGCTGCCAATACCATCATACGTTTCTACTCATTGATACTTCCTTTTTCAGGCTTTTGTCATACCCATAGCTGGAAAAATCGTCAGGTCCAACCAGATTGATTTATTTTCATCACTAAAAACTGCTCTTTCCCAGTTGTATTATTTACCTACATTTAGAATTAATCTAACAGATATGAATTTCGGCCAATCTATACTTGATATACCACTACAACAACAACAGATATTGTGTACTCACAGTATGGGGGCCTCCGCACATTATGGTCATGTAGTTAGAGAGTGGTATGAAAATTCGTGAATAGGGCGGGATGAAGCCTTTCTGTGGCCTCCTTGACCCCAATGAACTTTTATTTATGGGGGCTGATGAAGGACATTATTTACTCATCAAGAATAATAACATTGAAAAACATCCCAACAACCTTAGGTTTAACAAGACAGCTGCAAAAATACGAGAAGAATAATGGGCATTGTTAAAGCCTTTTAAAGACAAGCTCTACCACTGGTTTATACAGGTATTGAAGGTATTACGATCAATATTTTTCTAAAATTTTCAAGAATTTTTAATTGAATATTTTGCCCCTTTCAATAAGTTGGGTCGTATCTACAATAGAAAACTTTCAAAATTGCAAAAAGTGGGGGTTGGTAAGATAATTTTTCAAAAAAGATGATGAAAAAGTCAAAACTTTAAGTTTAACAAAGAATATCTGGACACATTAATTTTAGGGACAAGTTTACTTTGAAGAAATTAAGGAAATGGGTTCAACGGTACCCCATTTGTTACAGGGCAGCGTAAGGTTTTGCTAAAACCCCTGTATCTCGAAGGGGGTTATTTTCTTGCTTTTGTTATGATAACTATTACCCATAATTCATTAATTCTTAAAGTTTTCGCTGCCGCATTGTATTTTTTATATCGGCTTTTTTTACGTATCTATGCTTTGGCTCATTAAATTTTCTGCGCTGGACATCGAAATAATAATGTAAGCATTTTTTTTTTTTTCTCGGAAACCGATATACTTCTGTTCATTTTATATGCAAGTTTTTTAGCGTCATCTCTTGTAATTATGTAGTGTTTCGCAGTTAAACATTTATTGCCAATGTGGAAAACAAAAGTATTTGTTTTTGTATTTTTGTATGAGATTTACTCGTGTGTAGGTAGTACTACAATTTGGCAGTTTTTTATTTTTATTAACTGCTTACGAGTGTAGTCCCTCTTAAAATGTTCTACTGCTTTTATAAACTTTTGATTATGGCTGTACCGCTGTATTCGTAATAGCTTAACATATGTACGTTGTTAGTGTTTAGACATTATCAAATAATAATTGAGCACCTTTATATTTGGTAACAAAGGTGTGGACTTAGTATGGCAATGTTCGCACGACTCATTTTCATTTAAAGCCTTAAAGATTAATACTATGGGTGAGATTAACGAACTTGGATAAACAGGTTCAATAATGTCTACTTCAACTAGTGTCTTGACTCTAGTCAACTTGTTGTTTTTCCGACTTGAAAAATATATGTCATTAATATTTGAAAAAAAGCCGACTGTCTTCTAATTAGTTAATGTCAACTAGTTTTAACTTTTTTAAATTTTAATACTCCTCATCAAAGACTACTTCCTATTTTAAATAAAATTTAATGATGCCATGGACTCAGTTTATCAAATCACTCTCATTAAATGCGTTATTCCCTTTTTCAGATTTAATTTTATATCACTTTATAATCAGACCCAGGAACTCACATTTGTTGTATTTGCCATTCCCAGCTGAACAGTAGCTACCATCTGCAAGCCGTCAGCATCTTTGGTATTCTCCATCAAATTTGAAGCAAAGATTAGAAGCCTGACGCTGAAAAAACCAGACGTCTGGAAGGAAACCAATTTTAAATTCAAATATACAAAGGCGTATTGTGTCGCATATTAAATATGGAGTATATGATAATGTGGTTCAGGTTAATAAGGCATTAAACCAAAACAATGGGATTAATGTAACAACTGAGGCTGTACGAACAATTTTGCACGGAAACGGTTTTCATGGATGCGCTTAAATTAAAAAAATCCCCTTTTGACCGACCGCCATAAGAAATTAAGGCTACAATTTTGCCAAAAATATAAGGGTTATTGTTGAGCAAAGGTAATTTGGTCGGATGAAACAAAAATAAACCATCTTGTGGCCAATGGCCGCCAATGGATCTAAAAAAGGCCAAGTGAGCCAGTTAGCGATCGCCATATCAAAACAACATTAAAATTTGGAGGATAACATCTTATGATTTGGGGATACATGCATTCACCAGAATGCATTAGAGTCCGCGAAGACAGACTCCTTACAAGTTTGGAAAAGTAGCATAAAGATCGTCGGACATTAATTTCCAGCAAGATAATAATCCGAAACACACAGCCAAATTACAAAAACGTGGCTGTAAAATCAGCAATTTCAAATACTTAATTGGCCACCACACAATCTGCAGGCCTGAATCCGATCGATCAAAGATGGGTTGAGGTTAAACGTGCTATTTCGGATTTGCCTGGAGATTATTCGAATTTGCATGAATTATGACACCGCATTAAACTGCTTGGCAAAATATCACCGCAAGTCAATGTAAAAAATTAATAGAATCCATGCCAAGAAGATTAAAAGTGGTCCTCAAAGCAAAAGGAGGCCATACGAAGTGCTAAGTTGGAACATTTTGCAAAGTCAACAAATTGATCAAATGCCCTATTTTTACTTTTGTTGTATTAATTTATGTTAAAAGATGAATTTGGCCCTCAATATTTTTTATATTGAATTATAGTATTATTTTATTTTTTTGTTTAAAACTTTGAATTATAAGCAGAAATAAAAAAGTTACGAACAAAAGCCTTTTATTCTGCTAACCATGTGATCAAAAAGTTACGAACAAAAGCCTTCTATTCTGGTAATAATGTGATCAAAAAGTTGATTCACTGTATATTGTATATATATACACTGCAGGCCAAAAGTTTGAGGCCACCCTAGTGCAAAAAGTTACGAACAAAAGCCTTCTATTCTGGTAATAATGTGATCAAAAAGTTGATTCACTGTATATTGTATATATATACACTGCAGGCCAAAAGTTTGAGGCCACCCTAGTGCTCAACAAAATTTTACATTGAAAAAAGCTTTTTAGTAGAATAATAATGTAAAATGAACGGGGAAGAAAAATAAGAAGAAAAATACTTTTATTTTGTTTGAAAAACAAGCTTTATAAAAAGAAGAAAAAAATTACTTTTTCGTCAGAATCCTTCGTCAATTTATCTTAGTCGGGAGCCCACCATTTTCTTTGTATGCCTTGTATACTTTTCTAATCACTCGAACCAAATATCCCACTTTACTTGAAGAGAAACATTCCCAAACCATAACAGAACGGCCTTCTTATTTGACGGTAGGAACTACACGGTCTGGTAGTATATTTTGTTCTATTGAAATCTTCTTCCGTCCAATTTCTATGCTTTTTGGCAATTTTTAACTTTTTCTGCTTGTCCTATTTGCATATCTTAATCTTCGTTTGATCGTGGTCAAGAACTGCGGCTTATTCCGTTTGATTTGTTTCTGCACTTATTTCTAGTACTGTTTTTCGCTTGTTTTTACTATTAGCCGATCCTCATGTTTAGTTGAAGCTCTAGGCCGTCCTGGCCGTGACTTATCCTCAAGGTTTCCGAATTGAGAGTATTTGAGCAGCACATTGATACATTCAAGCAACTTTCTAGTGCGATTTGCCTTCTGTAAGAATGGTTATAATTGCAAGTCATTTCTCAATTGTAGTTTCCGCGAATTTTCTCATTTTGAAAGAGCTTTTCTTTCTCAAGGCTTGAAGAATCTCAAATAGATGCTTATAAATTCGAAGTGTGGCTTTTATGTAAGAATATTGCAATCCAGGTCGACGAGTCCAGTGATTTGATAATCCTTTTGATGGAAGGAGTCATAAAATAGTGCTGAATTAACAACCAAAAGTCATAAAATTTATTAAATTTAGAAAACCTTTTATGTAAGAATATTGCAATCCAGTTCGACAAGTCCAGTGATTTGATAATCATTTGATGGAAGGAGTCATAAAATAGTGCTGAATTAACAACCAAAAGTCATAAAATTTATTAAATTTAGAAAATCTTAACATTTAACAAGCGGGTATTTCAATATTTGTAAACAAAACGCTGATTGTTCAAAAGCGTGGGTGTAAAACTCGACTTTATTATCTGAATGTGTTGTGTATAGTTCAGGTAGAAAAATTACTTAAAAAAAACTCAATATAAGTTGTCTAATGTGGCCTCGTACTTTTGCTCATATAAATGTATAGGGTTTTCCAATAGGGACTTGACAACTTTGAATTTAAATTGTGAACGCACTCTTTCACTAATCATCAAACTGTCACTGTCAATTTATTCAGTAAACTCAACACTACAACTCTGCAAACTATAAAAATTTTCTACAGATATTCGGAGTCTTCAGTGACGAAGCTCATTTTTGGCTCAGTGGGTTCGTCAATAAGCAAAATATGCGTTATTGGTCGGGTGAAAACCCACATGTCCTTCATGAATCACCACTTCATTCATGCGGTTTGCATGCCGGCGGCGCTATTGGGCCATATTTTTTCGTCGACGATAACGATCGTCACAGTACTGTGAATTGTCAGCGTTATCGCTCCATGATCACCGATTATTTTTGGCCCGAATTGGAAGATATGGACCTGGACGACATGTGGTTTCAACAGGATGGTGCCACAAGCCACACAGCACACGCTACAATCGATTTATTGATGAGTAAGTATGGTGAGCGTGTTATCTCAAAACATGGGCCAGTCGATTGGCCGCCTCGTTCGTGCGATTTACCGCCGCTTGACTATTTTCTGTGGGGCTACGTTAAGTCATTGGTTTATGCCAACACGCCAACGAAGTTGGAAGAGCTCAGAACCAACATTGAACGCGAAATAGTGTCCGTTTCGTGCCACGTGTCCGCGGTGGCCATATGAACGAAGTCGAGTTCCATTCATAAATGTTTGGATTGTACTTCAACCCAATAATAAAGTTTTTGAAATATCTCAAATGGTTTGTCTTTTATTTAAAATAAAGTTTTCAAGTCGTTATTAGAAAACCTTATATAAATATGTAAATGCGTTCAAAGTTCAATACAATGCCTACATTCGACGCCAGATTAACATGTTCGGATATCACAGGAACTTCTTGTAGCTTCTGTTCGAATCTGAGCGATAAAACTTATATGTAATAGGCAATACAGACACGGAAATAATCTTGCCTTACCTTAATTTACTTATACTCGTATTTCCACCTCCTATTCCAGTGAAATTGGCAGTGGCATTATGCCTTTCCAAAATTTTAATCAGTTGTAACTGTGTTCTTGATTCTTTCGCAACCCGAATGTCACGAATATGGAGTATAGAGACAAAGTATCAATTTTCCAATTATTCATTATAGAAACCAATGTTTGTCGTATCGATAGCCTACTTTTTCTCTCCCTAACCTTTTGTCCACAATTTGTACAAACATTTTAAGAGTTTTCATTATTTATCTGGCGCCGCCTAAACTCAACTCCACCAGCTAGTTTAGGGATATTATTTTCATATTAATCAATGTTTATCCTATGACTACGACAGAAACGAATGTCAAAAATATATAGGGTGATTCATCGTGAGGTTTGATATATAATGTAAAATAAAACATATAAATTTAAAAGTGAACTCAAATTTTTTGAGACTTTACATATCCCCAGAGAAAATAGTCCAAAGGTGTGATATAGCACGATCTGAGCAGCCAATTTACCGTAGCGCCGTCTTGTTGAAACCAGAGTTCACCGAGACCATGAGCTTGAGTTTCAGGAAGCATATAGTCCGTTTACATGGCGCGATAACGGTTACCATTGACGGTAACATTCTGATTTGCCTCATTTTTGAATAAATATGGACCAATGATTTCACCAGCTCATAATCCACACCATACCGTTGTTTTTAATGGATGTAAGGTAGCTCTTGGTACTTTTCGGATCGCTCATCAGCCCAAATACGGCAATTTTGTTAATTAACGTATCCATTGAGCCAGAAATGGGCTTCATCACTGAACAAAATTTCACGATAAAACACCGGATTTTCATTGAGTTTTTCCAGAGCCCATTCACTGAAAATATGGCGCAAATTCAAGTCGCCTGGCTTCAATTCTTGCACAAGTTGAATTTTGTACGACGCCGAATCGATTCGTCACGGTCTTCACGTACACTCCCAGTTACAGCTGCTATAGTCTCTTCACTACGGGCTGGATGTGGTCTAACCGGTCGAGTATCATCCACTAATGTAAACTGGGACTCAAATTTGCGAATGGTATTAGCTATAGTGGTTTTTGTAGGTCGATTATGCGCATCGTAAGTTCCTCGAATTGTTTGCTGATTTTCGTAATACAGCTGAACAATTTGGAGACGCTGTTGTGGTGTGAGTCTTTCCATGATGACTTGCCAAACGATACTGAACAAAAATGACAAAGCAGTTTGACAGGAGTTACGCGTGATCTGTCAAAAAAAAAGCCTATTGAAAATCAAACCTCACGGTGAATCATCCTATATTACGAACATTTAAAATCCACAATCGCGATGAAATGTTCTAATTTCATTTTCCTCATTGCTCAAGAATGCCTGGATGGAACTGCTTATTAAAACTCAAACTAATGTTGGTTACAAATTAGATAACAATCATTTTATGGGTTTGTCTGCTATTATTTTATATTGATACTTTATCTCGTGTTCTAGTGGGAGGCAAATTAAATTATTCCCGCTGACAGCGTAACTAGTTAAAAGGATTATTTTTGTTTGTTCTTCTCTAACAGTTGTTTGTACTAATTAAAATGAATTTTTTAGTTCTCTTCAAACTAATTTATAAATATAAGTTGGGTTGTACATTATCTACATACGTGTACATATATACATACGCGTTTAATATGTGAACAGTTTCTAAGAATAATAAAAGAGAAGTAGCTAATAGAACAAAGTATTAGCTTTAAAATAAGGTATAGTACTTAATTGTTAGTATGACCGTTATTTTTTAATATTTTTTATCCATTTTTAGTACTTTTTTTTATAAAATTGCCCCTCCCGCCTAAGCGGAGGAAAATAGACTCCCCTGCCATAGTAAAAATTATATAAATTATAAATTGTTGGCGCCTAAGTTATAGTACTCTCCCCCTCTTATTATTTTGCGTAAATTCATATTCCAACACAACACAACTTGCAGCTCTAGTTGACGGAACTTTCACATTGCAGGAAAAGTAGCCTCCAAAAAAGTCTCCAAACGCAAAAGGGGCAATGACAACAATCTGAACGATGCTGGGTGCAAATACTGTGTCGATCAATGTAGAAGCTAGAAGAATGGAACTCTTAGATTGAAGTGCTCAACGCAGTAATCTTTTATTGGCTAAACAACAAGGCTTTCGAGGTTTTCGGACAACCAAAACTGATTTCTGCCAATTCTGGGTTCCAGGGCAGCTCAGAGAAACGAGAAATGTCCTGATGCGTCTTCATACCCAAAACCCTGGACTCGATACTGAAAAGTAGAAAAAACCTGCTCTGACAGGGTGAGAAAGAATCGGGAAAACAAGGACGGCTCTTCTCTTGTTGTGAAATTAGACAAAGCTTTTGTCGAGACCATTAAGTCTAGGTATGACTTATGTCCCTATCTGCACCTTGGACGGGTAAATTTCCGATTTGTCTCCAAATGAGTGCGGATAGGAGACAACCAGTATCAATCTATTTTGTGTACTCAAATCAACCTTCAACATTCCAAGTCGGAGACTGCATCTCTATGTAGGAGATTTTCCGTGTTGAAAACAAAACCCCACATAATATTTCTACAGGAACCATGGGTGTGGAATAAACGCATCTGTGGTTTTGATGTTTAAGAGGTTTCACACCATTTTATGACGGGTGATCGGAAAAGCCGAGAGCTTGTCTTTATGTGCCGAACACACTCTCACCATTTAAAATTGCCCAATTTTGCAACTAAGATTTAGTTGCTGCAGACATAAGCTACGAAACAATTGAGGAATGGCACAAATTCGTCATTGCGTCTGGTTGTTTCCCCTATGATTCGTTACTGCCGCCATCACCGAAGGAGCTCGACAAATACAATAGTACTCCTTCAAACTCAGGACAAAACAAAAGCTAGAGCAAGTTGTTCAAAAGCTGAACGGTCCTACACTAAGTGTTTCGAAATGGCATGTGTAGTAAGCAATCCTGCAGATCGCCCTTTCCTTGGTGGAACGCAGTCTTCCTAAAGAAGTCAAAAAACTTCTAAACAGGTCACTTGAGACTAGTTTGGGGGAAGATTAGAATCTTTACAAATCGTAACAAAAATAATTTATGAGGCTTATTCGGATTTCGAAGAGTGCCTCTTACAAATTTTTTGGCGGAAAGATCGAAGCTATCGTTGAAACCTTTAAAGGGGAAAATTAACAATTTTGGAACCACTCAGAAAATCTGACTGTACCTATACTGAGTCCAACACAGAGACTTCGTCTCATGCTTGAGTCTCACTTCCCAGGTTACCTAATCGGAACCAGCATACAACTAGCTCCTATCAGCTGCTAGTGAGCTGAGTGGTGACGGATGAGGTCATCAAACATGCAGTTGCTTCTACTGATGACTTCAAGTCGCCTTGCACTGATGGTACCTAGTCTAGTCATAAATACTGATATAAAGAAAAACTTATGCCAAATGAAAACGCGCTGATATTTTTAAAAACAAATTTAAACCAGTCATTAATCGCATTACGAACCTTATTCATCACAAGGGCTCACTTCAAAGACTCAATATAGGTAATGAGTAGAGTATTAAATTCCCTCTTAATCGGACCATAACTTGTAATCCAAAGGGTTGAGGTCCGTGCAACCAGCTGATCTATCGTCCGATGATATGAAGTCAGATACATTTTTTTAGCCACTCTCGAGTGGTTTTCGCCTTGTGGGCTGAAGCAGAATCTTATTGGAAAAATCCACTGCTTGTTTGTGAACATTTTTTGGCTTAGCGGCTTAACGACGTTTTCCAAAACAGTGGTTTAGTAAACTTTCGCCGACGTCGTGACTCCTTTTTCATAAAAATGGAGGTTGGTTATGCCATCGTAGCTCACTCCTCCACGATGCTATTCCGTTTGCGGGGTGGTGGCCTCTTTTAACTATTGAAATATCTTCTGACGCTTCTTTTAATGTGAGATTGTTTTACTTATTAAAAATTTCTTCGACGTTAAAAATTTTCTTGTCGGTAAACTGAATTTGTCTAAGAGCTTTTTTAGCGTACCGCCTTAAGCGATCTTTTGATTCTTGCTTACTATTATCAGGTGTCCAGCGTGTCTTTTGTAGGCAGTCCCAAGTCTTCTTTGATGATGTGAGACATGGATTTTTGGGTAATGTTCATTTCCCGCGACAAAAATGTCTGCTTTATGTCTGATTCGAGTTTGCACGGCATTAATGGCATCCGGAGTCCTTACAGTGCCTGGATGGCCGGATCTTTGACGGTCACGTTCGATCCCAGAATCCTCAGTATCTATGTACTGTTAACAGTATTGTACAGTCTGTTGGATCGGGTCTAGCGACTGTTTGCAATGTTTTGAAAATCCTCTCAAAACTGAGGTTGTTCTCTTTTCGAGAAGGAGAATGTGCTTAAAGACATCATTATCCAATTCTCAAAAGAAGCTAAGTATTTCGGTTTCTATAACAAACTTCTCTGGACTAAACATGTTATACCGAAAGCTTACAAGGCGCTGTCAGCCTTCTGGCTATTTAAAGGAATCATATCGTAGCATAGATAGAGATCAGCATTGTATTAAAGGATTGACCTCCTCGTAAAACTCTTAAAGAAGGAGAACTCAACATTCTTAAAGAACTGTAGATTGAACCCAAAAAGGTTCTGCAAACTTTAGTTCTGTAAACTAGGATTAATGAAGCAATTTGTAAAGTCTCGTGACCAAAGTGGTTCTTTATTTAACTTTATTCTAAAATAAATAATGGAATATTTGTTGGACCATGGATACGAGAATTAAATAAAAAAACTTTCAGAATTTAGATTGTAAATTTGAAATTGAACTATTTACACTCCCACTTAGAAAGGTTTCCAAAAAAATTGAGTGATGTTAACGAAGAGCAAAGAGAGAGATTCGGTTAGTACATCAAGAAATGAAAAGACGTTATAAGACATATGGTCATCAAAAAAAGCGTTTTGGGTCAAGGCCTTTAGTAGATAAGGAAAAGACATTTCGTAAGTAAGACATACATAGTTTTAAGCATTTTTAAGTCGTTAAATAATAATATTGGGTATATAACTTCATTGTGCGGTGAAAAGTGCGGTTTGCTAATAGATGGCGTAACTTGTATAATTCCATTAGAATATACGTTGGAAAGCTACTGTCATTGTTCGTCATTTCCGTATATGTCATTCATTTGAAGCGTAAACAACAATAATTTTTTTTCACTCAAATATGTCGAACTTTGTGCCTGAAGAAGTGTTTTTCGGGGAGTTCTTCTTCATTACTTGAATAGGAAGAAAACTGCTGTCGAAAGTCATTGTATTTTGGTGGAAGTTTATGGTGAACATGCGCTAGCTGAGTGAACGTGCAAAAAGTGGTTTGCACGATTTAAAAGTGGTGATTTTGGCGTGGAAGACGATGAACGTCCTGGGCAGCCAAAAAAGTTTGAAGATGACGAGCTGGAAGAATTACTCTATGAAGATTGTTGCCAAACACAAGAAGAACTCGCAGAATCTTTGGGTGTCACTCAAGCAGCCATTTCAAAACGTTTAAAAGCAGCTGGATATATTCAAAAGCAAGGAAATTGGGTTCCACATGAACTCAAGCCGAGAGACGTCGATAGTCGGTTTTGCATGTCCGAAATGCTGCTGGAACGCCACAACATGAAGTCATTTTTGCATTGGATTGTTAGTGGTCATGGATCCATTACGACAAAACCAAGCGTAAAAAATCATATGTGCAACCCGGCCAACCAGCTAAATCAACGGCAAAGCCGAATATCCATGGCGCGAAGGTAATGCTCTGTATTTGGTGGGATCAGATGGGTGTGCTGTATTATGAGCTGCTAAAACCGGGTGAAACCATCAAAAGACAACGCTACCGAACAAAATTAATCCGTTTGAAGAGAGCAGTAGCCGAAAAATGCCCGGAATATGCGACCAGACACGATGCAATAATTTTCCATCATGACAACGCTCGGCCCCACGTTGTTATTCCGGTTAAGAACTATTTGGAAATGGGAAGTCTTACCCCACCCGCCTTATAGCTCAGACCTTGCCCCTACTGACTACCATTTGTTCCGGTCGATGCAGAATTGCCAGAAAGATCTGAAAAAGTCATAGCTTCAGATGGGCAATACCTGTACTATTGTACATGTTTTTCTTAAATAAACTTTCAAATTTTGAAAAAAAAAACCGCACGAAAATAATTATATACCTAATATTTAGTTGAAACTTAAGACATTCGATTCAGAAGCACCCCAAATCGTGAGAAGCACGGGAACTAACGTGAGTTAGAGCACCTGTATAGACGAGAATCGCGAGATGTGAGAAGACTCACGTATAGTAAATTAAAGGTAAAAGTGGCATTAAATGATACATCCAGAAAAAAAAAATACTCCAAGTTATGATGTTTTCTACCATGATATTCTTATTAAGTGACCCTTAAAACCCCCCGACTATAGATTTTTAGAGACCTATACCGTTTTTCTGCAATATTTAATGTGTCAAACGGATTCAAACACCGTCTTGGAAATAAAAATTTCAATTTTCAAATCGTGGATGACCGTTCAGTAGTTTGTTTTTTTACGAATAGAAAAAGCGACCAAAGAATGCTATGCATTCTGTACATAACCTCAAACGTAGTAAAAAAAAAAAACATTTTTCGAGTTATATACTCAAAAATATTTCAAAGCTCTGACGTGATGTCAATCAATTTCAATCAATTGAGTAACATATTTTAAGATTTTCTACTATCACTAGCTTTTTGAACAGCAATTCTTACCGATTGGCGCATACTGTATTGCAATAACTTTCCATCAATCTCACAGTATTTTTGTTTGACATAGTATTTCGTTAGTTATTTTTACAAGCTGCAAATTAAACATGAAAACATAGCAATTTCAAAAGTGTGATGTTATGGTACTCACTACTTATGTACCTACATATATAACCTGATTGCACAGTTGCAAACTATATTTACAGTGGTTTTCAATTTCACTCACCCATCTAACGGATCTACTGAAATTGGAGGAAGTCGTTAGGACATGAACAAGTATACATTGATCACAAAGGCAATCAAATTATATGTTTTATACGTAAATCCGTCGGCTATGTGAATATGTAGAATATAAGTCGACACTTCGTCCAACTGAATTTTACTATTTTTGGTCTAGCATTCTTCACACATGAAAATAAAATACATTAAAGCAATTGTATCAAAAGCAATTGTACAGCACAAGGATAGTTAGATCTTGTGGATGTAGGAGTGTGTAGTGACATTTTGTGCTCTACAATTCTCTACTCTAGTATGTCAAAAATAATCGCTACTCAGAGAAGCGCCTGTTGTCGACGTATATTTCGTTTCACTTCAATACAAATTTCTTTGTAATATAAGTATACCCAATTTCTTAAATGACATCAACTGATAAATGATTGAGAAAATACACAACCTTTTAACAGTTAAAAAACATTGAAAATTAAATTGGTAAGTTTAGTGCTATTTTTTTCTTTTGCGGCACAGAGGTTTAAGGTTTTACGAAACACGAATACTTTGTTTTTTGATACACAGTTAACGCAGGGCAATTTCACAAGCTGAAAAATGACAAGTAACTTTGACTTCACACATGGATATGTAGACATTGCATTTCACCATCCGAAGGGTATATTTTTAGATGTTGTTAGAAAATTTACGGAGTCTTAGCTTAGTGAGTGAGCCAATAGTGGCAGTGTCACTCTGCCCTCCTCAAACGGAAGCTAATTTTAAAAAAAAATTATCAGGCTCCCGGATATCGTAAAAGAATTGCAGGTTTTCACTGGAAACCCAACCCAATACCTCTCCTGGGTTCATGTTGTAGACAGAGTTCTGAAGGACTTCAAGATTATCAAATTCAAACCGCTGCATCGTGCAATTTTACAGCACATATCAACTTTTCCTAATGGTTTACAAACTAAAGACAGGGTCCTTCACAGAAAGAACCGTCAATGCGCTAGTCGAATCATACACAAAAAGAGCGCTGGATGTTTTTGTCCGTGGCCTCAACGGCGACCTCTCTAGGCTTTTAATCGTCCAAAGACCTAAAATTGTCCCCGAAGTCTGTTCCACATGTAATTTTAGGAATCATTCGATCCAAATCAGTACTGATCCAAACACAATTACTTTTCCTGTTAACCAAACATTTCACTCACAATGCCATCAAGGAAGCTCCACGACATACCGGTGGGTACGCTTCCCGAGCGGAAGTCCCAAGCCTTACTTTAAACTGGAGGTGGATAGATCAATTCAAACATGGCAAGCAGATTATACCAATCGCCCTAAGTGCAAGAATTTACGTAAAAAGCAAGAAAATTCGATAACCACCCTTAGAAATATTATAGGCTATTTAATATCGTTTCCATCAAGGACGAATCAGTGGAAAAATATCTGGAAATTGCTGGTGAAAGTGATGTGATGAACTTTACGTCGGACGCCCATTCAGCGTACCATATATTATATACAATAGAATATGTTACTCGAAATGAATCAAGATAAAGGTTCCTCATAGATACCGGAGCAAACAAAAATTTCATTAGCGATTAAATAAAATAGCTAACAATCAGTCTTAAGAAATCTTTTAATGTTCTGTCAGACGTGTATCTCACAGTACGTCGAAGGGAAGATTTTTACACATACCAACAGAGAAACTTTAGTTAAATTATATGTCCTACCTGGTCTCAATTCCTTTGAAGTTGACTATACATTGAAGGAAATGGAGGCACTCATAGATCGGAGAAAAATATCTTGATTCTAAAACATAATATTAGGATCCATTTGAAAGAAAGTTTGATCATAGGAATAAATTTAGTGATAAATCCCAAGCTCCTACAAAACTTAAGTCAGACTGTTAGAAATAATGAGAAAACACGATTCACTTTTTGGTCCCGTTGACATGAGAGCAGTAGTGTTCTCTCCGATATAAGAACAAGTACATATGAACCAATACATACTCAAAGCTACCCTTATCCAGCCTTCTTGAGAGGGAAGGTAGGGAAAGAAATAGCTAAGTTGCTTGAAGAGGGTATAATTCAACCTTCTAGAACTACATATAATTCGTCCATCTGGGTGGTTTCGAAAAAGCCGAAGCCAAATGGCGAAAAACAATAACGAATGATCATCGACTACAAAAGTGTGCAGACGCGTATTCTATCCCGGATATTAATTCCACGCTCGCCAGTTTGGGTAGGGCTACATTTTTTTACAATTTTACAAAATTAGGGTTTGATTAAATACCGATGAAACCTTTAGGCATTCCAACGACTTCCTTTTCAGACTTCGATCCGATGTCTGCCCCTGCTATATTCAAACGTATGACAGACGATGTCTTAAAACCTTACATTACCAAAATTTGTTTTGTCTACATCGATGACATACTCTTTTTTGGCAACAGTGTAGAAAATCATCTGAGGAAACTTAAAACTGTATTGGTCAGACTAAAAAAAGCGAAATTAAAAGTAAACTTAGAAAAGACACACTTTAGGCTAACTCTAATCCTTCTTAGGTTTAATAGCCTATTACATGAAATTTATTCGGGACTATGCGAAGATAGCGAATCCTCTAACCTTACAAGGCTGAACGTGCTCGAGCTAAGGCGAATGAACCTATTCGGGTTCCAATCAATTTGAATGACAAGGCGCTAAGAGCCTTAAATGATTTAAAAATTCTCTTAACATCCACAGAAATTGTACTCTTCCCTGATTTTCAGAAACCATTTAAACGATAAACTGACGCCTCCAACTATGCAATAAGCGCTGTTTAACCCAAGACGAGGACTAAAATGTTAGACTATTGGATATATCTCCAGAAGTCTTGACAAGACCGAAGAGAATTATGCAATTAATGAAAAGAAATCCTGGCTATACTTTGGCCTCTTGGTAATATACGATCATACCTATACGGCGGTGTTAAAAAAGTGCGGATCTTCACAGATTGACAGACCCATTGCCCTTCGTGTTGGGGAATAGCAACTTTACCTCTAAAGTGAAGAGATAGAAAGCTCACATAGAAGAGTACATTTATAATTTAATTTATAAACCAGGTAAATCAAATTTTGTGGCCGATGCCCTTTCTAGACAACAGACCTTTGATAGCAGTTGTTGAGCAATACCTTAATTGTACACTATGAAGGATTATTGAATGGAAACAGCCGAGTACGGTTGTTCTGGTACGATCACGATACTTTAGAGTACGTCTGAGAGTGCGATTAAGGATATACTGATGTGCATTCCTAGCGAGACGGGTCTTACAGTTGAAGGTTTTAAGAGGTGGAATGCAACTGGCGATTTCTATGGAGCACTGATGGTGGAAATAAAACAAAATGGGAAAAAAGACATTTCGTCGGTGTTTGAGAGTATCCATTGACTGGGTGATCTTAGCATCACCTGTGAGTTCTATGCACGGTTTTAAATCTTATTTAGCACGTGCAGATATGGTTTAGGCGCACCTGAATATATTTATTAGTCCAATTTTGGGCGAATGAATGCCTTATATATTGAGCCCAGATCAGAAGGGAAAAAGTACTTCTTACAATACATCGTTTGAGGAAACTTAGACATTTCGCAGCATTTTTGGCGACATCGAATATGTAATTATTCCAACGCAAGTTGCCATGGACACACATCCGAGAATTTAAAGTTTTTCGGTTTCAACGTTACAAGTGCCATTCATGGATAATGGCTAGGTGTCCAAGTTTCGATTTAACGACAGCAGTCACCATTGTATTTTGGAAGCATTAAATTCTACTCTTTCAGTGGTTCCCCAATTAGTTATGCTCTTAACATCAGAATTAAATGAAATAAATATATATTAAATAAATAAATATATATTATTTTGTGAATATCAGACTGGAAACTATCCAAAACAACTTAAATTAAATTTTCCGAAAGGTAATTTCTAATCCATTGAAGAAGAGAGTCATCGATCCTATTTTCGACAAAAGAGACTGATGCCAAACTCTGTCAAATGCCTTGTGCAACTATCTTGCTTTCGGCAGATTGATGTATGGTTTGGTTAAACTTTTCGGTAAGACATGCCATTGAATCACTGCTGGTCATTGAGAAGTTTTCGTGTTTCGAGGTATTTCGTGAGCTGATGGTTTATCAGCATTTCCATGATCTTGTGAAGAAGGGACGTTAGTAGGAGGGGAAAAAAGATTTTTTAAGAACAGACTGGACAAATGCGGTTTTTTATTTCCATGGAGAGAGTGCTAAAGAGTAGAAATGAAGAAAAAGCTTACGCATTGGTTTTGCCAGCGAGGGTGAACACCTCCTCAAAGGAGGGGAGATATACCATCTGGACCAGCGGATTTGTGAATGTTAAGATCTTTAAGAATTCTTGCTACTACATTATACGTTCTTAAGAAATCAAGATATGGCGAGGTAAATGCAAAAAATTGGATAAAATATTTTTTCTTTTTTCTTGTTTAAAAGTTTTGCGTTGAAATATGTTTTTTTTTATAACACTTTATAGATTTAATTTCTTTAGATTCAATTACAAAAATCATTATAACCTTTTCAGTAGTTTTTTTGTTTTTTATGGACATAAATGCATACTTATTTTGAAATTTGTTTTTGTAATCATTTTATACTTGATACCCGTTTAAAATGATCAAAAAGGATTAATTATCGTACAGCAAACTCTACAAAAACGTGTTAAAGTATTTAAATAAGTGTTCAGATATAAAAAAAAAAAAAAATAAAAAAATAAGCTAAAACTACAACCCTATCTCTTTCTCTTAATATCCATCAATTTGTAAACAAAATTTTGTACATAATCTAGACTGAAAAAATAAAAGCTTCTACTGAGCCATTTCTCCCCTTAATTAAATAACTGTGAAATGATTAACGTATATATATATATAATATCTAGGAAGCTATATAAATTTTAATATGTTCCTGTCAATAAACTTGAAATTGCGACAGTGATTTTATAGCAACAAAGTGAAAAAGAAAAAATCGTCATAATATCTATAAATATAAACATCTTTTTTATTACAAAGCAAATTTACGAGGAACTTTGCACATACGAGTATGTTTTAAATATTTTTTAATAGTATGATAAGCTGTGTAACAGGCGCCTACGTGGAGGGGACCGCGACATTGATTACAAATGTAGCTTGTTTCACTTCGCAATCCTTTCGAGGAGTAGATTCTGCACCCCCTGTAGGCTCTTTTTTTTACTCCTGTTGCTATTTCTATTAGTCATGTTCGCTTATTTTACCGCTTAATCGACAGGGGTGATATTGCTGGGAGGACTTTTTAGTAACAGAGGAGGAAGGATCAGTAACGTAACTACATTCACCAGAATGGTTATTTACCAATTCTCTAGCTACTGCAAGCAAACATTATTAAAAAAGAGTTTCTAGTAACGAATCGGTTATCAAGTATTCCTTCCAGTGTGACTTGCATCCCAGAAACTTTTTCATGTCACTTTTGGTAACATCAATCCATTTTAAGCATTTATCATAACTTTTATATGATTTTTTAGTCTATTGATAATACAGATATGTATGCAATGCAAACAAGTCGAAACATTCGTTACCGTAGATTACTTTTTTACTTCACTAATACTTTGTGGATTGTTGCATTCAACAGCTACACCAGAAATTTTTGAGAATTTTACTAATTTTCGTAAAATGTTATTTCAATCTTCTGAGGAAAAAGACGAATCTTCTCCGGCGAGTCATAACCGTTATCGTCACTTTCACATTAGTCATTAATGTTTTTTTTTTTTTTTTTTATCGTTTGTAGCAGAACTAACACATGGGTTGAATAGTCAGTGCCGTTTTATAGTAAAACACAAAATTTTTCCAAAATTCAACTTTATTTATCAATATAGTTGCCTTCGAGGGCGATACACTGATTAAAACGATTTTTCAATCTTTCGATACTAGTTTTGTAGTACGTTTTCGGTTTAACATCAAAATAAGCATCTGTTTCGGCGATTACTTCTTCATCGGTCTTAAATCTCTTTCCGGCGAGCATTCTTTTGAGGTCTGCGAACAGGAAATAGTCGCTGGGGGCCAAATCTGGAGAATACGGTGGGTGGGGAAGCAATTCGTAGCCGAATTCATTCAATTTTGCCATCGTTTTCATCCACTTGTGCATTGTCGACACGGTGCATTGTCTTGATGAAACAGCACTTCCTTTTTTTCAAATGCGGCAGTTTTTCTGCGATCTCGTCCTTCAAACGCTCCAACAACGCAATGTAATAGTCGCTGTTGATAGTCTGCCCCCTTTTGGAGATAGTCGATGAAAATTATTCCATGTGTATCCCAAAATACGGATGCCATAACCTTGCTAGTCGACTGTTGAGTTTTTGGTCGTTTTGGGCGAGTTTCGTCGCCTGCTCGCCACTCAGCTGACTGCCGAATTGACTCTGGTGTGAAGTGATGGAGCCAAGTTTCATCCATTGTCACATACCTACTCAAAAATTCGGCTTTATTGTGGTTGAACAGCTTTAAACACTCCTCTGAATCATCAACACGTTGTTGTTTTTGGTCGACTGTGAGCAAACGCGGCACCCACTTTGAACAGAGCTTTCGCATGTCCAAATATTCGTGTATGATATCTTCAGAGCCTCAGCTATCTCGATCAACTTCACTTTACGGTCATTCGTAATCATTTTGTGGATTTGTATGTGCTTGTATGACCACTTTTAAATTTTTTAATCCACTTCCGAAACGAACGACAATTTAACAGCAACCACAATTTTAACGCATAATATCTCGTCAATTAGATTCGGTTGTCGTTATATGACGTCTGCAGTCAACAACGTATGGTTATCAAAAGACATCATATGACGTTCCTCTTCAATAATATAGTATGTTAAAATTTTTATGTTGTCCTCCTTTGCTATAAATGATCGATTGATGGTAAGAAGTCAACATCGTACGAATTAAGCACTCACACAAGTAAAAGTTTTTATTGTAGGTAGATATTATTTAGAAGTTTTTAAAAATATTAATTTGAAATTATATAACTATGTAAAAGAGAAGATATTCTATATGGGAAATACTCGTATGATTAAAAGGCTTTAACTACACAGAGAGTAACATACGAGTAACATAATATTTATACACATGAGCGCATGAAGAATACTCATATTACTTTTCATTTGGGTGTAATTTGCATTTACAGTAGCTACACTTATTTCGTTGTGATTCAAGAGAGTTTTGCAAAGACCGCAACAAATGTTAATCAGAGCGTGCAAGATTCAGGCTATAAGGTGGATGCATCAAACTTCCCAACCAAGCTCAGTCAATTTGTTCTGGGTCATCAAAGATGTGTGTGGTCTAGTATTGTCATGATGGAAGACAACTCCCTTTCTGCTGGGCAATTCTGGTCGCCCTTTCTTGATAGCTTCGTTCAAACCGTCGAGTTGTGCACAGTGGAGGATCGAAAGACCGCTTCGCTACGTTCTAGCAGCTCATAATAGACAATTCCCCTCCGATCCCACCAAACACTCAACATAACCTTGTTTGCCGTCAATCTTGGCTTTGAAGTCTTTTTTGATCGGTCACCGGCCTTTGACCATGATCGTTTGCATTGGATATTCTTGTCTTTAATCAATTTTTCATCGTCCGTAATAAATCGCTTCAAAAATGGTTCCATTTCGTTTCGTTTCAGCAGCGTTTTACTGATGTTCATTCGATCAATTACATTTCTTTGCGTTAATTCATGTGGCACCCAAACATCGAGCTTCTTTGAGTAACCTGCTCACTTAAATGATTCCAAACTGTCATACGGTTGATGTTTATTGCCTTCGCTATATCCAGACAGCTTCCGTGCCAGTCTTGCTCCATCAGTTGCAAAATTTCATCGAATTTTTCAGTGACAGGCCAACCAGTGCGAGGTGCGTCTTTTGCATCGAAATTTTCAGAACGGAATCAAAAAAACCACTCCTGGGTCAAAAGTTTACTCACAGCATTCTCACTTTAAACGACACAATTTTTTCGACATGTTTTTGCAGCGTTTTTCCCTTTTTTATAATTAAAAAGCATCACATAGCGTATGCTTTTCAGTATAACTTTTAACACGAGCAACGAATTACACAGTTGTCTTCACAAAAAATGTGGCCTGACATGACACCGAACACGTGTTTATTTGACACACTCAGATTAGTGTTTCCAAATAAATGGACACCAACACCATCTAGTGAAAAAAAAAACCACGGAGACTTTTATATGTTTATAAAAAAAAGAAGAGGAAGTATTGGAAGTACTGCATAGACTTTGCAAAAACCTTCTTTTTTCTTTATTTTGTAAAATTTCATCCCACAAACGGTTACATGAGTACGAATAAAAACAATCAAGAATGGAATCGATGCTTATCAATTTGGACCCAATATTGGTTGAGGAACATATTAAACTTTGTAATCGATACAAACGTCAACAAAAATTTCGTGAAATTGGATTTAGAAATTGAAGTGAATCAATCAAAACTCCTTGCACGCACAGTATTAAGAAACTCAGTACAGGTTCCATTGCGACGATCCGATAAATGTCTACAAAGATCAAATTATCTTTGCAAATGGAAGATAAACGCTAATAAACAACCACACCAAGAAAAAGTTCAAATGTCGTGGATCTACTAAAGATCACAGCCCGTTTTATTCAAATACTTTAGGAAATAGGCAGAAATTATTTCTTAGCTTTTAAGATCAGAATTATTCCACGAGCTTTTGAACACTTCGCCAGTAAGAATGACAACCTTTTAAAAATAGAAGCGAGACATATTTGTTGCCGTTAAAGCGACCAGGAAAATAAATCCGAATTTCTGGAATACGGCTTTTCCCCTTAGATAAGATAAATAAAGTATATAAATAAATGCGAAGGTGTCTCTTACATGAATAATCACAACTGACATTCCCCGAACTTCAGATTACCCCCATTTGTAGCTGTCCAACAGATATGATGCACTTAGAGATTATAAAAATTCAGCACAAAATGTTTAGAACTTGTGTTACCCTTACCCTTTGTGTTACCCTTTCTACCCAATGCTCAGAAAGGAAATGTTATAAAAAATAACATTCACAAGTCTATAATGAAAAATTGTTAAAATTATATGTAATATGTATATTGATTTAGTTTTTTGCAACAGTATAACTTTTCGAGCATATTACCCCTGCGAGAAACAGCAAGAATAAATTGATACACCTCATTAAAATTACATAATATGAAAGTGTTATTCGCGATTTGACATAGATAATACTATAATAAATATGTATATAAAAATAAATTTTTTGGATCCGAAATAATGTACCCGCCGTAACCACTCAGTAGCTCAAAATTAAAATTGAAGAGTTTATCATAAAGTCAACAAACTGAATTTGAGCAAATTGAAAATGGATACTTAAAATTCCAAATTCAAAAACGTTGTGATGTTAAACAGCAGGAAGTAAGTAAATGCCTTTATCAACACATAAATAAAGGCATGCTATATAGTAGAGCTCTTTCAAGAATCGGTATATATATGTACAGTAAAAAATAAATAAATTTGAATAAAAGTTAACAAAGCAAGGCGCATTCTTTGAAATAGCAAACAAACAATAGCATCAGATGTCAATTCATAATTGGAACACCTACGCAACCCAATCCTAAGCTTCTAGACGAAACCCAAAACTTCATTCACTGCACAAAATTGCAACGACGTGAGAAACAGAATTTGCATTCGTTCCCATATCAAAATTTCTACTTAGGTATAATGTATAGTGTCAGAAATTTTTTTTAGTAGGTTCTAAGCGGAACTTCAATGAATAAAGATCAATTTTTGTTTGAAGAAAAATTTGAGGTAAATATTAACTGGCGCTCGAGCAGGGACCACTAGGGTTCGGTCTTGAATTTATTTGGAAGTACGCCCTTAAGTAGGGCGTAAAATAACTTAATCGCATAATAAAAAAAGTTCCCAAGCGGTATTACGCAGCCAAAAATCCAACACTAGTGGTCATCGAGAAAAAAAAAGTGACAGTTTCGCGAGAAATAAAAAAATGTTACAATTGTTTTATACAAGGAAAATCACGAAAGGTTCCCCAGGTGATACTGTAAAACAGCGAAATATTCTCCAAGTAAAAGGGCCCCTCAATAACAATCCAATAAAGAGCACATAGTTGTTCTGTTTGCCGCTCCACAAAGCAGAAAATCAAATACCAGCATGATAATCTTCTTAACAATATCGTAAGAAATATTTTTTATAATTAAAATAAAATAGAAAAGATAAATTTATATATTGATAAATTTAATAATTTATAATTTATATACTTATAATTGATAAATATAAAAATTAAACTTTTCTGTGTGAACAAATATTAAGTGCATAAGAAAATTTAGAATTTAGATTTGAAGGGAAAAATAAGAAAAAAAAAATAACAAAAAAACTAGAATTTATTAGATTATAATTAATAATAGAAAAACGGAAAATATTCCCCTTTTAACAAAGACATTATTAGTGCTTAAGAAATTAATTTTATCTGCTATCTCTATATCTTTCAATTACTGCTGAAATTTAAAATTTAAATTATGGATAACCAAAACAATTTAATCAGGCCCCTGGTCGTTAACAAGCCAAATCCAGTACCCAACCCATCAATTCTAAATCAACATCAAGCTGATACACACTTGCAAAACCTCGTATTATCTACAATTAACAAAGTTCTAAATACCGAAGGAAAGGATATTATTCAAGGTATTATAAATATCAAATAGAATTCGCGAAGTTGATCAAACCATAGATCTTCCACATAGAGCTAATTAAGGAGACGTCTACAAGGTCCCAGATGTAATAAGGTGCTTAAGAGATTTTTCTGGCCAGCCAGAAGAGTTCAATTCTTGGAAAAGAGTGTGGACCAAATCATTCGTTTTTGTGAACTTATAAAAGGTACACCCAAATATTTCGGCATTCTAGATGTCATTAAGAATAAATTTATAGGAAATGTGGACATCGCATCCCATAATATCCCCCTCGACTGGGAGTGTATCTCGCTTTGTCTGACCATACACTACGTAGATTAGCGCGATGTGGGAACACTAATACCAAATGACTTCCTTGGTGCAAGGCGACGATACAGTACAAAGTTTTTACCAAGCCGTGAACTCTCATTTATCGCTTATTCTAAATAAGATTTCTTGCATGGATGTTGGTCCGGAAATACTTTCTCCGCTCACGAAAACCTATAGGGATAAAGCTTTGAACACCTTCGTAACCTAGACTACCTGTGATTCGTGAACTTGTTGACCTCTCCCAGGCCCTCTACGTGTGCCTGAACTTCGAAAACCAATTTTATTGAACTTTTATTTAAGAAAAACATGTACAATAGTATTATTCAAAGTAACATATTGCCCATCTGAAGCTATGACGTTTTCCCATCTTTCTGGCAATTTGTGGATCCCATCCCAAAAGTACTGCGCCGGCTTGGCAGTTAAGAATGAATCAAGCCAGTTTTTGATATTCTGCTCTGATGTGAACCATATTTCAGTGAGGGCGTTCTGCATTGACCGGAACAAATGGTAGTCAGAAGGGGCAAGGTCTGGGCTATAAGGCGGGTGGGGTAAGACTTCCCATCCGCTGTTTTCCAAATAGTTCTTAACCGGAATAGCAACGTGGGGCCGGGTGTTGTCATGATAGAAAATTATTGCCTCGTGTCTGGTCGCATATTCCGGGCATTATTCGGCTACTGCTCTCTTCAAACGGATTAATTGTGTTCGGTAGCGTTGTCCTTTGATGGTTTCACCCTGTTTTAGCAGCTCATAATACAGCACACCCATCTGATCCCACCAAATACAGAGCATTACCTTCGCGCCATGGATATTCGGCTTTGCTGTTGATTTGGCTGGTTGGCCGGGTTTCACATGATTTTTTGCGCTTGGGGTTGTCGTAATGGATCCATTCTTGATCACCAGTAACAATCCGATGCAAAAATTATTTCCTTTTGTGGCGTTCCAGCAGCATTTCGGACATGTAAAATCGCTTTCGAGTCTCTCGGCCTGAGTTCATGTGGAACCCAATTTCCTTGCTTTTGAATATATCCAGCTGCTTTTAAACGTTTTGAAATGGCTGCTTGAGTGACACCAAAAGATTCTGCGAGCTCTTCTTGTGTTTGACAACAATCTTCATAAAGTAATTCTTTCAGCTCGTCATCTTCAAACTTTTTTGGCTGCCCAGGACGTTCATCTTCTTCCAAGCCAAAATCACCACTTTTAAATCGTGCAAACCACTTTTTGCACCTTCACTCAGCTATCGCATGTTCACCACAAACTTCCACCAAAATACGATGACTTTCGGCAGCAGTTTTCTTCATATTAAAGTAATGAAGAAGAACTCCCCGCAAAAACACTTTTTCAGACACAAAGTTCGACATATTCGAGTGAAAAAAAAATTATTGTTGTTTACGCTTCAAATGAATGACATGTACTGAAATGACGTGCAATGACAGTAGCTTTCCAACGCATATTCCAATGCAATAGTAACTATGGAATAATACAAGTTACGCCATCTCTTAGCAAACCGCATAAATTATAGACCCAATAGTTCTAACTTTGCTATAAGTTACCAGGCTATATCCAGAAAGTTTTGTCATAAAAATTCTTCAGCACTTCCTCCACGAGGACCGAATTGAAATAATTCAGCAAACAATCAAATTCCGTTTTTACTACAGCTTGCACATTTTCTTCAACTAGGTATAAGTAATAATCAAAGACCAGTCCCAGTCCCATTCAACAACAATTCCAGTCAACAACATTTTAACAATAATCATCGAATTCACAATCAAGTACAAGGAAATAACAACAGACAACTAACACCAAGACCGCAACGTGGGTAGAGCAAATGAAAACGTAAACAACGCTTACAGACCACAACATCAACAGACGAATTGGCCACACGCGCCGAAGAGACCTAATACTATATCACAACAATTAACTATTTAACTATATTCACTTAAACACTATCATAAAATAACAACCCAAATTAAGATAGCCATACAGTTCAAGACACTCAAGAACTAGAACAGTACTATGCTGTCCTTAATATAGACGGCCTACAGTACGACCAAAGCCTCAATGATTAAGTAGAACCTCTAACCCAAGAACAAACAAAATTCAATGTCACTGAAGTATTTTCCGAACTAAATGATATACATTTTTTAGGCTAACAATTTCTTCGGTTCTTTACATTGAAGTAAAAACAGAAGATGGCGAAGTGCTAAAAATCCTTATCGACACTGGATCTAACAAGAATTATATCCAGCCATCCATAGTAAAAAAAAAAAAAAAAAAAAAAAAAAAAAAAAAAAACCTATTCTTAATGATGTACAATTCTACGCGAACTCCATTAGGGTTAAAATTAAATTAAATTAAATTAAAATTACCCATCATACTTTTGTCAATCTATTTGGCCTAAATGACCTCAAGATTAAATTCTTCCTCAAGCTACACTTAAAATCGTTTCACGGAATCCTCGGTAACGATAGTTTAAAAAAATTATCAGCCGTAATATATGCACGATATAGTTATAGATATAAAAAAAAAACAGAACACATGACGGTACAACAAAAAAAAACTTTATTAAGGATAAGGATGAACGAGAAGTTCAGGACCTATTTCGAGGAAAAAATTGAGGCGCAACCCGAACTAAATTCGGAAACAACGGAGCCAAAAATTCCACAGAGGACAAACAAGTAGCAAGTTTCAACCAGGTTTCTGAAGAGTGAAGCAGAATATTAAAAAACCATCAAGGTATAGTTGTCTCAGTGCGTAATCTCTTACATGATACAACCGAGGCAACTTAGGCACAGATACAGGAATCAAAACAGTACCGGGAGTACAAGCTGAAGGCTGTTAAACATGGTGAGTCCTAACTTCAACAGGCTCATCTCGATGTTTATTAACTAAGCGACAACCCAGTCGCCAACGGATATAACGAAAAGCAATACCTTGATTTAGAAGGTCAAATCGAGCTACTTATTATCGGTATAATTACTAGATTACAAGATTATCATGAAGGTTCCTCCAATTCAGACCAAAGACCAATGGTGGCAACAAATAACATGGTATCGCTACCTTAGTTGACTCTGCCAAAGTTTGATGGCGATTACTTGAAGTGGCAACAATTCCATGACCTCTTCGTACAAATGGTGCATCAGCAACCAATGGCAGATTGTTAGAAGATGTGATTCCTCAAGATAAATCTAGCGGGAGAACTTGAAAAGCTAATAAGGCATTTTTTGGCGTCAGACGCAAAATATGTAACAGATTGGGAAATGCTCAAGGAATGATATGAAAACCCAAGACTACTGGTGGCAGAATTAGTCAATAAGCTAATGGCGCAATCAACGTATAATATAGACAAGCCGTTTGCGATCAGAATAAGAAACTTACATAACACCACATAGGAGTGTTTGATGGGGCTATAGAATATTGGCGTTGACACATCAAACTGGGATCCGCTATTACTTCATTTAATAATAAAGAAGTTGGACAAGGGTACCCACACATTGTATGAACAATCCCTATCCAGTCCAAGAAATTTGCTGGCAATCAAGGACTTTCTAAAGTTCCTCGAAAACCGATTCCAATCGTTGGAATCTTTGGAAAATAAAGGACGAAGCATTGAGGATCCAAGGTGATCAAATACAGCAAAATTCAGCAATTCAGCAATTCAGCAATCGTTAGTGTAGCTACAGTATGCCGAGTGTGCAAGGCACATCATGTGTTATATGCATGTAAAGGTTTTCTGCAAATGAAGCCTAATCAGCGTTTAAACATCTTAAAAGGATAATGATTGGTGTTTATTCCGGAAACATCATCTACGGCCAAACCGAAGGCTCTTCTAGTTCTTCTATCAGCCTTAAATCAACAACAAGGCTACTTTTTTTTTTTTTTTTTTTTTTTTTTTTGAGACGGTAAGGGTAAAACTACTAGCAAAGAACGGAAATTCCATTAAGGTCAGAGCGTGTCTAGATACAGGCTCGCAGGTCAAAAAAGCTAGGGATTCTTATATATAATTTTCTTTCAGTAGGCCAAATCAAAACAGCAGGGAACATGCCTGTTCTTCAAAATACCATTTTCGGATGAAAATGTTGCTCAAAGCAACACCCATTCCTCAATATCCAGGTCATGCTTTACATATGGATATCTACTCAACCGAAGGAAAAAAAACCACCTTGGTAAAAAAAAAATTATAATAATAATAATAATAACCACCGTGTAGCGCTCCTATTGTTCCGATTTGAGTTCTGTTTTGTTTTGTGAAGTTGGTACATCTGTTGTTGACTCTCCCTCTAAATCTTAGCGTCATAGCTTGACATTTGCAAAAGTTACGTAGCCAAGAGCACATCTATCTCTGTGTGTGTTGGCGATTTTTTACAATTTAAAAATGGACTAAATTTGCAATTTGTATTAAATTTTGCGTAAAAACGGATTTAATGGTGCGCGAACGTTGGAAAAGTGTTTCGGCAACGATTCTCTAAAGAAAATGATCGTTTACTAGTGGCACGAGCCGTTCAAAAATGGACGTGAGTCAATCGAAGGTGATGAACGCAGTGGCAGATCATCAACATCGAAAACCGACGAAAACATTGATGAAGTAAAATAAATATGGTCAATAACCGCAAATTAATCATCAGAGAGATAGCGGAGGACTTGAACATTGCCTATGGATCCGTTCAAGACATTTTGGTTAATGATTTGGGTTTCCGTCGTGTAGCAGCAAAGTTGGTGCCAAAAGACCTCAATTTTATGCAAAAAAGAGACCGTGTTGACGTCGCAAAAGAGATGAATCCGATCCCACATTCATCAAAAGGCTCATTCCTGGAGACGAGACCAAAAAAAAAAAAAAACACGTGGTTTTCAGTCAAAAAAGAAGGCAATGCTCACGGTTTTCATAGATTACAACGGTGTAGTGCATCATGAATTTTTGCCAAAAGACCAGACAGTAAACAAACAGTATTATTTGGGCGGTATGAGACGTTTGCGTAAAGCAATTCGCCGAAAGAGACCAGAATTGTGTGCAAAAAACTCGTGGATTTTGCGCCATGATGACGCACCGTCGCGCAGTGCCATCATTATTCGTAATTTTTTGACGAAAAATGCAACAAATACCATCTAAAAGCCACCGAAATCACCTGATTTGGTTCCCTGTGACTTCTTTCTGTTCAATCGAGTTGAAAAACCATTACTGGTAACGCGTTTCAGCAGCGGAGAGGAAGTAATGGAAAAATCGCAGTGCTTCACTGATGGACATACCGAAAACCGAATATAAAAAATGTTTAGAGGATTGGATCCAGCGCTGGTATAAGTGTGTTGAAGTCGATGGGGATTATTTTAAACGCGACAATATAGTATACATTTAGGTGAATAAACATGTATTTTTAATTGTCTGATCCTTAAATAACTAAAAAATGGTATTTTGTTTTTGTTTATATATATAGAGAGAGAGAGATTCATCCTCTTTTTCCGTTTCAAATTTCAAATTGGGATCTGTATGGGTTCGGCCAAAACAATATTTTATGAGCGGTTAAATCAAAAAACTAAATAATTATTACGTTACTCCTTTTATCATCCTCACATATAAACCGAGTGCACATACATAAGTACATAGCTGTTTTTTTTTTTTTTGTTTTTTTTAAGAAAAAAAAACGTCACTGTGCTTGTTTTATTTCTTCAATACAGTTACATTTCCCGTTTTTGAGGGTTTTAAAAGTTAGCTCGGGATTTACTTTAGAGTGCTTTGTGTGGAAAACGTGCTGCAATCCTCTGCATTTACCACCTCATCAAACCAGTGCTCGTGATTTGCGGCCTGTACGACCATGGATGGTTACGATGCAACAAAAATTGAACACAAAGTTGGTAATTTACTCTACGTGTAGGAAAAAATTGCGTCAGATTCGAAATTCTGATACAACGCCATCATTGCTAGAGGTTGAAGATAAAATTGAAGTTGATGAAATGTATTTCGATAAAGACATTGCATTCAATTTGATTAATGAATGCATACAGTATATTGGAGAATATACCTTCGACAAGAGAAGACTTAGGGACTTAAAATATGTGCTGTCAAAATTGAAAAAGTCTATGTTAAAAATTGCAGAGAAAGTTTTCTCTGTTACTATTGATAATGATGAAGATAATTCCAGAGAGGAAGAATATTTCGTAGGAAAAATAAAAGAAAATTTCCATAAAACTACAAGCAAATACACCAAACTTGTTTTGTTGTCTTTACTTTCAAGAGAATGGAGCGTCGACAAAATTATATAGGATTTTCCAGGATCGACAAGCTATATGATCAAGAAATCTAGAAAACTTCAAGAAGATTAAAGCGTTCCATCAACTTATGGGAAAAGCTTAGATGCTGATATCAAGCAATTGGTAGAAAGTATTTACTGTGAAGACGATATCAGCCGTTTAATGCCAGGAAAAAATGACTACGTATCTATAAAGGTAAAAAAATTTATTTTCTCAGGTTCAAAATAAGACATTTTGCTCTTTTGTTAGATTGAAAATCAGAAAAAAACATATTCAAAAACGCCTGGTTCTGGCTAATCGTAGATATATTATAAGTTCAAAGAAGTTCATAATAATGTTAAGATTGGATTTTCCAAATTCGCGTCGTTAAGACCAAAAAACTGCATTTTGGCTGGGGCATCAGGAACTCATTCCATGGAAATATCAAACTCATGTTTGAGGGTAGCAATATATCAACGCAGATAGATAGCTTTGGTAATTTGTAACCCTCCTGATATAAATTGTTACTTATGCAAGTGTCTTAATTGCCCAAACTATTCTAAATTAAGGAGAATCTTTGACACTGCTTTAAGTAATCACTTCATAGAAGACGTAACATACTATCGGTGGGTCCACACAGACCGATCAAAATTGAAAGTGAGAATTGAAAACTCTAAGGATTTCATTGAGAGGTTTTGGAAACGACTTGGTGTTTTTATTCGTCATGTTTTTATAACTGATCAACAAAACAGGTACATAAAGGAAGTCAAAATTCTCTTAACGAAAATGGACATACTTATTTTATTGGACCACTGCACTGCGCTGTATAAAAGCAAAAAGAATATTTTTAATTTAACATTGCATGAACAGGATTTTGGAGTGAATGTTGAATGGAATTTCTTAGCGACCTCTTATGGTAAGAGCGCATGCGATGGACTCGATGGTACAATAAAATAACTGGCTACCAGAGCTAACTCCCTTACAGTTATATAACTTGGAAACTGAAAATATAGAAAATATGGATTTCTCTTACGTGACAATATTATTGATGGAATCGGGATTTTCTAATTTAAGAATTGTGCGGGAAACAAGAAAACATCATGATATATTATCTGTTTCACTAGGAGTAATTAAAGGAAAATATTTTTCCTTTTCATCGGAAGAATATGTATATACTTTTAATAGATAATAAGGCCTTCGATACAAAGGCGCCAGTGTGACTTTTTTTTAAAATGAAAATATTTATTACAGAATATTTAGCCGCCTATAAAACATTATTTTGGCCGAACCCATAGAGATCCCAACTTGAATTTTGAAATGGAAATATATATATATATAAAGAACAAAGTACCATTTTTTGAGTTATTCAGTTTATATGATTTATGTAAAAAGGATATTCTGGAATACTCTTCGTGCTTTAAAATAAAGATTATTCCAAATCTTTGAAACTTCACCTTTTCCTGAATTCGACAAGGTATATTTTATCAAATTCTGATGAGCAGAGCCAAAGTTATGATTTTTTTAAATATAAGAGAAAGCATAAATTTTGAATTTTTAGCAATTTTTAAAGTTCCGTTATACGCAAACTATATCGAATTCTGCAAAACTGCCTTATGGTTCGTACCACTCCAATGAGTATTTCTACCACTTTTCAGTTATGTCGTTCAGATCGATCATGGAATGACCCAAAAAACAAAAATTACGAAAACAAAAGTTTACCTTACTGAAAATATTTTAAAAAGAAACAATGTTATTTTTGGAATTATAAATAGTTGTAAGACAATTAACGAATTATCATTATGTAAGAAAGCAAATCTAAACTAAAGATTAGGAATCAACGGTACGCCGTTGAAAAAGTAGTCTAAATCCATGCATTACAACCATAATTGCATCCATTTTCCAACGGTACATAAATAGAAGAGATTCCATCGCTGGAACTTGTAAAAGAACTTTATCTTAATAACACAAAACACATCAATATAAATCAAACGGAATCATAATCAGTCATGAATCAGTCATAATCCTCAGCATTCTGATTCTAAAGATAACAAATCTGAAGTGCAGGAAAAGCTCTAAAACAACAATAATATTCATCCAATATCCATCTTGACAGAAACGGAACCCCAAACCATGAGCTATCCTAAAATAATAGAACACCCTAGCATTTATAGCCTTCCATACTTTTATGCGACACGAAAACGCATGCACTTAAGAGGGGAAGAGTTAACCACATCTATTCGCATTTTTTGAAAACAATAGCAAACAAACAATAGAATCACATGTCAACTCATAATTGGAACACCTGCGCAACCCAAACTTAAGCTATAATATATATTATCAGAAATATTGTTAGTAAGTTCTAAGTGGAACTTGGGAACTTTTTAGGAAAAACTTCTAAATAATTTAACTTGTACAAATGATTATAAACAAACAATGCATAGTCAAGAACGAAATAATGGAAATCATTTTGCATACCAAAATGTAAGAAACGACTTTGAACACAAATCTACAGGATAAAACTTAACTTAATTAGGTCAAAATCCTTCCATATGTTAATGAGGTACGACGTATCTTATCGCGCAACCATCGAGTAGATACTTAAAAAAACCGAAGTATTTCCATCATTGCAAGAACAAGTAACTTCAGCAACTGTCAAGGGAGTACTGCATTACTTGACTTTTTGAAGGACACAATGCATGATGTGATAACGAGTTCAGAAAAAAAGACCCTGGTAAAAAGCACCAGTGATGACACCACCTTTCCAACAAATTTCAGTATGAAAATCTAATACGAAGGTCAAATGGGAGTTTTCTAGTACAATTGTTCAGCAAGTATCATTGAACAGAATGTTACATTCATGAATCATTTCTCCATAAATACATAATTTATTCGGGAAATATATTTATTTATTTATTTTTTATTGAAACGTTATAAATTGTTGACATTTCATGACACTGCAACTATAGGGTTTTCCAATAGGGACTTGACAACTTTGAATTTAATTTGTGAACGCACTCTTTCACTAATCATCAAACTGTCACTGTTAATTTATTCAGTAAACTCAACATTTTCATCATGGTAAAGTACATTAACGAGCTACTTTCTTCGATTGGGTTCTGGAAAAGATATGTTAAGTTGATGAATTTCATCGCAAAAACATCTACAGTGACGAAGCTCATTTTTGGCTCAATGGGTTCGGTCAATAAGCAAAATATGCGTTATTGGTCGGGTGAAAACCCACATGTGCTTCATGAATCACCACTCCATCTACAAAAAATAACTGTTTGGTGCGGTTTGCATGCCGGCGGCGTTATTGGGCGATATTTTTTCGTCGACGATAACGATCGTCACATTACTGTGAATGGTCAGCGTTATCGCGCCATGATCACCGATTATTTTTGGCCCGAATTGGAAGATATGGTTTCATGTGGTTTCAACAGGATGGTGCCACAAGCCACACAGCGCACGCTACAATCGATTTATTGAAGAGTAAGTATCGTGAGCGTGTTATATCACCATTTAGTTAAATTAATTAATTTTAATTAGATATGAGATATCCAGAAAGGTATATATACAATAAGTGATCGCATAACTCGTGTGGTTTAACACGTTTGAGTCTTTGGTCTGCCCATTGGTATTATTTAACCCTGCTGCTTGATGTGATGTTTCAGCTTTGTGAAGTGTGTTCTCGCGTATTTAGAAATAGTCTCCTCTTCAGATTAAGTCCGTATTCCTCACGTACCATGTAGCTCTGACAATGTCTCAACGACATTATTTTGGAATCTTTGAATTATGGCAATAGCTGAATACCGTATATCCATACTAGTTTTAATATCTGTTTATACATATACTAAAAGTTCATTATGTACTAATATGTTAAATGCGATTTTCTACCAATAAGCCAGTTCATGTGATGTTAAGCTTTTTTTTTCTTATTCACATATTCCTTCCATCTATTGTCATCATCTAATTTCATTCCCAGGTACCAAGCTGTATTAGAGTAAGGAGCTTGAACATCTGAAATAAATATTAGAATATGGTTAATTTTTTGTTTGTTGAATTCAACTTGAACAGATTTTTAGCTGTTTAGTTGAATTCGAATCTTTTTGGTTCAGTTGAGACTTCATTTACAGCATTTTGAAGAGATTCAGTTGAATCGCTTTTGTTTTTAAAATAAACTTATAAATTATTTATTTAAAAAAAAAAAAAATAAATAAATAAGTTTAAAAGGTCTAGCATTTCATAAAATTTTGAACGAATCCGTTTGGAAAAATGGGAAAATTAAAATATGGGAAATGATGGTGCATTGGGGAGGTGGGGGTATAAACATACTATTTTAAGGTTAAGATAAAATAAAATAAAATAAAAATAAATTTTCGAGATAAATGCATTATTATTCGAATATTTCATAAAAATAATAACATTGTTTCGTAACTGTAAGTAAATTGATTAAGCATGAAATGAACCATACGAGGTGTGATTAGAAAATAACCTAAATTTTTAAATTTCGCGGGTTTGATGAGTCCGATTGCCAAAATTTTTATTATGTTGGTATAGATGTACTTGAAGTATGATAAAATTTTTAGCTGTATTGATTGTTTACTTTGTCTGTGCAACTGCTAAGGTAAGATATGTTTTTCTGAGCTCGGCGATTTTCGTTTGTTAAAAGAAATTGATCAAAAAATTTGTATCAAATTTTGCGTAAAAAATTAAATAAAGCGTAAAAAAGTGTGTTAAATGTTAACAGACGCCTATGGTGAGTCTGCTATAAGTAAAACAAGACTTAACGAAATTCCAAGATGAACCGATGAAAACGTGAAAAAAGTGAAAGGAATGGTTATAACCGATCGTGCCAGAAAAAAAAAAACAAAAAAAAACAGCTGCTTGTTGTTTGTGAATTTTTGGCCAAAAACAATACTGTGATGGCCCAGCCTCCACATTCGCCAGACATGGTGTGATCTTTTCCTATTTATAAAAATAACGATAACCTAACCTACGATATGTGATGCATAAAAAATTCAAGTTATCAAGGAAAAACATAAAATGTTTGGATTAAATTAAAAGATTACCCTTTAAGAATTCAAAATATAAAATTTAAACATAACAAGAAACACAATTCAGAAAGATGATAAGGCCAAAACATCAGAAACACGTGATACTAACGCAACATAATCAAAGCTAAAGAGCCACATTCTTGCGAATTTTAAGATCGTTCCAGGTAAAGTTATTGTCCTTATTGACTAAGGGAGTAAATTCGATACGCAGTGGTACCAAAATTGAGTACAGATAAATTGTTTGAAATGACTTGGCCAAAAATATGAGGCATTCTTGAAAAATCTTCATATCTTTAATTAGAGTTCAAATGAAAAAAAAAAATTATAGTATGCATTAAGGTTTTATTAAATAAAATTGAATACGTAGTGTTCCCAACTTTGACTTTAATGACAGCTGCTATTCTTTTTGCCATGGGTGTTATTAGTTTACGGCACTCGTCTGAATTTATTTCGTTCCACTGTTGCTCCACATCGAATTTGTGGCTCTTTTGATATAATTGAGTACACCCAAAATTTATCCTTTAGAATACTCCAATCTGAGAATTGGATTGGATCTGGGATTGCTCAGGCCATGAAAGCAAATCAATGACATTTTTGGCAAACCATCCAATTGAAATGCGGACTTGTGGCAGGGTGCATTTTCTTGCTGGTATTTAACATTTCGCATGCTTGTGTTACCGTAAATCTTTCTAAAAGATGTAACCACATTTATGTATTTTTTTCGATTCCATACGACCATTAACGAACACTTTCCCGACCCAGTCCGCAATCATGCAGCCCCAGATGATAATCCCATTTCCGTCGTGTTTTGCAGTTGGCACCATACATTCTAGGTTGTATTCTTTTCAAGTTATTTGCCTCACAACGGCAATTATCAAAAAAAAAAAATATTTTTCTAAAAATTTGAAAAAAAGCTTAACATTGTGTACAATTATTAGTGCTTGCAGTTACAGGACTTCGAAATTTCGCTCACCTCAAACTTTGATTCATCTAACCACAAGCGTTACACCAATCTTCCCCAGTAAAGTGTTGGTATTTTTTTGCCCATTCTAGGTTTCACATTACTTTTTTATTCCGAGAGCCATGATTTTTTTTTTCTCGCCTTGCAACCTTCAACCCAGTTTCCTTAAGCCTTCTTCTAACGCCTCAAGATTCTTTTGAAGATGATCGTATTAAAATCCGATTTTCCTTAGGTGTGGATTTTTTCCTGTCCGTTATTTAGGATTCAGATAACTTGCCGTATGCTGACACCGTATTGTGTTAGGTTCAATTAGAACATTTAACTTTGATTTTTGCCTAATTCATATAAAAATTTCATTTTCATGCATTTTGATAGACCAGTCTCACTTTTTATTGGTGATTAAGGAAGATAAATTAATAAACTTAAAAATCACGACAAAAGAATTTTAACTGTTCACTTTGTCTATAAACCTCAATCAATTAATTGTGCACTGATCGCGTAGTACACATAGCGCTTAATATAAACTATGTACTCAACACAAAATAATGCCCACGAAAGATTTATTTTGATTTTTGTCTATCGGTAAATATTATCGAAGCGAAGTATTTAACTGTGTAGCTAGCATATCTTTAAGTATTTATCAATACTTTGAGCAACAAAGCGTGCTTATGTTACGCCCGTGAGCATTCTGGAGACCTGTACTCTTTACAAGGGAATGTTAGGTCAAATTTTTTAGTGACGATACACGAGTAGGCGTGTGGAGGAGACAAGGTGAACGTTTTACCGACCCATGCATTCACGGAACTGACTATTTTGGGATTTTAATTTTTTCAAATGAGAGCCTAAAACTTTGTGGGCCCTATTTTGTTTTGAGTACTTTAGCAGAAACAAAAAAAATATTTAAATTCAGTAGAGAGTTTTCGTTAATATGAAACCTTTTTTGCAACCTCATCAGTTAATTCGAAATTTCATGAAAAAAGGCAACATTTTCCAATAGGTAAAAACAGATAGAGCGAAAATCCCAACGTGCTCACACTTTTGGCCAAGACTGCACTAGTATATCAAGTCGAGTTTGAATTCGGCGACTGAATGCAGCAAGTATTCAAGTTATTGGTTATGAAATAGATAAGAAGTTTTAATACTTATTACTTGTAAGTTAAGTAAATAAATCCGGAAGGTCTCCAAAATTATAAATCTTATGATGAAAGTGGAAAATTCGAGATTTCAGAATAACAAAGCCGACATTTTCGACCTAAGTTGCAGCTAATGTTGATCTAATGATGATCTAATGATGCGCAAAATGTATCAAAACTCAGTACTATTTTTTATTTACTCGCATATAGCACTTTCAGCAGAAAAGGGATTTTTTCGAGCAACTTTCACACAATAAAAAGTGAAACTTAAAAACATTTCTAGTCAGTTTAACTTTATCGGTAATGTTTGACAGTAACTTTCATAATTATTTATTGGTATCTTTTTCAGTTTTCCCCGACTCTGCAATGATGCTCATGTATGGGAAAAAATGTGCAACGCCGCGCCGACGAAATGGGTTTTGGTTTCTCGCGGTTCCACGTAACGTTAAAGAAATTATTTTTTTGTTCCATATCGGATAAAGGTAACGAGACGCAAATTCAACAAAAAAGTTTGATTTTATACGCATCAGTATATTTTTTGTCTCTTCTCGTCCAACTCCGTCTCTTGCTTTAAAAAATCTACAAAATTTTGATTTTTAATTTTGTTTTGCTTTACTCAGATTAGTCCCATCACAATCTAAATTACGAGTAGCTCTAAAGGACAGATATTTCTTTTAACGAAGATATGTTATTGTTTTCTCTATAAATTGTATTTGAATAAAAAAAAGCTGAATTCTCAGGTTGTGTCTACCTTTCCTACTTTCTTCTTTATATTCTTTTATACATTCTTGCTGGATTATCAAATTTCTTCTTTATTTTATACCGTCTAAATAAAAGAAATGGACAAATTGCTTTAATTCCTTTTCAATCTGGTGTAGGTATTTATATATGGTATATTTCGTTGCAATTAGCAGTTTCGTATTTTCACATGTTTTAAACTATACTACTTACATTTTTTCTCGTATTTATAATCAATTTACCTCCTTTTCTGTGGGACTTTTATCTTATATAGTATGCACAACCGATCAACTACTTAGAATTTTTGACATTTACGATCGTTGTAGACTTCTCTCGGTTAATGTAATTTTGATTTTTATTTCGCTTTCTGAATGTATGCACTGCAGATCTTTGTTAGAAAGACATTCATTGGCCTAGCATTTGTGTTAAAACAAGGGGTGTTATTTTGAAGCGTGAGAACAAAATAAAATAAAAAAACAGAACAAATGATTAAACGCGAACATTTCAACCACACAAATAATCGAGAGGTGCCAAATCGGATATGCTGATTCAGTAAAATCTCACCAAATTATTAGTTGAATAAATTCAGAGTTTAAATTGCGATATGGGACATAGCGTTCCATTCTGTTGATACCATATACCATACTAAAATACTCGTATACCGTTAATGAACTTGACTAGATGGCAAACTCTGCTAATACTTCAACAAACCTCGTTTATTTGTCTCACTTATAAACACGCGTTAAAAAAAAAAAAAAAAAAAAAAAAAAAAAAAAAAAAAAAAAAATACGGACAATATTACAAATTCAACTTCAACATCCAATAGATGTCATTGATATTTGCATTTTTGCCAATTCACCCATTCACAGATAGATGATTTGAGGCATAAAGTCGTTATACCCATCTACCAGAGAATCTTATAAAAACTTTTATTATTGTAATAAAAAAAAAGCCTTTAGATACATACACATATGGAATGAAATGATTTGTTGCAAACTCCATTATATGCGATTCTTATATCTCAGTATTGTCGATAGCGGTGCAGATAGGGGTTCCACAAAAAGATATAACACTGAAACATGTCTTAGCATAATAATGATGAACTATGAATGTATAGTAAAAGCTGTTCGATTTGCAGTGTAATCTCGTTTAATCTCGAGTTTACCGCTCTTTATGGCCTTTTGAGAAAACATCATATCAAACATTTGTAAGTTTCTTGTAAAATTAAATTTATTAATGTTTTATAATCCCTTTTCTTTATACATACTTTTATTCACACATGCAAATATAATGACGACGTATACGATGGCGGTCCCAGAAGTACCCTTCCTGACCAAAACATGGCGGTAGTTGTTTGAAAATATCACGCAGTATATGTATGTATAGTATATGTTTCAAGTTTGAAGTTTGGCAATCATCAATAGTGAACCTTGTCAGTGAATTTGTGAAAATAGAGAAAATTGGTCATCGTTATGTGATACAATATATTACTTTTATTTGATAGGCCTCAGCCCAACCAATATAAAAGCTGAACTGGGTTCTACTCTGGGTGAGTCTGCTCGTTCGTTTACAACAGTAAAATTTTGGGTTGCTGAGTTTAAACGAGGCCGTACGAGCTGCCAAGAAGAGCATCGCAGTGGTCGACCAAATAAGGTGACTACTCAAGAAATGGTGAAGGAAATCCACAAAGCGGTACTGGATGATCGTCGACTGATAGTGCGCGAGCTAGCAGACATTGTAGGCGTGGTTGCTCACACTCGAGCCAAAACAGTGTCGTGAAGATGTTTCAATTAAGTGTTTAGCGAAGTTTCACAGCAACAAAGCAGAATTTTTGCGCCGTTTCATAACAATGGATGAAACATGGGTCCATCACCTTACACCCGAGACAAAAGAACAATCAAAACAATGGATTCAAAAGGGAGAACCGGCTCCAAAGAAGGCGAAGACGGTTTCATCTGCAGGCAAGGTCATGGGATGCGCGTGGGATAATTTTCATTGACTATCTTGAAAAAGGAAAAACTATCAACAAACTTATTGAATCGTTTGAGCGAAGAAATCAAGCAAAAACGGCCGCATTTGGCTAAGAAGAAAATTTTGTTTCATCAAGACAATGCACCAGCTTTCAAATCCGTTATTGCAATGGACAAAATTAATACAATCATAACATCTAAAAGCAGACACTATAAACAAAGAAAAAGGTTCCGTGTAGATATCCTTCCCTGATATGTAGCAACTGTAGTAACTTTTCGATTTTTGATTTGAATTTGGAATACATTTTTTTTAAGGTATTATAAATAAAAAAAAAATTAAATTTTTTGAAATATGTATAGCCGACATTTAAATATAGAAGTATGACCTGTTGAAATCTACCTTTATTTGAAATTCAATTTGGGTGCACTTGTAAGTGTTCTTTCAATTCTTATCGTCAATCAGAAACAAGTATTCATCTTTATTTTCGTTGTTGCTGAATTTAGATGTAAATGAGGAATTGTAGATATTATTATAATGAATATGTGTACTATTATCTTATTTTTTTTTGTTACATCAGACATCACAAAGTAACTAGTTTTGAAAATTGAAACGGTTGTTCGGTAATTTTATGGAATTATTTGTGTTTTGATCAGGTCATACCTTTAGATATATCTCGGCAAAGACTATTCGATATATGAAAAACGGGACAAACGCTGGGCCAAAACTTTTTGAGGTGTATAATCAAAATTGTAGTGTTTCAGCTTAGTGTACATACGCAGAAGTACTTTCCAAAAGCTTGTAGTCTGTATTTTAATTGAACTTTTAATGCTTTTTCTCATCCATACTTTGAAGTTCCATAGTTTAATTTAAGACTAGACATATGTCAAATATTACACCTACTACACAGGGTGTCCCAGTTTAGCAGTATACTCCTTTAAGGGCACATTTATGAAATTCCGCAGAAAACAAAAATTGAATGGCAGGGGGAGGGGTCTATTCTTAATCCATTTCAAGTTACAACCCAACAAAGTCGGTGACCTCTAATTTGGAGGTGTAACCACTTTAAACGATATATCTTCTAGTAAAGGTACAAAAATAGTTTTCGACATTTCGAAAAGATTATTTAGTAGTGCATACAAAAAACATTAAATGTTTTGGGTACATCTGTGCTGCAACAAAAAAGTTTGGCTCGTTAAACTCAAAACTATGAAAATTTGTTCCATTTTTTTTTTACTTAAAATGCATTTTTTTTTTAAATGAACTGGGTGACTTCTAAATAATTCTTTCTTACTCTTTTTTTCAATTGGACATTGCGGTACATTTGCAAAGCTGTGTTCTGTAAGTGAACAGCAAAATGTATTCAGAACGTGAATTCGCAGAAATAATGTTTTTGTACGGGTTCTGCAATGAAAACGCTTCATTGACAAGATTGGAGTGCCAACGACGATACCCAAATTGTAGAATACCTTGCATCCGGTTATTCGCTGATACGTATCAGGGCCTCGTTGATTCTGGGTCAACTGCACCAAAAAAAAAAAAAGAAAAAAAAGAGAAGGACGTTCAGACGCAGCGGTGGCAGAAGTTGAGGATGAGAGTTTGCGTGCTGTAGAAGTTCAGTCTTCAGTCAGCGTCCGCAGACTAGCTATGCAGTTTGCAGACTTCCCACAACCAGAATTCACAGGACTCTACAGAGTAATAGATTACACCCTTTCCATTTGACACCGGTACAGGTTTTACTACCATTTTACGCGCAAAGAGTGAAATTTTGCAAATGGCTACTGCGCAATTATGCAGAAGACGGGCAATTCCTCAAGAACATTCTGTGGACTGACGGAGCGCAGTTCATAAGAGATGGGGTAACAAACCACCATAATTTGTACCATTGGTCAGATTCCAATCCCCATTCAAAGGTAAGAATTTGATTATTGTTAACAACTTCTTCAAAATATGCTGGATTGATAGGAAAGTGTTAAATAAGCCCGCACGATCTTTCACATTTTTTTTTTTTTTTTTTTATGTCGGAACAGAGGACTCAGACAAAGAACTGGTCCACTGTACTCCCTATAATGTTCCTTTTTATTAAAATATGTCAGTCTTACGAAGGTGCCTACAGTCCCAGCACCCACAAAGTACCTGCAGCCTGACGCGAGCGTAAGCCGGACATTCACAGAGATTGTGCTCCGCGGTGTCGTTATCACATCGAGACATCAGGAAGTATTCGTTTGGTCTGCCTACATCCCGAGGAGCTGTGCCATATGTAGTTGTGCTCGTATGAGACTTAGCTGTCAATGGAAGCCTTAGCAGAAGACGCAGGCAGATCCAACGTTGGTTCGGGTCCTGAAAAACTCTGCTCTGAAACGTGTCTGTCAAGTTCATCATCGATTTCATTTCCATTGATCCCATTGTGACCTGGGACCCAGTGTGTTCAGTGATCTCGAACTAGCAGATGCAAATGCTTCGCCCCCTTCACCGATTCTCCGCAATATAGTTCGCTGCCATCCGGATTGTATAAACTTCTACGTGGAAGCTTTCATAACGTGAAGTGAAATCTAATGTTGTTGTTCTCCAGAATTCACCATTGCTACATTATATATTGGTTTGGGAGCCCTCTGTGAAGACCCGACTGCATTCTTTTCTGGCTCAGATTCTGGCCAAAGCCGGTCCTGGGCATAAGGAAAGTCGCTTGAGTTTAGTAGTAGTTTTTTTTGCAACAGGAGTTCTGGTGTCATTGCATCGGACGGCATGTCCATAAGACCGGAGTCATAAAAAAAGCTAGCGCGCAACGTCATTGAAACTGACAGTTGTACCAAAGACCACTTTTTTTTTTAATCGGAAGATGGCTTTGAGGGTGTAGTCCATTATATAAATATCGAGGGGAGGGAGATTCATCAATGTGTCTAGAGCGGAGCCAGGAGCGCTAGGGAAAGCCCCCATGCATCGGAGACAAATCGTTCTTTAGAGTCTGGTGAAAGCAGCAATTACGAGCAGCGATTCGCGAGAGCCTATTCCACCAAACAATCGACGCTTAGGATATAATTAGCCTTATCATAACCGTGTAGATCCAAAGGACCCTTTTCGGTGGCAGACCTCATGTCTTGTCGATAGCTCCTCTGCACTGTCAGAAGGCCGACAGCACCTGAGATGCTTTCGTATTAACATGTTTAGTCCAGAGAAGTTTGTTATCCAGTATAGCACCCAAATATTAAGCTGTTTTGGACAATTGGATGGTGATGCCTTTAAACACTAGATGGGTCAGATCAGGCAGCTTCCTCCTTCTCGTATTGAGAACAACCTCAGTTTTGAGAGGATTGACTGAAAGCCTATTACTAGTGCACCAGTCGTCGATCACGTTTAGGGCTGCCTGCGCTTTGGAGCAGACAGTCGCTAGACACGATCCGACAGATAGTACAGCTACATCATCCGCGTACGCTTGTGCGTAGACGTTAGAACTATTGAGTGCGTTGGGGAGTGATTCGACCAACATGTACCATAGCAGTGGAGATAGAACGCCGCTTTGCGGGTAGCCCCTGATTACACCCGCCATCACATAATGGCCGCAGCTAGCATCCGCAATCAATGTCCTATTCACCAGCACTGTTTTAATTCACAAGACCAATGATTCGTCTACGCTGTTTAGTGCTCGAGTCTGGCCGAGTTGCACGTGCCACCAAAAGTTGCGTTGCCAAAAGCACCCTCAACGAAGATGAAAATGCTGCGTTGGTAGGCGTGTTGCATCGCCGACAGAGGATGCATTCGCAAGGCGTTTTTGCGCATATGGATCTCGACCATTCTTTCAATGCTTTTTAGCATGAAGGAGGTCATACTTATAGGTCTGAGATTTTTGGCGTAGTCATCCTTTCCGATTTCCGGTATAAAGGCCACTCTCACCGTTCCCCAGGGATTTGGTATGTATGCCAGTGCCATTCTAGCAGTGAAAATTCTCTTCAGAGCTGCCAGCAGCTGGTATATACCTTTCTGTAGCATAACTGGGTAAATGCCATCGGTGCTAGACGACTTGAAGCCGTCAAAGGAAGCAACAGCATGTTTGATGACCTCATCCATCACTACAACCGATGAGATATACCAGCTATGGCGTGTTGTGTTGTTCAGCTCACTGCCAGCTTCTTTGATATGAGTTAGTTGTGAACTGGTTTTGATCAGGTTACTTAAAATTGTTTTGCCTTTATCTGTAAGGATTCCAATCTTCCTACAAATTAGACTGTTAAGATTTTTCTGGATTCTTTACGAAGACGCTGCAAGTCAGCGTTCCAGCAAGGAATGGGTGATCTGCAGGATTGCTTACTAACTGAACATGTCATTTCAAAACACTTGGTGAGGGTGCCGTTTATTAACAGCTTCCTCAAGCTTTTGTTTTATCCTGAGCTTAGGAGGAGCACTATTTTTTCAAGCTCTTCCTAAAATCGTGTCCAGTTGATTTTATGCGGAATCCGGGTTTCATGCCACTTTTTCCGCGCTATTCGTTTCTTCCTTATCATTTCACTGATTTCCGGTGGGTATCTTATGCCGACTTTGTGAACTTTTGTTCGAGCTTATAATCGTCAGCCTTTCACAATTCAAATGCCTAATTAATCTCCACAAGTATGACGATATGTTGACGTGTATCAACACTAGTGTAATACTGTGGGTTGCCGCAGCTTTCAGTTAAGGAAAATCAAGGAAGATGAGTAATTGACTAGAAATCAACAATAAGCCAACTTATCCTAAGAATTTAGTCTCTCCCCATTAATTGTTGGATGCCACCCATGGAGCGAAATTTAACACGGAGTCCAAACATCTTTCTTTCTCTCTCCATCCAATTCTTCAGAAAACTTAGCACATGCTGAGACATTATATATGTATTTATACCCACTTGGGTGTTTAGATCTTAAAAAAAAAAAAAAAACATTACGCATTATATTGTATAATATATATGGTAACATATATATCAATATTACAATACAATAGTTCAATTAGTTAATTTCAGTATTTTTGTGATCAGTTTGATAGGTAGGTTGAAATATAGTAAATTCTCGTGATTCTTCCTTTTAAGTCTGTAAATGATCCTTCGCTAATTGATATACAACCTTGATCAAGTTACCGGAAGTTATTCAGAAAATTAAAAATACAAGTTTATTCATCTAAATCTATATAGTCCCCTTCAATTTCTCCTGCGATTTCTCCATTACTTCCTCTCGGCTGCTGAAACGCAGTGGTTTTTAACTCTATTGAACAGAATGAAGTCACAGAGAGCCAAATCAGGTGAATTCAGTGGCTGTTGGATGGTATTTGTTGCATTTTTCGTCAAAAAATTACGAATATCCATGAAAACCTGTTTTGACTGAAAACGACGTGTTTTTTTTGATTTTGGCCCATTTGGTGAACGCCATTCACTTGCCTGATGTCTGGATTGCGTGTCGTACCCATAAACCCACGTCTCGTCTCCAGTAATGATCCTTTTGATGAATGTGTGATCGGATTCAGCCTCGCAAATCATCTCTTTTTCGACGTCAACACGGTCTCTTTTTTGCATGAAATTGAGGTCTTTTGGCACTTACTTTACTGCTGCACGGCGGAAACCTAAATCGTTAACCAAAATTTCTTGGACGGATCCATAGGCAATGTTCAAGTCCCCGCTATCTCTTTGATGGTTAATTTGCGGTTGTTGACCAACATTTTTTTTACTTCATCAATGTTTTCGTCGGTTTTCGATGTCGATGGTCTGCCACTGCGTTCATCATCTTCGATTGACTCACGACCACTTTTGAACCGCTCGTGCCACTGGTAAAAGACCATTTTCTTTAGAGAATCTTTGCCAAAGCACTTTTTCAACATTTCCACCATTCGCGCACCATTAAATCCGTTTTTTACGCAAAATTGAATACAAGTTCGTTGTTGCAAATTTAAATCCATTTTTTAAATTGTAAAAAATCGCCAATACACACAGAGATAGAGATAGATGTACTCTTGGCTACGTAACTTTTGCAAATGTCAAGCTATAACGCTAGGATTTAGAGGGAATGTCAACAGCAGATATAACAACTTACCAAAAAAACAGAACTCAAATCGGAACAATGAGAGCGCCACATGGTGGTTATTCCATCAAGGTGGTAAAATATGATTAGTATTGTATGTCTTATGGTCGTGTACCAGACTGACAGCAATATTAACATAAAAAATATCCGAGTTACCAAGTCATTAAGATTTATAAATAAATATTGGATATTTACATAAGTTAATACATATATGGAAGTATGATACTTTAAAAGTTATCTATGGTAGTACGATTTCTGCAACGCATTGATTTTCCTGAACAGTTGTAAGCCAAATTCTTGACCATCGTTTTATATGTCGATTTCTGCCTTCAAAAATCTTTGAGATTTGGATAAATGGATATGCTCCACGTCTCCCTCCTGGAGATCGCAAAAAAAATAGAACATCTGGCCAGTGCAGTACAAAATTAAGAGAATTTAATTCTTGTATTTTAAATACTATGATTAACACCATATCAGTCAAAAAAGAAAAGTGTGCTTATATACATGGAGAGTATATAGCTATATGATCATTCTACTTAAATTTGCTCACCACTTTACATTTTAAGAATATCTTTTGTTACTCGTCTTTGTCATACAACAATTCTAAAGTTTACAGGTATTAATCATCGACTGCACATTGTGTCGGCAAGAAAAACGATGTTGTTAAATTTAATTCGTTTATCGACTTTTTCTGTATCGTCGTGTATGAGTAAGATGAAAAACTTTTGCTATTTTGTTGTAAATTCTTCGGATACAAAATTTCAATCCTAAACAATTGCCACATTTTTATCATATGTACATATGTAAAGGGTTATTTTAATTCTGTTTGATTTTTCAGTTTTCTATTTTTGACAGTACAAGCGTGATTCGTGACATATGTCAAAGTCAAACATGCTCAGTTAGCATTGCCATTTCATCATTGAATGACTTACACCCCAACAACGCTTACAAATTATTGAATTTTATTATCAAAATTCGTGCTCTTTGAAAAATCGCGTGCTTCGACCATCTTACGGTAGTCATAATTGACCTACTGAACAAACAATTCAAGCCATAGTGACCAAAGTTCGCACCAATTCCACGCTATTGGGCATCAAGCTAATTAGACGTATGCGTAAAGTGCTTACAGAGGAAAATATTGCTTCTGTATCCGCCAGTGTTAATGAAGACCGTGATTTGTCCATTCGTTGCCGTCCAGAACAATTGGTATTCTGTTACTCGACTACGTGAAAGATATTACGCAAGGATTTTGGTCTAAAACCTTACAAAATACCGTTCATAGAAGAACGATCTGCCACTTGGCCTGTCGAATTTTCGGCGAGTGGGCTTAAGAAAAGCTGGAGGAACATCGGCTTTTTTCTTATCGAAAAATTGTCTTCAGGGAAAAGCTCATTTCTGAATGAATGGTAATGTTAATAAATAAAACTGCCGTTTTTGTACGATGAGAAACTTTAGGCAATATAAGATCTGCGGAAGATGTCCGAGAATGTACTATTTAGTACGGTTTATGACCCAACGCAATCATAGGTGTGTTTTTTTCAAAGATGGCCGTGAAACAACGCTACCGTCAATGGCGCCCGCTATCGTTAAATAATTTTATTTTTATTTATTTATTTTTTTTTTGCCCAAAATGCACAAGCTAAACATGCTCAATATGTGGTTCCAGCAAGACGGTTTACAAGTCACACAGCAAGCGAATCGATTAACTAATCAAGAAATGAATTCGGTGAGCAATTTATCTCTCGTTTTGGACCGACTGTATCGTGCGATTTCGAGCCTTTAGACTATATTTTATGGGAATATATTAAATCACGTGTCTATGCCGATAAACTAACGTCAATTACAGCCTCGTAAGACAACATTGAACGTATTATTAATGAGATATCATCCAATATGGTCGAAAAAGTGATAAAAATTTGGACTCTCAGTATGGACTACTTAAAACCTAGTCACATTTACATGAAATAATCCTTAAAAAGTAAATGGCAAATATTTTATAAAATTATATACACTTTTTCAATTTTTTGACAATTAAAAACTAAACACTAACGAACAGGTGTTTGAAAGGTGACATTTTTTGTGAAAACAGCTGTGTAATTCGTTGCTCGTGTCAAAAGTTATACTGATTCGAATATGAGTGAAATATCTTTTTGCTATAAAAAAGGGAAAAACGCTGTAAAAACATGCAGAAAAATTTGTGCAATTTACGGTGAGAATGCTGTGAGTGAACGCCGGACCCAGGTCCGGTTCGTTCAATTCAATTTCGATGTAATAGATGCAAGATGCAAGACAGCACGGAGGCTGTCTGGATATATCGGAGGCACTAAACATCAACCGTCTGACAGTTTGGAATCATCTAAAACGAGAAGGCTACTCAAAGAAGCTCGATGTTTGGGTGCCACATGAATTATTCCAAAGAAATTTAATTGACCGAATAACCATCAGTGAAACGCTACTGAAACGTAACAAAATGGAACCATTTTTGAAGCGATTCATTACGGGCGATGAAAAATGGTTTAAATACGAGAATATCAAACGCAAGCGATCATGATCAAAGGCCGGTGACCGACCAAAAAGGACTTCAATGCCTGGATTGACGGCAAACAAGGTTACGTTGAGCGTTTCGTGGGATTGGAAGTGAATTGTCTATTATGAGCTACTAAAACGTGACGAGAAGGTCAATTCGATTCTCTACTGTGCACAACTCGACGGTTTCAACGAAGCTATCAAGAAAGAGCGACCAGAATTGGCCAACAGAAAGGGAGTTGTCTTCCATCATGACAATGCTAGACCACACACATCTCTGATGACCCGGAACAATTTGACTAAGCTTGCTTGGGAAGTTTGATGCATCCACCGTATAGCCCGGACCTTGGACCCTCTGATTACCATTTGTTTCGGTCTTTGCAAAACTCTCTTGATGGTAAAAAATTAGCCGACCGAAGAGCCGATGAAAATCACTTGGCCAAGTTTTTCGCTGATAAACCACTAAGCTCTACACCGATGTACTTAATTGAAATTGATTTTCAATAATGAAAATTTTTTTTCAAAAACGTACGAAAAAACCTCGAAGACTTTTTTTTATTATTATTTATTTATTAACAGGTGATTACATTATATGGTAATATTAAAATCAATAATATATATATTTTTTTATAAAACTTGTGTATAATATGAGTTAACTCTTGACCTCAGTAATAAGATTATCCTAAATAGAATAGCCTTTAGCAATACAGACATATAGCAAAAATATGTAGCATTATATATAACTGCTCACGTTACATATTGTAACGTGCTGAACTCATGTTAATAAAAGAGGAAAAAAATACTTCGTTGATTCAGTTGTGGGATATGTCCCTTGAATGTTTGATACGAAATTCATATTGCCGTATTAAGATTAGTTTGATATATGGTGCAAGTAAATTAAGCCGAATATCCACGGCGCGAAGATAATGCTCTGTATTTGGTGGGATCAGATTATGAGCTGCTAAAACCAGTTGAAACCATCAATGGCCAACGCTACCGAACACAATTATTCCGTTTGAAGAGAGCAGTAGCAGCAAATATGCGACCAGACACGAGGCAATAATTTTCCATCATGACAACGCTCGGCCCCACGTTGCTATTCCGGTTAAGAACTATTTGGAAAACAGTGGATGGGAAGTCTTACCCCAAACGCCTTATAGCCCAGACGTTGCTCCTTCTGACTACCATTTGTTCCGGTCGATGCAGAACGCCCTCACTGAAATACGGTTCACATCAGAGCAGAATATCAAAAATTGGCTTGATTCATTCTTGGCTGCCAAGATGGCGCAGTTCTTTTGAGATGGGATCCACAAATTGCCAGAAAGATAAGAAAAAGCCATAGCTTCAGATGGGCAATACTTTGAATAATACTATTGTACATGTTTTTCTTAAATAAACGTTCAAGTTTTGAAAAAAAAACCGCACGAATTAAATTACATACCCAATATTTAAATTTTTTTGTTTGTAACTTTTAATTTAATATCCAAATTTTTTTTCCAATATCGTGATTTTTTTTTTATCTTTTAACCATGATCAAAAAACATGTAATATTGGGATAACGGAAACCACAATTCTTGCCTACACGTTGGTTAACTGAATACAAAATATGAGATATAAAAAAACATTATTAGCACTAAGAAACATGGGAATTAAATACGAAAATTATTTCGCTTTGAAATAATTGAAATAACGCGAAATCGGGAATATTTAACTTCCACAAAGTGAAAAAAAGCTAAATGTTAAATTTTGATATTATTTCACTTACACAAATTGAAATATTTCGAGGTATAAGGCCGCTTTGTGAAAGTTTTATAAGGCCGTATACATTTAAGGGTTAAGATCATATGGTTTGTTTCTTATTTTGCCAATAACAATAACCTGTATTTACCGTTCGAAATATGATTATAAGTGACCCTGACCACTGGTAATTACATAGGTATAATACTTTTGCGATCAACTGATTTCGAAAAATCAATTTTTTTTTCAAATTTATTGTTTTGACGGCGGATTTATGATAAAAATCACAGAAATAGGAAAAAAATATTTTCAATAATTAAATGGCATTGAATGCTCAAACAGAAATGGTTACATGTTACCTAAATTCAGGCACTTGCCTGACAGTTGTTGATATACTCTGAGTGGAGCGACGAAGTCTCGTCTAGGTAGGGAGGCGCCTGAGAAAATTCAAAAAAAAAAAAAATATTTATAAAATTAAAATTATTGAAAATATTAATTCTTTCTTATTTCTTTCCTAATAATTTTGAAATTTTATAGATGGCTTATGGGCTATTTGGAACGTAATCAGATAAAAAAAAACAGTTAAAATTGACATACCTCTAAATATGGTCTTATATAACTTTGTGAAAGCATTTTGAAATATGACCTTATGTCATGGCACCATGATAAACTATAGATTTTATCATTTAATATAGGACTTATATATTTGCTTAGAATTTTTTTTCTTTTCTTCATATACTTCGTTTTATTAACTATCTTGATTTTGCACGTTTTCTTGTGTGTATACAAAAATGTCTATATTTTTGTGAAAAGTCTAAATAAACTTAAATATTGATCAAGATCATATATAACTATTACATTTTTTAAAGGCATTCGACTAGAACACTTTGTCTAAGGATGAAAAGATATAAATAGAGTTGCTTAAAATTTTCACTTGGGATTTATTCCTATGTTCATGAAAATATATTTCAACAATATAGTAAATACAATACATCAAAAAAATATGTTGATTTTTTTTGTATTTTGCAATAAACATCCAGCCTCCAAACTGTATGGCATAAAATAATAATTAAATTATTAGGTTAATACAAACCGAACGGACGAAGTAAAACTGATAAATTTGAAATTCAGTTACAAAAAAAAAAAAAATGCAATATTTAAAAGCAGTTAGATAATTTGGAAGTCCGTGCAATTATAAAAAGTAAAAAAGTAAATAATTTATTAAGTGCGTGTAAAAAAATATTTTACTAGTACGTATTTAAAACAATTTTGTTTTTTAAGGAGTAGATAAAGAGCAACAAAAAAATATATTTTCTTAAAACCATTTGCTATACCAAAATTCTGTTGTAAGTTTCAAAATGGGTGCCCTAAGTACTCAAGTTATCATTTTCAGTCAACCTGCGTCCATTGATAATACAGGGTGTCCTCTAATTGGTCAAGGATAATTTTGGGAATGATTTTTGGATATATTCCAGTGAGAGTCTATCTCCAATGTAGACATCATTTATCGAGGACTTAAGAAAAGGTTTATGTATACAATGACCCATGTTAACGAAAATTGTTCTGTGAATACTAATGGTATATATATCTAAAGACTAAAACAAGATATCAACTTTATTTAAGCGCAGTTATGAAGGCTTGTATTTCCTCTAAAAACTTCAACCTAATTTCTACCATTAGTATTAAAAAAGCAATTTGCGTTAACATGGGTGAGGGTACAACAAAGCAAGCTTTTTCGTAAATACTCGATAAATGATGTCAACTTTGAAGATAGACCCTTATTGTAGATGATTTCCCAAATTATCCTTGGCGAATTAGGGGACATCGTGTTTAATGTAAATATTAACTCTTCAAGTTTTAAAAAGTGATAGGCAATTATTTTCTTTATTTGGATATATATTATATTCAAAAATATTATATTAATTTTTTTTTTTTTTTTTTTTTTTTTTTTTTTTTTTTTTTTTTTTACCTTATATTCAAGTCGTATATCACAAATCGTTGAATTCAATTTGGATTCATATTTTGGGCTGGAAACAAAAAGAAAAGGTGTACAATGCAGACAACCAACCAAGGTCAAACCAAGCAGGACAACTTTTGCTCTTTTAACGGTGCACATCGTTTGTCGCTTTAAGGGGTACATTACAGCAATAAACCGCTCTACGGTGAACGCCACAACGAACCATACAGAGCAAAAGCTACAAAGGCTGCTAAAAAAAGTAAAAAATTGGCAAACGAACTCACGATTATAAAAGTGCACTTCTACGAAATTTAACCACTGGGCAAATAAGCCGAATAAGAAACAAGTATCACTAACAGCCAAAGCTGCCAAATAAAAACTGGAGGAGAGTTTCTTTAATTTTGTTTTGAAAAACACGAAGACCGATAGTATGTTCCCGATACTACCACTTAACACTAAGATTGGAGTATAATACAGGGACAGATAATCGCTAATTAATTCTGCGGTTGAGATGATTTTCGAATAGGATTGCTGTTGCAGTTCGATAAAAGTTCGATTTTCACCCGGAATTGTCATATTTACTTCAGTTTGGTTTACAACTAAATCCATGTCATTCATTCTAATGATGTTTAATATACTGCTGACGAATATATGACGAATTCTTTAAATAAGCAAACCTTTCAAGCTGTTATAAGAACTCATTTTTAAATCTACTTTTATTTTAGAAGCAAAACACTCTTACTGAAATAATCTTCATACATGAACACACATCCAAACACACTTTATTTTATTTAATCATTACAATTTTTTTTTTTTCGTTTTTATTGAAAAGACACCCTGATGACTCTTTATATTGAATTTGTCATTTTTTGAATTTCAATATCGCATAAAACTTTTTAAAATTCCTCGATGTATTTATTTTTTTTTTTTTCAATTGCAAAGATTCTAAAACAAAAAAAAAAATAAATATTTGTATTCCGAGAACACCATGCCCGACAACTACCAGATAACATACTAAAATCCATGAATGAATGTATTTTATTTTAAATAAAAATATTGGCGCCGAATTTAAGGGATGATGTTATTGGAAAAGCTTTTGTTCCAGGAGATTTTCCAGCTGAGGAAGTGTAGTATATGCAATGCTTTCCTTTCTTATTGTTTTTTACTTCTTATCTGCACACGAAACAAGGGAATGGCAACAGGTCTAAATCTTCACTTTATGCACTTGCATTGTCCGGTCATGGTCACATTTGTTGACAAAATTAGTGTAGGTTAAAATTTTATTTACTATATATGGGTAATGCTAGGAAACACATATACTCGTATCATTGGGTCGGCTCTGCAAATGGATTCTAAATATAAAAAGTAAAAATACAAACTAAATCTACAATAGTTCTGAATAGACCAGAAAGCTTTATTTAAAACATCCGTTTAGGTCACACATTTTGTTTGTAGTCCCAATAACCTAAATAAATAACTCTAAATACGTATTATTTTTTTGAGGGGGATGCAGTTTTGGTTTTTATTTAACTGAGATTTTACATAAAGAGAGATTTGAGATTTTTACATAAAAATAAATATTGCTTTTAATTCGTGGCATTGTGTACGCCTTTTATTGGACAACTTGGAGTATAAATTTTTAATTTGCAGCGTCTTTTTCTACTTCGCCATATGTATTCATATATATGTATAACTTGTGACCTAACAAATCCATCTAATTGGAAACTGCCCCATTTATACAATAATAAACATTCTGTTTATCATTAGCTTAAACAATTTTAATTAATTCCGCTAACTAAATTCTGTTGAAAGTTATTTTAAATTCCTTTGATATAAGTTCGTAGACTCTGTCGTTTGTGAGATTTTTTATTTAAATTAGCAGTTGAAGAAAACATATTCGTGAAAATATGTACGAGTATGTTCAAAATATCATTTCATTTGTTATTTATAACTTTGTGTGTATAAATACTCGTATAGGTTATTCACCCCCTTCTGAGTCTTCTTTTCAAAGTAGCAATTGTTTTTAAAACACTTACAGGTTCGACTTTTGTTGCGACGACAAGCGTCATTGATTACAATAAATGTCATGCTTTAAAATAAATAAGCACAAAAGAAAACGTATAATAGTTATGGAAAGCAAGTGCTGGTATTTAACTTTTTTTGAAAAAAAGAAAGACTCGGTTAGAATTTATTGCAACAATTTTTTGAAAGCTATAAGTATCGATTAAAATTCAAAATAAAATATTTTCTTTCAAAAAAGCTAGTTTTTGTGTCTTTGTATGTTTTATAGTGCATTTTAATATTTATGAGAAAGAACGAGATTTTTTAAGAATTTGAATTCAGTGTTTTTATGTTTTAGAAACTTTTAAAATCTGAAAAGGCTTGTGCTACACAAGGGTCGACAGTTCTTCTAGTTACTCCAGATGAGTCACAAAAGAGTTTTATCAATGTTATACAATATTACTAGAGGTACTCCGTGTTTTGCTATATTATGAGCATATTGATATGTGTTTAAACTCGAGTTAAACTTGACAACAAATTATTGATACCCAATAATGTGTATTTTAGTATTGTTTTTAACAAAAATTCTAAAAAAAATTTGATTATTTTTGGATCGGATAAGAATATAGAAATTTCTAGGCAATGTCCCCTAATTCGTCACGGATCATTTTCTAAACTATCCTTGATAATTTAAGAAAAGGCTTACTTCGGTGTACCTTGATCCATGTTAACGGAAATTGGTCTTTTAGTCCTAATGATAGAAACTTCAATTTTTGAAGTTTTTTTTAGACGAAATACTAGCCTTTGTAACTGCACTTAAATAAAGTTGATATCTGGTTTGAATCTTCAGATATCCAATTTCCAAACCTGTTCCATTTTTATTGCCTTTGTTAATTTCTGATTTTGAAGTCACTCTTTTCCACAAAATATCTAATAAACATAACGTTTTACTATTATTTTCTTATTAAGGTAACAAAAATAAAAAAAAAAAACTCCAACAAGTTTGCAGAAAAACTCATAGATTTTGTGGTACTTGAAAAATCCTGCAGAAAACCTTCGTTTTTAACAACAGTTGAAATTACATAGCTGTTAAAAAGATTTAAAGCGTGCCTGTTGATTTGACTACCTGTTAAAATCCTCATTTCCATATCCTGTTTCTTAAATGTTCTCAAAGTTAGGTTTGGAGTATGGAGGCGTATTTGGAAAATTTATATAAAAAAAAAGTATAAAAGAAAAAAAACAATAAGTCATCAGTTTAATTTTTTACACCAAGGTTACAGTTGCTTAGAAACACTTTTTAGAATATCTGCCAAGAAAACGCAGGCACTATTTACGTTTATGGGCTGTGCATTAGAAGTCAACTAGAGCGCGACAGACAAACCATGAAATTTATTCTAACCGGCGACTTTCTAGTGAAGGAGTATTTGGAAATACGTATCGAAGGCTTCGAGAAACGGAGTTAAAAGTAATACATAGCAACTAAGTTTTTACTCCCGAGCAGCTAAAATTAAAAGCTGGGAAGAAAACTTTTACACTTCAATAGCCCTTGTCTTATTCTTTTGAATGCTTTGCAATTTACTGTTTATGTCCTAAACTATTGAATTTCGCCCCTTATTACCCGTTTTTTAAATTTCTACTATGTTAAGATCAACACTTATTTAGTGAATTGTGATAAAAATAATCTGAAATTCAGTATTGGATAGACTTTTCCAAGATCAAAGCATATAACTTAGTGAGCTTTTTTTATTTCTATTATTAAAGAACAACTAAAAGTAATTTTTCAAACATCAACATACAGACTATAAGACGTATGTATACTAAGATGTCAAAAAAAAAAAAAGCAGCACTCAAGTAAAACAAACGCTTATCCTGGCGTTAAAAGGATGAAGATATCTGGTTTTTATTCCAGAAACAACGCGAAGGTAGCGTTATTCCAGGAAAAAATCTTTAGTAATTGTAGCCCTTTGGAAATGATTTTCTAGATAGATTTAACATTACTTACTTGGTTTCATGAGGATACCTTATTTGTTAAAATTACAAAAAAAAGTTTACTCTTTTCAATATAGGGTTCGGCTGCCTTTGACTTTTATAAGGTATTCAACGCTGTTAGCTGGTGTCAACTTCTGCCTACCAAATGTTTGCGGTGTGATTTCTTTTTTCTGAAAAATTATTTTGTTTTACTAAAAAAGTGTTGGTACATTTAGTGGAAAAATCTAAGTTTATAATGGCACTAATGATTTGTAAAAATATCGATCGCCGAAAAAGTGTTCGGCGGTGATCACGATATTTCCGGTTTAGTTCAGATAATATCAAAAACCTGAAAGATTCTTTTATTGGATAGATAAAACTAGGTATTGTTCGAAAAAATAATCGAATTTGTGATTTTTGACAAAATAACGGTTTCGTAAAAATAAAATTCGAATTTTCGACCAAAATTGCCACGTAAAATTGTTTAAAAAAAAATAGAAATAATTATCTGAAATCTTATTCCTTCGACCATTACCTGCAATTATTATTTGCAGAACAATTATCTTTGTGATCATCTAGCAAATCGTTGTACAATACAATATAATACAAAAATAGCGATAATATTCCTTGTACAATATGCAATAAATGGTGTTACTCCGTATAATGAAGTGTATCCTCGCTTTTTCCAGGTTCCATCGTCAGATATTGTTAATTCTTTACAACTTTCATCACCTTGGTTTTCACCAATCGCATATTTTTCAGCACAAGCATTTTCGAAAAGTTGCTTTTGCACCTTTCAATCCTCTTCCAAGAATTCTTATCACAAATATCATTTGTTTTTCGCCGACGTACCAAAACTACTTACATCTGTCTTAGAAAGTTAAAACTGAACACACGTACAAGAAACAACTGAGTTATATAAAATGGACTATTCATAAGGTCATTTAATATAGTTCGTCTTAAATCTTTTCCAGTCTATTCCAGAAATCCTGGAAGTGATCCAGACGAAATTTGAGTGTAACCATACTTCGATGTTGATTGCACAAAGTCTCAGCGCATAATGATTATCTGCTTGAATGGCATTGTGGAAAAGATAAGAAGTCGGTATTGACAGATGCGTAACCAGAGTTTATTGAGAATGCATAGATGTGGATGGCATGTCCATTGTATATTTTTTCAGTGGAGTTGGCAATGACTATTTTATGGAAAGCACTCTTTTCACAATTATTGTGTTGAAAAGAAGAAATAATGTTTTGCTAATATGAATTTGACTTAAAATATGAATATAAAATTTGAATAAATTAAAATTTAGACCTAATTGTCATCAGTGGTATCATCATCCTCGCCGTCGCTTTCAATTTCAGTTGATGAATCTTCGCCGGGTATAATAACAATTCTTTGGGTGAAGGTATCCCAACTCAGTTTATAGCTCAAATTACTTTCTTCTGTTCTTATGGCCTTATCGCTTGTTTTTTTCCATTCCTCGACAGTAATTTTTGCAAAATCTTCTTCTGTTGGGGCTCGGTTTTATTATTTGTTGTGATAGGGGGCGTTGTCCATTGTAATAAGCGATGGTTCCTCTAGATGGTACAGTACCTGATCTCTTAACTATTTTGAGAAATTTTCAAAGTTCATCTCATCATGATAGTTACCCGACTTCGACCCAGATTTAAAGATTAGAAGACCGTTTTTGACAAATCCATTTGAAAAGCCGAGATCCTTTTCCAATAGGCTTTTTTAGTCTTTCCAAGACATTCCTCTTGTGTGGGAGCTATGTATATATGATTCATCTACATAGGTTATCTGATATCCACTTTCACGAAAGTTCCTTATATGAGGGATATATCTTAACCTTTGAATTTTTACTTCAGTCCTTTCACAAAGGATGTTCTTATTGTCTTCCATTTTACGAAAAATGAATTCTTTGGCTTTTAGAAACCTCCAAAGAGATGTCTTGCTTATCTTTATTTCCAGTTCTTGACGGATTTGTTCCCTAAGGGCTCTTAATGTTACGACTTTCTTGTCAAATTGGTGGAAGGTGTAGATCATCATTTTGATGGATTCAAAGTCGAAGTCATCTAATCCAGTGATCCAGTGCCGATGAGGAATTTTCTTGTTGGGTGATTGTACTGTTCCAGTTTATTCTTGTTCTTTTAATACTCCAACATATTTAGCTGTTTCCCTTACAGCTGCTTTCGTAGGATCTTCATTTGCATGGTTGTTTCTATAATCCAAGTTTTTGTGGTAAATTTTCAGCGTAAGCACTTTTGTTTGGCGTGTTAAAGCAGTCCGTTGTATATAAATTGTCTTGCTTCTACTCCCTGCAAAGTTATTTTAAAACTAGATTAAAAATTCCATTTTGGCGTATTTATATTCGCAAAAAATAGTCAGAATGCAACACGTTTTTTTTTTGTCCATATTGAATAACCTATTGTTATGAATTGTACAAAGCGGTGTTGTTTGGAGAGAATTTCTCCCATAAAGGAGTATTTGTTGGCTTAAGTGTTCTAACAGCGCATTGACGACTAACGATTCTGGTGGAACAAGAGGCTCACACTACAATTGGCCCCCAACTTTTCGGCAAGTCCGAAATAAGACACGTTAGCAAAAATAGAGTTTCGGAAAAGTAAACGCATTGCCGCAAAGATGGAGATGGCACAGTTTACCGAGGAGTAACTGCAAAAGTTCATAGATGCGATGCAATCTCAAAGCAGCATTAAAGGCAGTTTCGGCCACGGCACAGCACGCTTCAGAGGTCAAAGAGACTCCACTGTCGTAGAAGCATTTATAGCAAGCTTTAACGTCTATAAAGAGCGATGAGAGCGCAATAATGGGATTTCCCCTGCTCTTGGAAGAAGGTGCGACTAACTAGTAGCAAGGAATTAAAGATGAGGCCAAAACATGGCTTGATGTACTTTCGTTCCTGCGCAACGCATACGCTCCAGCTAAACCAGCTTATTTATATGGAACTCTTTGACAAAAAGCAAGCACTAAACGATGCATAAAAAATTCAAATTATCAAGGAAAAACATTAAATTTTTGGATTAAATTAAAACGTTACCCTTTAAGAATTCAAAATATAAACTTTAAACATAACAAGAAACACAATTCAGAAAAATGATAAGGCCGAAACATCAGAAACACGTAATACTAACGCAACATAATCAAAGCTAAACAGCCACATTCTTGCGAATTTTAAGATCGTTCCAGGTAAAGTTATTGTCCTTATTGACTAAGGGAGTAAATGCGAAAATTGAGTACAGATAAATTTTTTGAAATGACTTGGCCAAAAGTATGAGGCATTCTTGAAAAATCTTATAAATTATAGTATGCATTAAGGTTTTATTAAATAAAAGTGAATACGTAGTGTTCCCACCTTTGACTTTAATGACAGCTGCTATTCTTTTTGCCATTAGTGTTATTAGTTTACGGCACTCGTCTGAATTTATTTCGTTCCACTGTTGCTCCACATCGAATTTGTGTACGAAGTGGCTCTTTTGATATAATTGAGTACACCCAAAATTTATCATTTAGAATACCCCAATCTGGGAATTGGATTGGATCTGGGATTGCTCAGGCCATGAAAGCAAATCAATGACATTTTTGGCAAATCATCCCATTGAAATGCGGACTTGTGGTAGGGTGCATTTTCAAAAAGTGTGGTACATCGCATATTATTTATAAAATTGGACATGAGAAATCTGTGTGCAAGATGGGTGCCGCGTTTGCTCACACTCGAGCAAAAACAGTGTCTTAATGCAATGGCCAAAATTAATGAATTAAAGTTTGAAATGCTACCTCATGCAGCCTATTCGCCAGATATTCTGTCTCCAAACTTGAAAAAATGGCTCATTGGTCAAAGATTTTCCATTTTTGCGCAGCTTTTAAATTGCACGGTGATTTGAAACGGTATATACCTTGGAACACAAAGAATGAAAAGAGCAGCTGCTACTCCGATTTGTGCTCCGCCTACTTTCTTAAAAGTATAATATAATCTGTATTAAAAATTAACCAGCAGGGAGGTAGTTGGTAGTTCTACAATTACTTATGCTGTTACTTCTACAGCCGATGAGTGAGTCCGGCAACGAATAACAAAATGAAAGAGTATTTTTATCAACAAAGGAAAATTTTAGACTAGAAACAACAGACAAGAAATCATTAATGAAGGTTAAAAAGAATGTCGCAGACAGAACGAAGCCCTGGGGCACACTAGTATTTATTTATCATATATGGGACTTGAAACCATCCAAGACAACTTGAATTGAATATTCTAAGCTATTGAAGAAGAAAGTCATAAGTCTCAAAAGCACACATTTTCAACTAAAGAGCCTGCTATCAAACTCTGCCAAATGCCTAAGAAATATCATGTGCAACTATCTTGCTTTCGCCAGATTAATGTTTCACTTTTCAGGTGAGATATGCTATCAAATGACCAGTGGACTTGTTGCTAAGAAACCCGTACTGCCGGTCATTGAAGATTTGACGCACTCAAAGATAGGGAGGAGTCACCTGGACTGTGTGATATTTTTATTTTTTTTTTTTTTTCTACTGCACTGTGCTATTTAACTTTATTTTGTTAATTTTATTTTTTTCCATGCACGCGGTGGCTTTTATTTATTTATTTATTTATTTTTTTTTTTTTTTTGCCCAACACACGAGAATTTACGAATGCACTGGGTATCGTGTCTTGTTCTAGCTGAAGAAAGCGTGATATCTACAAAGGGGATGTCCAAATCGTTTCGGATAGTCAGGCTGCTATCGAATCTATGGACTCAGTCTCATAAAACTTCGGAACCGCCCTTGATTGCCGTTTATTTCTCAGGGAAATTTCAGAGAAAGCCACAGATATATTCCAGGGCATTTTAAAGCCAACGAACTCGCCAGAATTGATTGATATGAATTAGTTTGATTTATAATGTAAACTAAAACACATAAATTTGAAAGTGAACTTAAAATTTTTATTATTATGCCATAATTCATGGCATTTACTTTTTAAAAATGATATCATGTAAATGTTGGCCACGACTACATCTGAGGTGGTCCATTCGGAAGGTTCAATTTTGGGCGACCCGTTCGAGTACAAAACCAGAACTTCCAAAGCGTCAATCGTAGCTGGCTTATTCCTAAAGACCTGAAACTGTACACATCCCCCAAGAAAATAGTATAAAAGTTGTGATATCGCACGATCTAGGCGGCCAATTTACCGTAGCAAAACTTGAAATTTATTGCTCACTAAAATGATTTCTTAACTAGTTCATTGTTTCACACGCTGTATGGCTCGTAGCGCCGTATTGTTGAAACCAGAGCTCACCGAAACCATGTGCTTGAATTTCAGGGAGCACATAGTCCGTTAACGAGGCGCGATAACGGTTACCATTGACGGTCACATTCTGATTTGCATCATTTTTGAAGAAATATGGACCAATGATTTCACCAGCCCATAAACTACACCATACCGTTGTTTTTTTTAATGGATGTAATGGTAGCTCTTGGTATCCTCCGGGTTGCTTGCTCATCAGCCCAAATATGGCAACTTTGTTTATTAACGTATCCATTGAGTGAATGGGCTTCATCACTCAACACCGGATTTTCATTGAGTTTTTTTAGAGCTCATTCACTGAAAATATGACGCAAATTCAAGTCGCCTGGCTTTAATTCTTGCACAAATTGAATTTTGTACGTTTTAAGGCTGAGATCCTCACGTAAGATACGCCAAATTGTCGAATATGGTAAGCCAAGCTGCTGAGAACAACGACGAATCGATTCGTCACGGTCTTCGCATACACTCTCAGCTACAGCGACTACAACGACTTTTGCGGAAGGTATATGTCCAGCTCTCCCGAAAAGAATAAATCTTTACTTAGAAGCTTTATTCTACAATAACTTAAGCGACCTAAGTAACGTAGATGTTAACCAGTCTCCTACGCTTCCTCAGAAGCTCAAATTCGTTTAAGAGTAGGGGGTTCACAAATTCACGTATCATCACAATGGGCCAACTAGCTTAAATGGGTTGGTTTATCGAAAAAAGCGGAAAAAAGAATCTTTCAAATAAATCAAAATAATAAAAAAAGAAGACTAAAACAAAATACAAATATAGTTAATAGTTAATTATTAACAAGAAAAGGAAGCCTTTTTTTTCTACTGTGTTATTGTAAAAGCAAAAAAAGGGGGAAAGGGGTTAATATTTTAATATATTAAAAAAAAAAGTTTCTCCGTGTGGTTCAAGCTAAAGAAAGATTAGTTTTTTTTTTTGAGAAAAAAGGAAGAAAAAAATTTTCTTTGTTGAAAAGAAAAAGGAACTTGTGTTTCAAAAAGGAAAAACCGAACAAATAAAAATAAAATATATATAATATTAGATGTGTAACAAAGTAACAAAGTTTTGATAAAAATGCAACTTAATTGTGGAAAAATGGTTACAAATGAATGATTCAAAGTATTTCCCATCGAATCAAGTCATTTTTTGATGTTTTCATATGGACGAAACTACTGATCAGCCAGACCATATGCCATCGAACGGAACAAGTATTAATCGGACGGTGCAATACCTGAGGAGCATGGCGGGTGCGGTATGACTTCCAATTTGAGTGTAGAATCACTTTTTCGTGGCTCTGCGTGTATTGTGGCCGTTTTTCAAGCAGTGCTCTGCTCAATCGCATCAATTGAAGTCGATACCAACGTCCTTTGGCTTCATAAAATCATAAAAAAACAAAGTTTTTTTGTTTTTAAATCATTCCCAATGCATGCAATCGATTGGAAATGGCTTAGCGAGTAACTTCTCATGCTGAAGCAAGCTCTTCTTGCGTTTGGCACGGATGCTTATCGAGCAATGCCTCCAATTCAGCGTCTTAGAAGGATGTAATGTCGAAATCACCGTCTTGGTTTTGTTCGAATGAAAGAAAAAAACAATACTTACGGCAAATGACGATTATTTGGCACAAAATCAGGCATTTTCGCACAACCAAAAGTATATGACGCCTAAACAAAATCGCTAATGTATCAAAACGGTTTGTTTAGCATATGTCTTAGCTTGGTTAATGATGTTTTGGATATGTCAAAATCAACCAGCACTGACTGCTGGAGCTATCTATTGAATAAACTTAGTTGAGCAGCTAATAATGTTTCAAAAATATATATGCATATACAATATAAATTGATACATTCTAATAAATCTATTATAAAATATAAATAGAAATTAAAGTCTTCTTGGTGCAGAATAAATTAAATTAAGTTTTTTAAGGGTTTATCGAAATCGTTTAACTGATTTTACGGGGACTGTAAACAAAATTTTGGAAATCCGACTCAGTATCTTGGATATATGCTGTCAAAGTAGTATTATATCTGATCTCAGATAAAGTAATTTCTTTCGCTCTACTAAGCTGAAAAATTTGATACTTGTGCGTTAGACCACCAAATCAACCAGCTTGCTCAAAGAGTAAACAGGCTTGACAAGTTTTACGCTGCAGTAAATCATTAATTTGCATTAATAACAATTCAATTATAAAATGAAACCGTAAAGGCGTTGGCTGAGACCTATACTAATAGGCTCTTAACATGAGCCGACTGGTGAATAGTCAAAAATGCTGACAATTTGTATACACAGAAGTTTCCCCAAAGCGCATATACCATAGTTTTGCCTGCAAATGCAGATTGTCAATTTAAGAAGCGATTCCCTCATAAGATACGGGACCAAACACGATAACAATTCCAGTAATTTCAATTTCAGAGTGGAAAGTAGGGAAATCAAAAATCTTAGAATAGCAACACCGAAGTTGATTTAAAGAATGGAATGCACGTGAATTCAAGACATAAATTAGCCAAACCCGTCTAAGCGTCGCGTAATGTATCCAAACATATTGTACAAATAACAACTTCTTGAAAAAATACTTCTTTCCAAGAGGAATAAACCGATATACAAAGAATCCCGAATTTCAATCAACCCCGATCCCTTCCAATCTGTGCCAAATCCTCCATCTAGATATTTTCCAATCTGCAATAAGCAACCAAAATTCACAAAACCTCGAGTGATATATTCAGATATAGGAAAAAAGATTATGCCTCCGCGTGCGTTTATATGTTATGTTGATCAAATGAGACAAGATTTCATTGAAAATAATGTACTCTGTTTAAAAATACATTAAAAATGTATACCATACATTTGTTTAGATGTCGTATTGGTTTTATTGTCATGTTAGTTTATATTTGATAGTCGTGGTTATTAGTCGATAACAATTTACTATGGAGTGCCTGATGCCTCAACAACTTGTTGAAGCTATCAAACAGTTTTATTTAAATAATTTTTCAATTATCGTATATGTGTACATATATATATACGCGAAAAAATTTACGTAACTTGTTTGGCATTTAATGAATAAACTATTGATGCAGTGAAGTATATATATATATATAGTATATATAGCCAAACTCGCAAACTCACAATCGAAGTTCATTATCCCGGCGTTGTAAGATCCAAAATACATTCTTATCTATCACTTTTGATGAACTTTCACTTTATGTGAACTGACAAATAAGAGTCAAACCAAAAGGACAACCGAACAAAATGGAACACAAACACAAAATACACTCCCTGCGTTCCTATGCAAACATATGTGTACTTAAGTTTTTGGCTATTTCTCATAGATTGAATAATTTCGAAATTATAATGAATGACGATAAAATTAAGTTCGACTACACTACAATTTATTTATTAGAAGAATTAATAAAAAGCAGATTAATTTAAGAAAATTTACGAGTACATTAGAATACGCAGAAATCCGATGTATTAAAATGTACAGAATTATTCCATGCACTTAGTTTTGACATCGTAAAGTAGACTTTTAATTGTTTAATGTCAAAAATGTACATAACCGATAAACAATATCTAGAACAGAAAGCCAGTATATTTTTAGTATCACTGCTTAAAGAGAAAATGTGCTTCGTTTATACCTACATTTTTCTCTTTTTTCATTTTGTAAAATATGTTTTTTTCAGATGGATTTATACTGAATTAAAATAAAAAATAATGAACAAGCTCGTATTGAAAATTATTTACAAAGCAAATAATGTAGATACAAAATAAAAAAAAAACCTTTGATTAGTAATGGGTTTACACCCGCGTTGCTAAAATTTATTTATTTTTATTTTCTAATAGTGCATCTTACGAGTATATGTGTTAGTTTACAAGCTCACTTTAAAGCTCTATTTGTTCTGCATACTTATTTAAACATGTTGACATATATACTGCGAATTCATTTCATCATTACTTATGAGCTAGACAAGAAACGTTTAAAAATTATACTATTTTGTTCTAATATGGCCCTACATAATATATAAGCTATACCTTAAACCTAAATTATGTCTTTCAACGTTACCTAACTGATTTAATATATTTTATATTAAAAGAATGTATTATTTAAAGTAATAAAATATAAATTATTTTAGTAAAAACTTTCTTGTATATTTCTTTGTATATACATATGTTTATACGAGTATATACACTTGCGGTCATAAAAACCGCACCATATCAAAATGATTGAAAAATTGTTAATACGTTAATATGTTGTTAATGATAAATGATGTTGAGTACTCCGCAGTAGTTTATAAGTATTTCTATCTAATTTCCATCTGTTTATTGAATGTTTGAAAAAAAATGTTAACAAAAAGAAAAACCAGTTAATTTTCTTATATTTTTTATAATATTTTACTACAGTCATTAGTTAACAAAATCAAACGATACATTTTTTATGTATGTGTATATAAGATGTTTAGATATGCCACTTTTACCAAAAAATTATCAATACCGAGTTGCTCTTCCTTTGGCGGTTATAACCGCTTTTATTCTAGAAGGCATCGAGCTTACAATAAGTTCAGTAAAGAACTCAAGTTCATCCCTTGAAATTTCAGTATTCCATACATGTTCCAGAACTTCATTTAGCTTTTTTTTACTCTCTGGTTTATGTTCAGCCACCTTACGTTTCATTACATGTCACAAGTGATCGATTGGGTTTAAATCGGTCGAATTAGCTGGCCAGTCTAGTCTGGTAATTCCGAGGTCATCAAACGTTGTCTTGAGTTAAAAATTATTGAAAGACTCTAGTTACTTGTCTGTTTATTATTTATAAAGTAGACATCGAGGAGTTGATTTATAACACTTTACTTACGGATTTTACGCGGTGGCATATGACTTGGTATCATTGCTGGTACCAAAAACTCCCTTGCTATTTCTCCATATTTTTGGGCGTTCATATTCCATTAATAAAGTGCAAAGGGCCCAAAACGTAAAAAGAAAAATATCCCCAAACCATCTGGCTTTGAAAAAACTTCACTGTTTTGACTATGCACTCGTCGTTGAACCTTTCACCTTCTGACCGTCGTATGTATGGCAAATTGTCGGCACACAACAAATTAAATTTACTTTCATCGGACCATATCACACATCGCCAATCATCCTGCGTCCAATCTTCGTACTTTTTTGCCCACGTCAAGTGAGCTTTTTTCATTTTTGTGGTTAGGAGAGGTTTTTTCGCTGGTCGTCTTCCATATAAACCTATCTCCCGTAGCCGTCGGCGTATGGTTTCGGCGCTTAGATCAACTTGATGAAATCCACTCAGCTCTGCACTTTTAAAGCGATCTTTCATGCTAATTCGTTGTTATACATTGTCCGTCTTCTGGATTATTTTACCTTTTCGTCCCGAGCCTTTTTTCCTTTCCAGTGGATCCAGATTTTCTTTTTTATTCATCAGTCGTAGGATAGTTGACTGACAGCATCCTATTTTAACCGCAATCTCACGATAGCCAAGCCCTTCTCCGACTAAAGTCAATATTTGAAATTTTCGTCCCAAGTCAGTTGATGATATTTACCAGACATTTCACTTTTTTTTACTTGTCACCGTCACAACTCAATTCAAACTGGCAGAACTCCGTTATGGGAAATACCCTTCATTAGTATGGGAAAAACCCTTACGATCTGATGTAATTAGGCATTTTTTGAGAACTCATTAGGTGGTACGGTTTTTATGGCTCGGACGAGAGTAACATCTATATGTTTTTGAAAATATGTATCTTGATCTAGTCAGATCCCAAGGTATCTAACGACATTTCCACTAGCAAGTAATTTCGGTTTTGTCCCACGACAGCAACTTTTATCAATTTATTGTGGTATCCGTAGAAGCCCCAGGCAAAGGCGTTACAAAAGAATGGTTTCCAACTTCCATTCATCGCATTATCATTTAATTTTTTCGAAATCACGTTGCAAAAGCTTATTAATGACCTCAATTGGATCTGATACAGCGTGGCTAGGAAAAAGGTGTTTTAAATTTTTGGGTTTATCAATAAGTATTGCGATTTTTTTCTTGGAAGTAGTGTTTATCGTTTCAGAAATTCTCTGTGTATACCGTTATGAAATTTTTGTTGTTTATTTCAATAAATAGGGTTTTCGTTTACATTGTTACGAGAATTTGTTTTGATCGAAAGCGTTTTAAGTGTTCCATTTATTTATAGTGCATTTTTTCCTTATATTTAGATTTTTTTCTTTAAAAAAGGTATCAAAACCCCAAAGGCACAACGGGAGATTATACGATTGTATGGTGATTCGCCTATACGTGCTGACACTTATCAGCGTTGTTTTATATGCTTTCGTTCTGGAAACACAACCTTGCTGATGCCGTCGGCTTTTGAGATCCACCCACTATAGACGACGATTAAATCTTGGCTGCAGTTACCGTTGACAGCATTTGGAGATTCGGGAGGTCGCTCAGCAGTTTAAAATCGCTTATACAACCGTTTCGCAGATACTAAACAGGCTTGGAATGCCGAAAAAGGTGGATTTTTGAGTTTCTCATGAACTCAATGAAAGAAACATTATGGAATGCAAAATAGTCTGTGAGTCTTTGTTGAGATGGAACTTGAGGCTTTCCTAAAAAGAGTGGTTAGGGGAGACGAAAAAGGGGTAGTTTACAGCAATTTTCGGCGTAAGGGGTCATAGTGAAACACCGCAATCCGTCGATAAACAAAATTTGCATCCCAAAAAGGTCATGTGGAGCATTTTTTGGGATAGGCGAGGTGTCTTTTACTTCAAGTTGCTTCAACGCAATCAGACAATAAATGTCGTTTAATATTGCTCTCAGCTCGATACTTTGAAGCTGGCAGTGGAAGAAAAAGGGCCAGAGTTGGCGAAGAGGAAAGACATTATTTTCCATCATGACAACGCCAGGCCACACACAGATTAAGTGGCAAAACAAAAGCTTAATTCATTTGGCTAGGAAGTTATGCGGCGCCCACCGTACTCTCCAGACCTTGCACCATCTGATTATCATCTGTTCTGCTCTCTCCAAAACATTGGAAGGAAGTAGTAGAACATGATGAACAATATCTGATGGATTAAATTTTTTTTTATTTATTTATTTATTTTTTATAATACCGCGTGCGTACCAAGGGGATATGAATACCCTTTTACTGGCTTTTTTTCCAGGGCGCGGGCGGGTGGTGTAGTAGTTTGAAACTCAGGTGTATTAAGTTTCGATATTTTTTCCAGAGGTGGTTGTCAAACTGGACGGGACGAGCTAGTACATCCTCAACCAGTGGGTCTTAAGTATCTGGATTAAATATCTGCTTTTATACCAAAAATATGTGTTTAACTTTAACCCTAAAAAACCGCTGCTCTTATTTAACAACTCATAAATTCTTTTACTTTACTAACACATATGTTTAAAGCTAAATTATTTTCTGCATTTAATTGCCGATCGCGCATTGTTTTCATTTCCTTAGTATATTTCCATGCTTCAGCGATATAACATCATTTCAAAATGAACTCGGCTTTTATAAAGCGTTTCGAAAGTGTTTTCTTAGCATCATACCCAAAAGGGTCGCAAATGAGGAGTCGTCGGCAGCAGACTATTTAAAAATATCAGAAGCATTTGTGGGAAAGTTGATAAAGAGGTGTAAGGAATGCGGTTATGTCGATGATGAGAAAGGTAGAGGGATCAAAGCAAGCACATCCAGTAAGGAAAATAAATTATTTTGTAAATTTTTTCGGGAAGGAATGTTTGTCAGAGAAACGGAAAAGAAAAATTATCCATAAAATGAATAAAAGTGTCTGTTAATACAATAGGACGAGGAACATGGTATAGAGATGTTAGATTGAGTGTCCCAAAGTATTGATTTGAATCCAATAGAATGTGTGGTCTTTAATAAAGCAGAGACTTAATGGAACAAAAATAGCCAGGAGATGCCTAAGTTTAGAATATGCGTAGATGGGATCATTATTTAATATTCATTTCATTTTCATACATACATAGTTCACAGTAAGAGCGTAGCGTTAGAAATAGTTGTTATAATACTGTCATAACATATAATATCTAACAGATAATTAAAGACTCAATCAGAAACTTTCGTTTATTATTTGGGAATGGTATTTCCATGCAGTTTTAACGTAACTGACTAGAGTTAGCCAGCTATCACTGCCGTTTAAGCAAAAATTTAATTCATAAATAGTTAGAGTATATAAGTAGAGATGAGGAAGTCCAGTATCAAAACAACGTCATCAGACTGGAAAAATTCCCAGATCTGTGCAGCATAACACATTATGGTTCTTAATACCACTTCAAACAGTCTGTAATTCACACTTGTTGCAACGTTGTTTTTGCCAAGGAGTCTTTTCCAATTGCAGTTGGTGGCCATTTCAGCATCATGCAGTTTGGATCTGAAGTGCTTTTCAAGAGAAAGTTTGGAATCAGGATTACTTCCTCACCTTCCCAGGTCCATTTCTCATACCAAGCGTATCTATCGGAGCCATTTCTAAAAACCATAATTTTTGATTTATCGGTGTTAATTTTTAAATTTCATTTGCTGCAATATTGCTGTAATTTGTTGGCCATGAGTTGCATCACATTTGACGTTTTTGCCAATAGGACGATATCATCTACATTCATAAAGCATTTGATGTTAGTTCCATTGAAAACAATTCCTCCTGGGAGAAAGGCAGTAATGTTATCAAGGAATATTGAAAAAAGCAAAGGGCTCAGTAAGCATCCTGGTTTGACACCCATTTTTGTTTGGTAGCAGAGGTTGGTGTTTTTTTTTAGCCAGATGAAAGCAAGCAAAAATTTTTATCTTGCATTAAGGCAATCTGCGTCATACCATTGCTGCTTTTTTGTATCGTCTTCCATCAGCTTGAAAAGATTGCGCCACAAAAGCTACAAAAGATATCAAAGTTTCTATTCCTTGATTGGTTTGTGGTTCGAAGAAATCAATTGTCACTAGGACTCGATCTATGTAGTTCTGTTTGTTAACGTTGTGCAAAATTTTCATTCCATATGAATTTGGAAAGTAGCTGTCTTTCAGGCTCGGTATTCACAGCGGAAAATGATCTCAAGATCAGGCATGCAGCTTATCCATTCATCTCTCTATCGTTGAAGAAGCGTTGCCTCTGAAAAAAGTAAGAGAGCCATCTTCATCGCTTTTTGTTCGACCATTTAGTGACAGGTGACAGGCTGATCGACTCACATTTCGATGAATTTTCTACCATTGCTATCGGTTGTTTTATCCTTCGACTTCCTGGGAGTGTAGGCAGTATCACAATCTGGATGAAATAGCCACAGTTGTGTGTCACCGACCCTAGCGTTTCAATCTACAATTAACATCACATTTTGTTGCTTAAATTCCAAGATGTTGTTGTACAGAAAACAAAAATATTGTTGTCAAAAGCTGCAAATAATGTAAACTGGAATGATGAAGAGTATTTGGTTATTAGCTATGATTTTTACAAAGTTTTTATCTAAGTCATGAACAAAGCACCAGTGAAAGTTTTTTTCAATACTCTTTTTTAATCCGTAAAGACATCCTCTTCTAGCTCCTCCATGAGTTGATGTTCTTGATGTAAGGATTCAGTACAATTCGTAAAAATTCGTAATCCTCAAAGAAGTTTGTGAAGGTATCTTCGTTTGATTCGAAGAAAGTTTTCTACAAAAAAAAGATATACTGATTTATTAACTCAAAAATTTCCCTAAATTGTATTTTGTTACGTATCCCTGCAATATTATATGATATTATTTTTAAAGTGGAAATATTATAATTAAGATTAAGCATGTAATAAAATAAATGCGATTACGAAATAAATATGAACAAAGCCGAAACTTGCTACTCGTTTGAATTCTAAACTTCAACTAACTTTATTCAACATATGTATGTATGTAAGGAGGAATTTAATATGGCAAGTACAAATTTACATTTAGGGTGAGAATACACTTTGACTCAAATTTCTTTATATATCTTTTTTAACAAGGCTAGTACATGTATTTTTTTTAAGATTAATTTATAATTTGCTAATTTTATTTATTTTTAAGTAACTTTATCTGCTGACGGCTTTATTACTTAAAACTGGGTTCACTGAACACTGCCCAGCGTCTGGCTCCTGCTGTCAAAGTTGATTAAAATTGAGTTACCGATTAAATGTCGAAGAAATGTTATTCCGTCATCATCTTTACATGTAGGGTTAATCTTGGCATACAGATAAAAAACATGTTTGCTTATCGTGATTTTATCTCCTCGAATTTGTGTTTTAATTTTATTGTTCTTCGCTATAACTTCTTTCGGATATTTACCAATTGTAGTCTTTTCTCGCGCGTCTTCTCTAGTCTCAATGCATAGAGATACCCTCGTCACGAAGTTTTGACGTCGAAGCAAAAGGTGTGCTAATAAAAATGGTGTCCACGTAGTTTTTCCTTTTCATTCCCACCATAACGTTATTTACTTCTGTGATATTTGACCGTAATGAACGGACTTCTTTAATTCAATTGATTCACATGATTTCAGCAAATCCAGGCAGATACTTTTCGCTTTCTGTCGCTATTTGGTCTGTTATCACAGGGAGGTGCAAGATAATGTTTTTTTTTTTAATTGATTTTTTAGCTAATCAGTTTACCTGCCGTTCGAGGTCAAAGCATTTCGACTCCATTTGGTGCAACTGGTCTCGAAGAGCTGCGTCGTTTTGCTTCAGGTCATGAATTTCGGCACATATTCCGTCTAGGTCTGAGACTTTGTGTCCACATACTTAAGCTTTTGTCGAGAAGCGAAGAAAGATCGTTAAGCAACATGTTTCCAACAGCGATATTCTCCTGATGATGATGGGTGGTGTGAATGTTCACCGCTTCTAGTGCAAGATTTGGAAGCACAATGCTCGGTATTACATCGGTTCCCGCAGACTTTTTACTTCTGAGTGAATTTTTACTGCGAAGATTGCATGGAGCTTTTCATTCTAAATTAACGGGAGTAGCTTCCTTTCATCGACGATGAAATTATTTGCCATGTTTTCGCTATTGAGCTTAGTGAAGTCTGAGTTGTCGAATCACCAGTTATTCATTTACAATAATTTTGGAAGTAGAAATTGCTCAAAATGATACACTTCTCCAGCACGTGGTTGAGACAAACGTTTTCATTCGCCTTATACACTTCCTGGAAAGCCGTTCCTATCAGCTCAACATTATCCATTCGATCATCGAGAAGTGGTCATCATGGTGGCTGTTCGGCAGATCTGGATATGTACCAGAAGTGTTAGTTCATTGTCCGTCGTTCAGGCGATCTCTACACACCTTTGTATTTTAAATTTCAAGTATTTTATTTATTTTCGAGAACATATTTGGGTTGCAGTGTGTTCCGGATAAAGTTTCGAGGAGGTTAGTAGAAAATTCCTAACATACATATTTTGGAAAAAAAAAATTTTTTTTTTTTGGAAATGCATCACCTCCGAGATATAAAAGTTTTAAGCAAAAGCTTAGACTGCCCTGTTTCAACTCTTATTGAAAATAACATCTTTTTAATATATGTTTTGAAACTTTTTTCTCGTAAAATAATTTTATTATTGTGCAACTTAAATCTAATAAAAATTTGGTTAGGTCCCACCCATTTTTCAGAAGAATGCAATGACGTTTAATTCATAATATCCTCGATGATGGACTTTTCAATACAAGAATACGTAGGTTTTTGTAGCTGTGACGGTCTACGAGCGAAATTGGAATATTCAAGACGATACCCTGATAGGACTGCCCAAATGGCAGTACATTTCTTAGAATATTTTACAGGTTGAAGGGGACAAGACCAGAATGAAAATCTTCGAGAGACTCACATTTTGCATTAACAGAAGGCTTTCTCAGCTACAAAGGCGTTATACATAACCTTAGAAACCATCCAAATTCGACTCTTAGGCGACTAGGCAGACATTTTAATCTAAGCAGAACTTACGTCTAAAGAAATCTTTTTTATAAGGCATGCATGCATTCCATCATATACTAGTACAGGAGTTACATTCCGGTAAATGAAAGAAATCTGTAATAATATTCTGAAAAGAAAACTTTGTTGACCAGATTCTATAGACGGATGAGCCCTAATTGACTAGGGATGGAATCACTAATTTCACAATTTACATATCGGTAAACAGAAAGCAACTCCAACTCCATGAAACATAGGCATGTTGGGTAACAAGCTGATCGGTCTCTATTAGCTTTCCAGGCTTTGGGGTTTAATTTATGGGGACGGATGAAGGACATTGTCTACATATCAGAAATAACAACATTGAGGCATAAGATTGACGAGTCATATGCAAAATTCCAAGAAAAATTGGAAAGTATGGACACTGTTAGAGCCTTTGAAGTCCGGCATTCGTACTATATACAAAGCAATAGTTTGTACTTTGAACAATTGATATGATACAATGTTTGATGAACAAAATAAAAATAAAAAGTTTTATTTTTATCTAGCACTTTTAAGATTTTAAGGTAGTTTTTTACACTGCACAGACAAGTTATTTTAGGGTAGCAATTAAAGTATTCATAATTACGAGTTCAAAGTTATGTATAAAGTTTGAAAGATGTTAATTTAATAGGAGTCAAAACAGGGCTGTGTAAGGTTTGGCTTAAAATCTCTGTATCTCGGTGGAGATGCATATACGACCGCACACCCACTTTCGGCAAGTCAGACTACCATTTTGTCGGTGAATTCCGTCAATTGTTGTCGATATTAAGATATCGTATTGGCAACTGTTCATTTTATGGTTTTGTCCATTTGCTTAAGGTACCTGTCAATCTCCTCAATTAAAAGATTTCTATTGAGCGGCGGGTAGGGCGATTTCGAGGAGAGTGCTCTGGTCAAAGTTCTATAGAAGTGAGTCTAACGTATCCTATCATAATTTTAGGAATACTTCCTTAATTTTCACGATTTTACTTAAAACTGTAATTTCGGTTCTAAAAACGAAAAGATCATTGAATCTCCGCAGATGGTGAAATAATTCTTCTACGAATCCAGCATTATGGGTCGAAAAAGAGTCTCCAGTTTTGAAATAAATAATATAAGGCAGATAAAGAGAGGCATGTTCACGATGCATGCTTCCAGAACATGGAATCTTTTCTCTCCACAACTGTACACTCTTTAACCATCGATCCTTATCAGTAAACTTACACTCAACACAGGTATACCACATTTCGTACGTAGCTATTATCATTGGAAGTGCGTTAGGGTTGGCGTAAGAGCTTATATGTACGTTACCTATGCGCGTAGCATGCTCTTGTATCCGACATCGTAGCTGAGCCATATATGTATAAGGGAGGAGATTGATGGTTTTTAGAAGGAATCTTCTTACATCACCTTTTAGGAATGGCTAAAGATATTTCAAATTAAATTCCCCAAAAAACGCATTGCATCCGTGCGAAACAAAAAAAAAAAAAAAAAAAGAATAGGTATGATTGAATTGTGGATTGTGACTTTTGATACATGTGTACATGCGCCACTTCCATCCTCCTACATGAAATCCACACACCATCAAGCTGCTTTTGAAAGCCAAAAAGTTAGCTCAACTAACCCTTCTAAACCGATTTGTTTCCTCCGCAGGAATAAATTTTATTTATTAGTTTTTGAAAATACACTATATCTATGTATTTTAATCGCATATTTTTTATAGTTGGGTTTAAAATAATACAAAAATATCAAGTTCATCAATATAATTAAAAAAGTCTTCAAACAAATTTTAGTTTTTTAAGCTCGATATACAATATTATGGTATAACTTAAGACCTTTAGATTCTTTAACACTTCGTTGATTCAGTAGACTGGTAAAACCCAATTTAAGTTTCCTTTTGAGCACCCTGTTGATTGTTTCCTTATGCACCTTTATCTATCGTTTGACTTATAGTGTCGATTTCATGCAACAGTGACATTTTGTGTTGGTTCTTGTATTTGTTTTCTAAACCGATCGTCGGATTTGTTAAACTTGTCAGTATTTCTCTGAATAAAGCTTTAATTACTTTTCAACCATCTTCAAAGTCATATTTCAGCACTTCCGTTGAATCCCACGAAACTTTGTCTGCTTCCCTCGGGGTTATCTTCTTTTCCATTCCCGGATACTATTCACCGAGGAATTCTATGAGTGGAAATATCATAATTTGACTCCTATCTGTACATGCGCTATGCGGAAGCTCCTTGCGAACTCTAATTTTTGTGTACTTTTTATTTGCTCGCATTCTTAAGGACTTCAATGGCAATTCCTCGTGATTAAATACGATATTAATTAAAATCGTTGCAGTGCTCTGGTTGCGTAAAAATTCCGTGGGCGCTTTTGACGCTGGCGTTTAGGTCGCATTTATAAGCAGGTCGACACACACACTTCGCCCTTTCAGCCTGATCAGTGTTGACGTTTGCAGGGAGATTCACGATTATGTTGATTATGTTGAGTTTTTTTTTTTTTTTGACTAGTCTGTCTATTTGTGCTTCTAGGAATTTATTGTGATTTTCTAGTCATTAAACTTTTTTGACAGCCTCTTTTGAAATTGAGTAGTTGACAGTCAACCTTTAGCACTAGGTCTTGTTTAAGTTCTTTATTCTTTTCATCTGGGATCTCCCTTAATTTTTCAATGCTGATACCAGTAAAACTGTCATTTTCCATATCGCTCACCGATATTCTAGGGTTCCTATTCTCACTGGGGAAGTATTTTCAGTATTCTTTTGTTCATTAATTGAGTTAAGTCGATAATGGAACTTCAACTTAACAATTGGGGGGTCTTAAATGCTAGAACTTTCTGAAGTTTTACATTGAATCGATGGAATACTTTCTTAGAATGCACTTTATACCAACTCTTGACAAGTTTGTTCATTTTTCCAATTTTAAATTACGTATTTACCTTAGAGAATATCAAACACTCAGTAACATCCAAAGACTAGTCATTATAACCTGCAAACATTCAAAACTTGGATATAAAACTCCCTCTTTTTCCTCCCTAATATCTTTTGTCTGTGCTATGTGTAAACATATCCATTGTAAACATATCCATATTATAGAAAAAATTGTCTGTGATTTTATTTCAGATTAACCCTCGAACAAACCCTCGAACAAGATCTTGTAACCTAAAACAGTTTTAAAATGCTCAAAGTTAATGTGGAAAGCATATATCATAATTCACGTCATGATCTGTTCACCATAAACTTTTAAAGTGTTGCAGTTAAGCTTTTTCATTTTGAAAAGTATCGGAACATTGTGGGTGACTGTGGCTCCAGTAGTAGTGAATTGGCTTCCAACTTGGACTGTTCGGAGTTCAATACCAACCGCACCCGAAAGACGCCTTTTTCAGGCAACTTAAATCGCGTAAGATGAGTGGTTGCCTAGAATACAAAAAGTGCAACTACACTAATATGTTAATTCAATCTCCATATTAATAGTTGGATGCCATCTATGGAGCAAAGTAACCACAGAGCCCAAACATTTTTTTTTCTCTCTCTGTCCCATTTTTCTAAAAACTTAACACTTTCTCAGGCACTTTATGTGTAGTCATCCCACTGGAGTGTTGAGTTGTTAAAAAAAAAGCAGTTTACAGGCAATATGCATGAAAGGCTGCCGAAAATTTCAATTTTCTCTGTGCATTTAAAAAATTGACGTATCTTAACCCAAAACATTTTAAATATGCCTGCAAAATATGGTTAGCAATGTAGCACGCTTTGAAAAAAGGCTAGGTAATAGTTTGGGATGAACGCACAATGGTACACAAAGAGAGATTCACGATAAAACTTTAGAAAGTATATAGATTGATGTGTCATTATGCTGTTGATTGTATGTTTTTAGCAAACATAACCGATCATACAAAAGAGTACACGAGTAGGCGAATAACGAGTGTGATCGTGCTTAAAGGCCAAATATGCGAAAACTTGAACTCTTCCTGCTTTCTCCGGAGAAGCTGTGCTTTGCCCTTATCCTTTGCATGTAAAGCACTCGAATCACTCGGGTTTTCTGATGCAAGTCCTACCATGCCACGAAAAGCTTTGAATCCTTTAGACTGCCAATGACCTCAAAACTGTTCAATGACGATATATCTTAAAATTACTTTCATTTATTGCTGTAGTTACTCGATAAAAATTCCACTTTATAAAAAAAAAAAAAAAACAAGAACGAGAACTTATACATGTACGAGAGAAAATCGTATATTTAATACGCCAAACAACAGTTTGAAAGGATATTATAATAGTGTAGCATGCATGCAATGTGTTTTGTAATGTTAATTTTTCGTCACTATTAGGATTCAAAAATCGTACTCTTTTCAACATAACACAGTAAGTAGGGGGTAGATTAGTGTTCGAATCGAATATGTAGATAGTTCCAGTTCTTTCCAGTTGACATATGGAAGGAAAAGCTCTCTGTGCATAAAACATACTACATATACTGAAATGTACAAGTTCAGACCGCAGTTGCAAAAAGAATTTCATACATCGCATATATCTACTTATTTTATTTTTCCAATGTCGAGAGACGCGAACGTAGTTAAAGGCATGTTGTAGTATTGAAAAATTAATAGTCCTTTTGTATTTCTACAAAAAAATAATAAAAAATAAATAAATAAATAAAATAAAATAATAAATCTAATTTGAATTAAATTTTCTTTTCAGAAGACGAAAAAGCTGGGACTTTGGACATTCTACTCAGTAATGCATACTGTCGATCTCAACGTTTTCTGTCCAAGCAGATGGCGCAGCTTAGACCAGAACTGACTATGTCAATGTTTTCCGGTAGGTTAAAATGTTAAAATAACTAGATATACTTTATATTCGATATAACTATCGAATATCTACGATAACTTTATGTTTCTCTTATGACATTCAGAGATTACACACCGATTTCAAACGGCAAGAGAAGAAGTTCGTGCTCTTCTTTTGCAATGCCTGCTCCCTTGGCTACAAAATATGGAATTAGTTGCAACTACAGTGCCACCTGCAACACCTCTATCATATATCATGGTAAGCTATCCTTGCTTACGTAAACCGTTTTTGATATCATATGAAATGTAAATTGTTGCTGCTTTGGGTTTTATTTTATCTTTTTCTTTGGTCTTTAATTTCAGTATTTTCCCGATTCAGGGACTCGTGGTCGACGAGAAGGAACTGGCTCCACCGAAGCAACAGAGATGATATTAAATAATCTTTTTTACATTACGGCGAAGGTAAGTCCTTGAAATAAATATGAATGAAAAGTTTCATATGTACCATATATAGATGTGTACTTTAAAGTAGACTTACAGCTAAAAATTAATGTCGAGCTTATTTTAGATATCATACAAAATACATACATATAAACGTGAGCATTTTATTTATGGAATTAAAATGACGTTTTTACAGTATGCATACCGTAATTGTGAGTAAAAAGGGAAAGTATGTATCTACGTTTTGTATAATTAGAAAGTTGTTGTTTCGATTATGATGAATTGCGGAGCGAACTACTGATTTTCGTAATACTACTTCCATAGAATACGTTGAATATTTTCGCTTAATATACAGAGTGCTCTCTTTGAGAAAGAAATCGTATGGAGGGGAGGAGAGTCAGAAATGTTTAACGCCCTAGATCCAGAAGTTTTAAGCCAAGCTTTACACTTCCCTTTTTTGACTCCTATTGATAATAACAACATAATTTAAAAAACTAGCTTAACTATATTTTATTATTTTAACTTACTAATATTTAGTCGACTTTTTTTGACAACTTAATTTAATTTATTTGTATAATTAGTGAAAAGAAAGTACCTATAATTAAAACTAACAAAATGTAATTTTTAGAAAAAAAACCTATTTCTCTGATATTTATTTTTTGATTGCAAGAATTTCTTAGAAATTGTGCTCGTCCAAGTAATCTAAAAAATAACTTTTTTCTACCTATAGTATGTAGGGCGGCCATATATAAAGAATGCTTATCTCTAATATTAAGAAAGCGACGAATGAGTTTAAGAAAAAAAAAACCATTAAATATGATAGTACTTCGTCTTTGTTCACACACAGTCAAGAGCTAGGTTTATCGCACATGCCTCGCTTTGCAACCTATAACGGCAAAGCTGCACTCTCAAAATTTTACTAGGTCAATTACTACAATTCTAAGAGTAAGCTGGAAAATTCAGCTTTCAGCGAATTCAGTAACGTCTCGGTTTCCATGAATAAAAAACGCCTACATTCAGAACTGTAAAACCTAAATAAACTTTAAGACCTATCCAGAGACTAAGCTTTTCTTTTTTTACGAACATACGTATTTGCTTTTATTTTTATAATCCCGCGCGCGCACCATGGGGATATGAATACTCTTTGACTGGTTTTACAGAGCGCGGGCGGGTGGTGTAGTAGTTTGAAACTCAGGTGTATTAGGTTTCGATATTTTTCCCAGAGGTGGTTGTCAAAATGGAGCCAGTGCATCCTCAACCAGTGTGTCTTAGTACGTGCTAATTGTTAGTTCGTTACATTTAGCCCAACCAGCAACCACTCCAACATCAGTGTTATGCTTTGATGTCAGAGTTGACGCCGACGGGATTTTCATATAACTATATACAAATTCTATGAAAAGACTTTTTCAGAAAATTGCTTCGAACGGGATTCGAACCCGTGACCCTCTGCTTGAGGAGTCTATGCATATACCACCATTTGCTGTAACAAATCGCTGTTTTTAATCTGGACTTTAAGCCAGAGTAGAAGAATAGTTGAATAATGCAGTTTAGTAATTTCAAGTTACCTAACTTTGGTGCAAAATGCATTTTATTCCAAAGCATCGGTTCTCACTTGATAACCAAAATTAAGCACTGCTGGATGCGTAAAGCTTTAGATAGGAGTCATCTTTATATGTGTGGTATTGCGACATCTAACTATCATTAATGTAAACAACATGTTATAAGTTTAGCAATACTTGTAATTAGTTTTAGTACAACATGTAAAATGTAAAAGAGAAAGAAAATAAAAAGAACTTAATGTTATACCACCGATCGAAAGATATCATATTGGCGACGAGGATTTTTTTTTTTTTTTTTTTGATGTTCGCGCTATTGGTTTAATGGCAAAAGAAGACAACGTGCAGGGCAATTAAATGTTTAATAACGAAAGTTGGTTCGCCACATTACCCATGGTCATGCGAATACGTGAATTTAGCCCAGGTGTAGACAAGTGTCGTAATTGGCGTGAAGGTTGGATTTCCATTTTGTGTAAATCTCAAGCGAAGATGATGGCGTGAAGATGGCTATCTTGCTAAAGACAGTAGGCCTACAAGCTAACGCACTGTTGATAGAGCTGTGTGATCCGATCTTGCCGGCATCGAAGAAGTACGTAGAATTGTGTCAGCTTTTGGAACAACATTATTCGCCCTCAATTATAATTTTTCGGGAGTGACGAACATTTTTCGAGGCCAGGAAATTGGAGAGTGAGTCAGTGTCCATCAGCCTAAATACGGCAATTTTATTTATTAACGTATCCATTGAGCCAGAAATGGGCTTCATCATTGAACAAAATTTCACGATAAAACACCGGATTTTCATTGAGTTTTTCCAGAGCTCATTCACTGAAAATATGACGCAAATTCAAGTCACCTAGCTTCAATTCTTGCAGAAGTTGAATTTTGTATGCTTTTAGCCCGAAATCCTCACGTTGTCGAATACGCCAAGCCAAGCTGCTGAGAACGACGACGAATCGATTCGTCACGGTCTTCGCGTACACTCTCAGCTACAGCTGCTATAGTCTCTTCACTACGTGCTGGATGTGGTCTAACCGGTCAAGTATTATCCACTAATGTAAACTGGGACTCAAATTTGCGAATGGTATTGGCAATAGTGGTTTCAGTATGTCGATTATGCGCACCGTAAGTTCCTCACAAAAAAAACACTTTTCACAGAACGCTGATTTTCGTAATACAGCTGAACAATTCGGAGACGCTGTTGTAGTGTGAGTCTTTCCGTGATCACTTGACAAACGATACTGAACAAAAATGACAAAGCAGTTTGAAAGGAGTCACACGTGATCTGTCAAAAAAGGCCTATTGAAAATCAAACCTCACGATGAATCACCCTACTACCTCGTATAGTAGAGTTGAACATTTGGCAAGTGTTTGCACCAGCAAGCGAATTAATGTGGTAGAAGTATCTAAAGTTAATGATATTTATCCTAGCAAAAGTTTTAATAATTTTAGTAATGATTCATGTTTTTCAATTTATAGTGCATCTGGCGGGTTAGCGTCTGCTCTTCTCACACTCAAGATAGAAGTAAACCAAGTCTTATTAGATTTCGTGTTGGATACAGGAGCAGCTTGTTCACTGGTGTCCGAGTCCTTACTCGATAAACATTTTAATCGGAAAAGCTTAAAACCTTGCTTTGATAAATTGTGTGCGTAAATACAGTAAATACTGTGAGGTTAAATTTGGTCGAGAAGGTAAAACCAATTCGTAAGCCCAGACCAGACGTTGCGAGCGAAAATCAAAAAGGAGTTAAATGAGTTAGTAGAAAAAGGAGTCTTGGTTCCGGTCAAAAATTCTAACTGGGGTACACCGTTGGTACCCATTTGCTTCGCATTTGCGGAGATTTTAAATCTACCATTAACAAGTATTTATTGCGCATTGATGAGTTGTTTGATTCGAAAAGGGAAATTACTTTCGAAATTAGATTTATCGAAGGCATATAATCAGTTAGTTTTATATGAGTCATCATAGTTATTATGTGCTCGGAGTACTCATATGGGTATTTTCAAGGTTATGCGCCTACCGTTTGGAGTAAAGCCCGCAGCGGCTATTTTTTAGTAAACTATAAAGAACGTTTTGTGAGGCATTCCAAATGTAGTTAATTATAGTATATAGGCGATATTGTTATAACGGGACCTGATTTTCAGGATCATGTTAAACGGTTATAGTTAGTGTTAACGAAACTAGAATCTGTGAGACTGCGCCTCAATGCAAACAAATTTGATTTTTTTAAGGAGAAAGTTTCTTATTTGAGTTTTAACATAGATCGAAATGAGTTGAGTAAAAACAAAGACAAAATTTCTCTACTTGCTCTTCTAAGTGCATTCGTGGGGATGTTGAATTATTATTCAAAATTTATTCATAATTTTGCACAAAAAATGGCCCCGCTGTTTAAGTTGCTTAAAAAGGACGAATAGTTTAAATGGACCAAACAGTTCCAGGATGCTTATCAGTCTTTAAAACAGAAGATGACATCCGACCAAATTTTGGGTGTATTTCGATTCTAAACTGCCAATAGTTTTGTCAACGGATGCTTCGAATGTTGTTGTAGCGGGCATATTGTCACATGTGGAGGTTGCTTTTATTTCGCGCTCACTTGCGTAAGCTGAAAGAAACTACAGTACCATTTAGAAAGAAGATTTGACAATCATTTTTGGCATTACAAAACTCAGACAATATTTAGTGTTTAACCATTTTGTTTTGAAGTCAGATCATAAGCCACTTTTAGCCATTTTTGGTGAGGGCAAAGGATCACCCGTTTGACACAATAGCAAATTGTAGGAGAAGAATGTGAGTTCAACTAGGTTATTTGTATCAAAGTAGATAAAAAGTTGAAGTTAAATTTAAAAGAATCGCAAGGGTAACTAAGCGCGACCCTTTTTTATCGAAGGTGAAGGAAGCAATTCACATGGGTTTTGTGAATAGATTGGTCGAGCTGAATTTCAGTCCATTTCGCGTTAGAAAAGACGAGCTGTCGGTTGAGTACGACTGTATTTTATGGGGTTATGGAGGAGTTATTCCTACTAAATTGCGTAATACATTTTAAACGGAGTTACATAGCTCGCATTTAGGCATAGTGAAGACTAAAGCTTTAGCGCGGCCATACGTGTGGTTGCCAAAATTAAACCAAAGTATAGAAAAAGTCATTTAAAATTGTACTTTGTGTAAGACTACCCAACTCCGCCTAAAATTGCGCGTGGTATTTTGCAGATTTGGATTGGTGGATGCATTAATTTGCGACAATTGGCATCAGTTTACGTCAGAAGAGTTCAAACAATTTCTAACAAAGAATAATATTAGACATATTTTAACCGCTCCTGGCCATCCTGCGACCAATGGTCAAGCGAAAAATTTCGTAAAAACTTTCAAAAAATCACTTTTGTGATGTGTCACGACATTGACAAAGTTATAAATATATTTTTGTATGATTATCGAAGCGCGAAGCATGGTACCACAGGAGAGACACCCGCAAAGTTGTTATTGGGTAGGGAACTAAAGAATCGTTTTAGTGTACTTAGACCGCAGTTAGTAAAGGGCAAAATTACTGAGATTTAGCTATTGAATATTGAAAATCATAAAGGTACAAAAAATATTGATTTCAATATCGCAAACTTACCGATGTGTTTTAACGCGAAATAAAAAGTTTATTAAAAGACATTTAAATCAAATGATTCTGGGTACGCCAAAAGATAACAAGAATAAAATCAAAGCAGCGGTTACTTTTATTTATTTATTTATTTGGCTTGTCTGCAGAAGATTAAATCTCTTATGATTCACTGGCCGAATAAACCGTATGTCGTCGTAGTATATTAAAAATGTCTTCTTCTTTAAGGACTTTGAAGCTAATGTCGTTGTTTCGAGTATTCATAGAGTTGATATATTCCAATACGGATTTTTGCAGTTTGTGGATATGGGTTGCCGCTGCATTGCCCAAGCAAGAATACCATACCGAAGTTTAGACTCAATTATCCGTATCCACAAAATGACTTATACTTAGACAAAAACTATTTCAATTAATATGCAACAATTAAGGTACAACATTGGGTTGTACCACATGATATGTTTTTGATGGCTGATGATGGCTCAGTCGGAAATGTGCCAGAACTTTAAATTTTCTTTTTTTTATAAAAAAAAAGTGGTACGTGTGCTTGACGTGTGAGAAATTTAGTGTTCGTTACAAGTACCGTTATTTTTTTTCTAAGAATTATTTTCCATGCTGTCGGCAGTTAAAATTCGAACATTCTTCCTTTACAAATTTAAAATGTGACGTAATACGTCAAACGAACCCACTATACGACGTTGGTTTGGAAAGTTTCATTTGGGAGATTTCAGCCTCGAAAATGAACCACGTGGAAAACTGGAAGCGTTAGTTGACGACGATGTTTTAAGAGCAAGGGTGGATGCGGACCCAAAGAAATTGGTGCGGAATATTGCACAAAGCATGGGAGTATCCCAAATGACAATAAGTCGGCATCTTTCTCTTATAGGAAAGGTAAAGAAACTCGATAAGTGGTACCATATGAACAGATACCAAAAACTGCGGCACCTGGAAATCTGCGCATCGCTAACATTAGGAAACCAAACTGAACCATTTTTGCGCTGGATAGTTATCTGTGATGAAAAGTGGATACTGTATGATAATCGTAAAAGATCTGGGCAGTAGTTGGATGCGGACGAACCAAAACACACCCCCAAGCCCGATCTTCGCACTAAAGAGGTTATGGTGACAATTTTGTGAACATCGAAAGGACCAATCCATCTTTCATTTCTTCAACCAGGAGAAACGATAAACGCTATCAAATATTGTGAGGAAGTCGATGTATTGCATTTCAAATTGGTGAAAAGCAACCTGCGTTAGACAATAGGCACGTTCCGATCCTCTGCATGACAATGCTAAACCCCATACCTCACAAGTTACGATGCAAAAACTGTTGCAGTTAGGATTTGAAATTCTTTCTGATATTTTCCCAATGGATTACCATCTTTTCCGCAATCTGGATTCATTTTGCCGGTAGAAAGTCTTTCAGAACCGAACAGAGTTCATAAAAGCCTTTGAAAGGAATATTTGACCTTGTATCACGTTGGAAGAATGACATGGATGCCAACGGATCCTATTTTAATTGAATAAAGATTTACGGAAAAATAATATTGGCTTTCGATTTTTTACTATAACATTTCATGTGGTACAACCCAATATAAACAAGAGAAACTTGCATTAATAAATTCATTGGCACTTATGCCGTTAAAGCCTTGTGCTACCCTACAGTACCAAATCATAAAAAAAAACAGTTCCGCTTTTCTTATTATTAACACACAAACGAGAGTTTATTGTACGCGTGCTATTTTGTCAAAGTCATTTGCGGTATATCAGAGAGCGAGACTGCAACAAAACCTATAAATTTAGCACCTCCGTGGTGTGGGAGCGAGCAGACGGAGACGTCGGGTACACAGAAAGAGAAAATAAGTAGGAACTTACGACAATTGCAGCGAATAAATTATAAAGAGTAACTATGTACGTTTTTATTGTATTTTCAAATAGAGGCTTGGTGTGGATACGAGTTATGTACTTAAAGAAAATTACAACTAATAATGTCACATCAAGAATTAAGATAAATATTTCTGAATTACAGAATTGTAATAAAAAAGTCATTTTAGTTTTTCAACTTACGACGGGAGTTGTAGTCATCTAACTATTATTAATGTAAACAACATGTCATTAGTTTAGCACTACTTGTCATTAGTTTTAGTACAACATGTAATATGTAAAAGAGAAAAAAAAAATAAAAGGCACTTCACGTTTTACCACCGATCGAAAGACATACTAATATGGTAGTGCAAAAAAGGTTGTAGCAGGCTTTACGAAGCAGCCGTAGTTCTGTTGCAGGAACAATACGGTAATTTATAGCGGTTAATCAATGATCATCTTCAACAACTCACTTCGTCACGTACAGTCGCGTACCGATGTATCAGTTATATAACTCCATCAATACTAGGTGGAGTGAAAAATAACCTCCTTGACCACCAGAATGGGCTGCTACTGCAAAAAAAGTTATGGTGCCTTGAAATCCGTTCATATTTAGGCAGACATGTCAAACTTCAGTGCGATACTGTCTTTAGTTTTGTTTTAACACCTGATTGTTGTTGACATGTTTGGCATCATGTTGAGTATGAACAAAAACGATTTTCGTTCTCTCATAAAACATTATTTTTTGAGAGGCAAAACGGCGAAGGAAACAAAATAAAAGTTGGATAAATATTATGGGGCTAATGCTCCGTCAGATTGTGTCAAATATTGGTTTCGAGAGTTTCGTGGTGGCCGCAACTCCACTACCGATCAAGTCCGCAGCGTCAGGCCCTCCGATGCTGTTACAGAGGACAGTGTCAAAAAAATACATGAAATAGTGTTGGCGCGAGCTAGCAGATACCACAAAGATTTGTACTGAGCTGGGTGCCGCGCATATTCACTCCTGACCAAAAACACGAACGCGAGAGCACTTCGAAAGAGTGTTTGGACTTGCTGATGCGGAATCGGGCGGACTTTTGCCGGTAATTGGTAACTGTTGAGCACCAGAGAACAAAATGATTGCCCGGAAATGGACTGAAGCCGGCACGAGTGCTCCGAAGCGGCCGAGGGAGGCTCGATGGGTCGGAAAGGCTATGGCGTCGGTTTTCTGGGAATGTCATGGCATACTCTTCCTGGACTACCTCGAAAAAGGAAAAACCATCAACAGCGAGTATTATTGTGTATTATTGGAGCGATTGAAGGCCGAAATCGCTGCAAAACGGCCTCACATTAAGCGAAAAGAAATTTTGTTCTTGCAAGACAATGCACCGGCGCCCAAGAACATCGCAACCACGGCTAAAATCAATGACATCGCCAATTGCTGTCGCATCCACCGTAGTCGCCCGATTTGGCTCCCTCGGACTATTATCTCTTCCCAAACCTTAAAAGATGGCTCATCAATAAAAAATTCAGCTCAAGCGAGGAAATCATCGACGCCGCGGAGGAGTATTTTGCACACCTACCGGAAAATTAAGTGTATCAAACTAAAAGAAGACTATATTGAATAAAATAAAAAAACATTTAAAAAAAAAATTTTTCATTTTCAAAGAGGTTACTTTTCACCCCACCTAGTATATGTATACGATCACTCACAGGCATAAAAATGATAAATTTTAATAGCAATTATAATGATAATAATAAAGTAAAATACTAAAAAAAGGGAGAGGAAATGAAATAGTTGAGAAATTGGAGAAAGACTGAGATAGAGTTGATAGCAAAGAGATAAGTTAAGAAGAAAAGTACACATACAAGGCAGTTTTGAAGCTAGCAGTATTTGACAAGCACTTTATATAAGACGGTAAGTTATTCCATAGTCTAATAGCATAAATGTAAAATAAACGCGATGAATTGAGGTATTTGCAACGCTGAGGGTTAATGTTGAAAGTTCTTCTGGAAAAGGAAAATTCCAGTTTGGAGTAAAGGTAAGGGGGTTGCTTTGTATTTATAATTTGATGAAAAATATGCAATTTCTGAAATTTAGATATTTTCTCAATGTACAGCTAAGAAACTGACATGAGAATTCCGAGATTCTATCGTATCGTCAAGGTCACTGTAGACAGCTGCGGCATATGAAATAATGGGAATTATGAGAGTGAGCACTAGTCTCCGGTGAGTATTCCAGGGGGTATAGCTGGCTGAAATCCAAAGTTTACTCTTATCTGGCTTATAGGCTTATCTGAAAAGACTTGTTTGATATCGGAAGTACTTGACATTTTATTGGATTCAAAGCTAGTCCATTTTTAGTTGCCCATTCAACAATAGAAGCGAGATCCTCATTTAGTAGTGACACTAGTTCACCCATTTTTTGTGCATTGTTAAGCTCTCATTTAAGAAACATTTATCGTTGTCGGACGACTCGATCCTCAAGTCAGCTGGTATAAGCTCTCTGCGATGCACATTGCGGAAATGGGCGGCATACTTAAGAACTTCATTTCTTTCAGCGCAACTGGAGAATTTGATGACAATAGAAGATCCGTGGTTGTTGTTGCTGTTCCCAGTCAATCGACTTTTTGTGCGAAAAATATTCTTAAGGACTGGTGGTTTGCACTCAATTATGTAACAAAATCGCTTGAAAATAGTTTTTAAATTTTCGTCTTGCTGTTGCGGTATACCAAAGAGAACAGCGTTAGCAGCATTCTCTTTACTCTCAATGCTGTTTAGCTGGCGCTGAAGATCGATTATTTCCCGATTTGTTGCGTTCGTGGTGTCATTATTTGCCTCAAGTTGGTTAATACATGTGTTTAAAGATGAAATTGAGGTCTCAATTGTGGTAAAACGCTGCTCCCAATTTATGACTGTTTCCTCAATTTTTTTGATCATTTCATCACGTAGTTTAGAAATTTCATTTACACCTTCATTAACTGAAGGTGAAATGTTGCAGTTTGTTTTGCTATTCTTTTCTCCTTCTGTTTTGCGGTAGGAACGGTATTGTTATTGCAAGACGACAAGAAAGAGAGCCTTTTTGAAGAGCTGTTTTGGAGCGGAGGTTAATATCGGTATTTTGCGGCATTGTTAGGAAGAGCACAAAGGAATATTTTGCAGTTTACTTATGGTGGCAGAAATTATGTAGATTAACAGCTCAAGAGTTCTGCTTAGAATGCATTACGACGACCAGGGATTTCGAACTTACTGCTTACTAATTCACTTGAGACTTTTTATGGGCGTTAGGAAAAAGTTAATTTGGTTATATGTTCACTGCGACGGACGAGATTGTGAGGCACGACTATTCACTTGGACAACTCATACTCACATCATCGCTCAAAAAGGCACCAGAAAATTGTTTTTTCGAATGGTAATTGACGGTGCAAGTCAAAACAGTTACATATGTAGGATAGTAACTATTGGCAACGCCACACCATCGCCAACATAGAAATGGAACATGCCAGATCAAAGACGACGATAATGAAGATGGAACCAGAGAAGTTGGTACCGATGAAAGGGGAACGACATGACGTAAAGACGGCAACAAATATGGGCGCGAGTTTTGAACATTAGTTACATATCTTTTATAATCCTGAACATTTTTAACATAACTATTATACTTCATTAACTTAGAACTAAATTAGGACTACCTATATTGTGTTTTCAAAAGGATAATTTTTTTATTTGGTTGTTGCCTCTCCGAGATCTCTACATATATGTGAATCTGCTGCAAAGAAATTAAGGCTTGTCGAAACTGATAAGGTAAAAATGAAACTAATTCCCTTCGGAACAAATCATAATGCATGACCAAAAGTGTTGACGAACATAAAAGTCACCCTAAAAAGTCAATTTGATGAGCAAAGTGTTCAAGTGTAGATGCTCGTCGTGCCAACAATATGTATGTCAAACAGTTGTAAATTTTTCTCTAATTTCAGATTGGTCGACAGTTGTCATCAAACGCATATACCATCAGAGAACGGGCTTAGCATCTTGATCGGTTTGGACATTTATTGGAATATCGCTACCGTTAAGCAACGAAAAATCTCCAAGTAGTTACGAGCAGTTCACACAATATTTGGGTTAACACTGCAACACCTCATCTCGAAGAAACAATTGCCACATCTACATTAAACGTTATGTTTGCTTCTAACGCGAATGCTGTATCTAATTTATGGTCCAAGGAATAGGTTTTGGACAAAAAAACTAAGTAAGAAGCATCTTTACCATGGAAGGACAACAGTTTGAAATTTCTTGGAGATAGAAATCTGGCACTTAAACGTGTTAAATCTCTGGTACGACGTTTGTCCAGAAACCAGGATTTGCTTTTGAAATACGACGCAACAGTGTGAAAAATGGTGCAAGATAACATCGCAGAAATCGTTCAAGATCAGTCCCCTCAAAGAATTTTCTATTTACCACACCACCCGGTATTTAAAAATTGTGAAAGCACAAATATGCGAATCGTATTCGATGCTTCATTTCAAACTGAGTAAAATATTGAAGACCGCCCGTACCAGGATTTTCACATGACACGAGTCACCTTCGGAGTCAGTTGCAGTCCATTTTTGTTTTCTGCTACAATCAGAGCTCATCTTTCCAAGAAGAAAAGTATCCGGACACCTGTAGGACCTTGTAACCTGCCTTGTAAATGTATGACCTTGTTGCTGATGCAGGCACGGAAGAAGAGGCAAAGAAGATCTACCAAGAATCAATGGAAATTATGGAAAGCGCATCTATGTGGTTAAGAAAGTGGAATACCAACAGTGAAATCGCTGCAAAATTTTTTAAATACTAACTAAAGGTAGCAAGACAAATGTTTTGCAAGCCACAGTTCCCATATTTATGATCCTTTAGGTGTACTTTGTCTCACCTTTATCAAATTGAAGCTGTTATTCCAGATGATCTGGAAACTTAATTTGCATTGGGATGCAGACCTGACAGTGCAACTGCAAAGGGAATGGGAAGATTCAATTAAAAGTGTGCTGCAGCTTGCGGAAATTGTTTTTCAATACAACGATACTAATGACGATACCTTAAATGGTTTACATAAATTTATTCGCAGACGCTATTTTAAAGGCTTATGGTACCGTTGCGTTTGTAAAAACGATCGATTTGAACGAAGTAGTGTAGGAAAATTTCCTTTGTGGTAAAGCAAGGGTGGCACCACTTAAACAAAATATGGAAGGAGCATTTACATTACCAAAATTAAAACTCACGGTTGCATTAATTGCTGCCAGATTGTGTTCCTTATTACCTTAGGACGGAAGTGAAGAAATATTTCTTATGGTTGGATTCTAAGATAACGTTAAATTGGATTTATGGTTCCACACAACGCTGGAAACCATTCATTCAAAGCCGTGTAACAGAAATAAGAAATCTTACGGATGTAAATCAATGGAATCATTGTAGCGAAAGTAAAAATTTACGAATTTGGTTTCATGGTCCTTCATGGTTACAAGAATTTCAAGACGATCAAAACAACAGCAATTTTAATCAAGATTCAAATTTAAATATACATGCAGTTTTGATGACGACACTAGATATCCAAAAAACAAAACAGCAAACCTGTATTCAACTTCGTAAATTATAGTTTATGGCAGAAATTGCTGATAGTTACCTGTTTCACTTCATCGACTGTTGTAAAATTAAGCGACAAGTAAACCATACGCTTAAGGGGCTGAAGAACTTCTTTACGCAGAACAATATTGGATGAGGTGCAAGTCAATTCTTTTAATAATGGGATTAATAATTTACAGGATGGAAAGAATATATCAAGTAAATTAAAATTAGTCCAACTATCTTCTCTTTTGAACGATGAGCGTATATTAAGATTCGGAAGTCGGTTACAACTTTTGTAACCATCACCTGAAGACGTTGCATGGAGGTAACATAGCGTTAACAAGTTTAAGAAAATACTTTTGGATACCACGAGGAAGACAATTCATCAAAAGACGAATAAGAGGTTGCGGTGTTTGTAAGTAAGAGCGTCCGGTTGCAATTCTTTCAATAGTTTTTAAATTGTGTCCATATCACAAATACAAGTGAATTACTTATAATTTAAGTCTTATCGAGAATTTCAATCAAATTGCGCTATCGTTTTTGTTTCACTTAACGTACTTTTGCGAATATAATGGTGAGTAAAACGCTACCAACAACTTTTAAGAAAGAAAAAGAAAAAGAGAAAGAGTTGGCGCCGACACCATCTAAAGAATCTGTGCAAGGAGGCTGTAAACAAATTTACACCAACTACCAGCAAACCCGCATCGGCCACAATTACGTTTGGTTTGGAGGAAAGACTTAAAAAACTATCCGATGAAATTTTAAATCGCGGAGATAAATAATTTGTGAAATGATATATTTCTTCGTCTGTCTTCGCACGTTAAATAAAACAAAAGAACGACAAGAGAAAGTTATGATTCGTATTGACGAACTTGAAGGATCTATTCAAACTCTACAGACGCAGGAGGAAGAGATGAAAGCTCGGTTGGCTGAATCGCAGATCCTCGAAGAGGTCTTCAAAAAAGATGTGAAGTTCTCAAATGACGGGAAATTGCAGCCGATACTATTATTGTTGTATCAGCTAAAGATTTGTCACAGCATTGACTGTATGCTGTATGCTCTGAAAGGCATATTTCGCTCCCAGCAAAACCGACGCAGGTACTCCAGCACAATGAAAAATTGCACATTGTAGTAAAATTCAACTCTCCTATGACAAAAATCATAGGCAATTACGTCTCCAAGACGTGGATATAAAAACCGAATGAATTTAATATTTAATATTTAATATTTAATATTTAATATTTAATATTTAATATTTAATATTTAATATTTAATATTTAATATTTAATATTTAATATTTAAGCCTTGCACTAGTTCGTAAGATTATTGTTATCTAACTTAACGAGTTTCTTATGAAAAATAATTTGCTGCTTTCGGTTCAATCAGGATTCCGTGCAAAACATAGCTGTACTACAGCTTTACTGAATGTAATATAGTTGAAGACATAAGAGGTAGACTGGATAATGACAATGTTACATTTTTAGTACTGTAAGATTTCTCTAAGGCTTTTGATATAGTACGATGGCGGTCACAGAAATAAACGACCCAACAAAGAAAACACAAAAATTTTGGAAAAAATTTTATTTATTTTTCAACATAATCGCCTTCCAGCTCAATACAATTCTCCCTGCGATGTTCAAAAAGTTCGATACCGTTTTTATAATAAGAACTGTCTTGCTCCTCAAAATAGCCATCATCGTTGGAAAATTTTTGACCACTGAGCCATTTTTTCAAGTTTGGGAACAGAAAATAATCCGAGGGGGCTAAATCTGGCGAAAAGGGTGCATAAGCAATTCAAACTTTAATTCATTAATTTTGGTCATTGCATTCACAACACTGTTTTTGATCGAGTGTGAGAAAACGCGGCACCCATCTTTCACACAACTTTCGGATTAGTTAACACACTACACTACAAGCGGGAACCAATACCCATACTACAAACTGACATTTCATTGAAAATTTCAAGGTTGGAACATTTGATTCAGATTCAGAAAAGTCAGGAGCGCATATTGAGCGATATAATGATGCACAGAACACATCAGTACTCTATATTTCGATTCACAGGATGTTTATTACTGATCGCACTCCTTAGCGCTGTCCTATTAAAATGGTGGAGAAGACGTACTTTAAGCTCGGTTATATCATTACCTGCACCAAGGGCAAAGGAGAAAACCAATAAAGGGAATTTAGGATTTTAAAACAAAAGATGTAAGACAACTGCACATAGAGAACATAGCCGGGAAATACTTATTACACGTGCCAACAAATGTATGTAAATGGGCTGCGATTATGTCAGTTTGTGTAAGAATTGAATAAATATGTAAAACGCCCTTTTCGACAGAAAAAATGTACACAGAGAAACGTGGAAGATACTAGGTTTAAAGTAGATTGATCATACATATAGCTTCGTCAGAAGAACGTCGTCCGAAATGCCGAGGAGCAAATTGTGACAGCGATCACAACCAGGTAGAAATGAAAATGCGACGAAGAATATCTAACCTTGAAAAAGGAAGATAGAGAAAAAAAACAAAACAAAATGGTATACCAAGGAGTTACAGGATTTAAACACCTGGTTACAGTACAAACAGGGGCTCGCAAGTAAACTAGAAGAATTAACATTCAAAATGGAAACATAGGCTTAAATAAAAAATAGAGTATGATTGAGATATAATCACACAATCAACAAGCGAGAACTGGTATAGAGCATTGTATGAGAAACACCATCTGGTTTGACACAGAATACCACAGCGCAATAATAAAAAAAGGCTGCAATAAAATTATTGCAAATATAAACATAGGACCAAATAGATAATCATATAAAAAACAGAAAATTAGCTTCAAAAGTATGCAAAAGAAAAAAAAGGAGCAATTAAGGAATGAAAATTAAAAATACAGAAAGAGTGTTCTTCTACAATACTAATAAAGTATACAAGCAATTCAAAGGCTATTCTGTAGTCTGACTTCTTTCAGAAGAAGTACTAGAAAGATGGGCACAACACTTTGAAGAATTGTTAAATACAGGGGATGATGAGCAAGCAGAGTGTGGACAGGTCTTAGATTTGATTATTGAAGAACCCATGTTGGAAGCTCCAACACCATTACAAAAAAAAAAAAAAAAAAAAAATCTAGAAACGACGCCATTACTGCTGATTTTATTAAAAATGGAGGCGAAACCTTGATGCAAAAGCTACACAATATAATGTGTGTAAAATATAGGAGGTGGAGATAATGCCAAACGGATGAAGTCTTGTGCTCATCAGGAGCAAAAACTGTAACTCAACTACCTCAAAAACTACCCACGATAAACCAGTTTTCCCCTAATCTCCAGGCACAAGTGCTGCCGATCAAATCGATATACAACAACAACCAACCTTAATTCCACATACTCAATCTTCAAAACTTTCAGGAAAGACAAATTCTTCTAAGCTCTCTCCTTACATCTTCAAACCAAAAACAGGCTCACTTCACAAACACAGCTCCTTCTGAAAACATTTATTCACCGCAAAAACCAATACTCTACCACAACAACCTAAAACACCTACAACCTCATATACAAAGTTCTCTTCTAGAAGATTTCTAAAATTCAGCAAACTCGAAAGCTTTGCAACGTTCATAGCTCAAATCAATCTTAGTACACCTACGCGCAGAATTTGGCAGAATATTAGGTTTCTTACATGCTTCAAAAATGTGGTTTCAATCCAAACGCCGAGAGAACCTGTTTGTTCTACAGATGAAATTTGTGATTTATTTGCTAATACCTGGTCGAATACTTTAAAAAACTCAAAATTTTCTTCCACTTTTGTAACAAGTAAATTGGAATCATATTGAAAAAGATAATTCTTTGGCAAAAGTCGAAAGCTGCTTACCTAGAATAAATTATAAAACACCTGATCGGAATAAGATGTCCTATTCATTTGTCAAAAATCTACAAACCGCAGCATAAGTTAGGCTAATCACACTCTACAATAATATATTAAAAAAATATATTATACCTTAAGGTTGCAAAAAAGCCTGTATTGTTGCAATTCCTTAACCAAAAATAGAAATCGATAAGGTTGATGGTTATCATCCGATCTCGTTACTCTCATGTTTAGCTAAAGTTTTAGAAAAAATAATAACCGTATCCGTGTTGAAAAAACTTATCGAATGGGGGGTTGGCCCCAACATTTTTAAATACATCAAATCATTCCTAACTACCATAAAACAAATTGCGTGAAAATTGGAAATAATTATTAAAAAGTTCTACTCCTTAAAATTGGAATTCTCTTCGCCATCGCCTTTGATGAGCTTAGTGTTATAATATCTAAATATAAAGATTTAGATCACTGTGTGTTCGCTGATGAGCGTATATTTTATGTAAACACAATGATCTTAATCTAACTAAAATAACATTTTCTAATTTACTTAAAGAAATAATGGAATGATCTCCCATATCCGGTTCAAAGTTATCTCTAGAAAAATGTAAAACGCTTTATGTATGTCGTAGAAAGAAAAGTTATAATTAAAAATCTCACTGTATATCTCTTAAAAAAATCGCTAGCGTCAAGGCTCAATATTATCATAAAAACCGCACCATATCAAAATGAATGAAAAATTGTTAATAACTACGATAATAATTTTTATAATGAAATGAAATTTTTGTTGAGTACTCCGCAGTAGTTTATAAGTATTTCTATATAATTTCCATCTGTTTATTGAATGTTTGAAAAAAGATATTAACAAAGAAAGAAAAACCAGTTAATTTTCTTATTTTTTTTTATAATATTTTAATACAGTCATTAGTTAACAAAATAAAACGATACATTTTTTATGTATGTGTATATAAGATGTTTAGATATGTCACTTTTACCAAAAAATTATCAATACCGAGTTGCTCCTCCTTTGGCGGTTGAAACCGCTTTTATTCTAGAAGGCATCGAGTTTACAAGAAGTTCAGTAATATCCCTTGAAATTTCAGTATTCCATAGATGTTCCAGAACTTCATTTAGCTTTTTTTTACTCTCTGGTTTATGTTCAGCCACCTTACGTTTCATTACATGCCACAAGTGTTCGATTGGGTTTAAATCGGGCGAATTAGCTGGCCAGTCTAGTCTGGTATTTCCGAGATCATCAAACGTTGTCTTGAGCTGAAAATTATTGAAAGGCTCTAGTTGCTTGTCTGTTTATTAATTATAAAGTGGACATCTAGAAGTTGATTTATAACACTTCACTTACGGATTTTGCGCGGTGGCAAGGTGCAGAATCATCTTGAAAAATGCACTTGTCAGTATACGAATGATGCTGTTCAATTGCTGGTACCAAAAACTCCCTTGCTACTTCTCCATACTTTTGAGCGTTCATATTCCATTAACAAAGTGCAAAGGGCCCAAAACATAAAAAGAAAAATATCCCCAAACCATCTGGCTTTGAGGAAACTTCACTGTTTTGACTATGCACTCATCGTTGAACCTTTCACCTTCTAACCGTCGTATTTATGGCAAATTGTCGGCACAAAACAAATTAAATTTACTTTCATCGGGCCATGTCATCACACATCGCCAATCATCCTGCGTCCAATCTTCGTACTTTTTCTTGTCCACGTCAAGCGAGCTTTTTTCATTTTTGTGGTTAGGAGAGGTTTTTTCGCTGGTCGTCTTCCATATAAACCTATCTCCCGTAGCCGTCGGCGTATAATTTCGAGGCTTAGATCAACTTGATGAAATTCACTCAGCTCTGCTCTTATACGGACAGCACTTTTAAAGCGATCTTTCATGCTAATTCGTTGCAATACATTGTCCGTCTTCTGGGTTGTTTTACGTTTTCGTCCCGAGCCTTTTTTCCTTTCCAGTATATCCAAATTTTCTTTTTTCTTCATCAGTCGTATGATAGTTAAATGACAGCATCCTATTTTAACCGCAATCTTCGACTGAAGTCAATATTTGAATAATTTCGTCCCGAGTCAGTTGATGGTATTTACCAGACATTTCACTTTTTTTTACTTGTCACCATCACGATTCAAATCAAACTGATTTTTTTTTTTTCGCACTAAATACGAGGCCGAACTCCGCTATGGGGAATACCCTTCATTAGTATGGGAAAAACCCTTACGATCTGATGTAATTAGGCATTTGCAAGTGTATTTTACGTGAGGATCTCGGCCTAAAAGCATACAAAATTCAACTTGTGCAAGAATTGAAGCCAGGCGACTTGTATTTGCGGCATATTTTCAGTGACTGGGCTCTGGAAAAACTCAAAGAAAACTCGGAATTTTATCGCGAATTCAGTGATAAGCCCATTTCTGTCTCAATTTATACATTACTAAACAAAATTACTGTATTTGGCTGATGAGCGAAGAGTACCAAGAGCTACCATTACATCCATTAAAAACAACGGTATGATGTGGTTTATGGGCTGGTTGAATCATTGGTCCATATTTGTTCAAAAATGAGGTAAATCAGAATGTTACCGTCAATGGTAATGGTTATCGCGCAATGTTAACGGACTATGTGCTTCCTGAAATTCAAGCACATGGTAAGCTCTGGTTTCAACAAGACGGCGCTACGAGCCATACAGCGCGTGAAATTGGGCTTTCAGAATGGACCTCCTCAGACGTAGTCGTGGCCAACATTTACATGAAGTTATTTTCAAAAAGTAAATGCCATGAATTGTTCTTTTAACCGATAGTAAAAATTTTAAGTTCACTTTCAAAGTTATATGTTTTATTTTACATTATAAATCAGACCTCAAGATGAATCACACTTTATATGTCCTCAAAAAAAAGTAATGTGAATGGCTGAAGCGGGTCTACCCTCAATCGAAAGAAGATATTTCGAAGTGTCACTTAAATAAATTGCCGAATTATCTTTTCAAACGGATTCGATTATTGACAAAGACATAGCTCAGGCCAAGAATTCCCTCAGCTATAAATAACACCTTAAAAACGGCACAAAATTAGGAAGTTCCATTTAAACGATTTACAAAATACACGCCATCCTCACCACCTTGGAACCTTCATTCGTATTCCATCACATTGCGACTCCATGAGTTCCGCAAAGAAAATACCTATTAGTGTGGTATATAAGAAGATGTTTCAAGAAATCTTTTGCGACCTTACCTCAAAAAGGTGGAAGTTAATATACACATGCGGCTCGAAAACCGCCAAAAGCACGTCGCTTTCAGTAATAACACACAATGGATCAACCATTATATAAGGCATCGTTTTAAACACAGCGTCGATATTCTCAGCGAAAGCCCAATCCATATATGAAGCTGCCGGCAAATGGACCATCGACTCTGACAGTTTAAAGCTATCCTGAACATAAAACATAATAATACCATAATTGCCAAGATTTGAGATATACTCATAAAAACACCCTCTAAAAGAAAACTATTGTGGAAATTACAAAAATATATAGCTCTTAAAAAAACTACTCTGCCTTTACAAAATTTAAACTTAGAAAAAAAAAAATAATAATAATAATAAAAATGATAAAAGTGTAACATACTTGTATATTACCAGCTTTGTGTGCAGGAGCATTGTCATGGAGCAAAACTACCTTGCGTGTCTTCTGACCCATTCTGGTCGTTTTTCGATCAATGCATGGTTCAAATTGATCATTTGTTGTCGGTAGCGATCTGTATTAACGGTTTCACCAGGTTGTGTGGTACACCACACCTTTCTGGTACCACCAGACACACAGCATCGTCTTCTTGCCGAATCGATCTGGTTTTGCAGTCGAAGTTTATGGTTGTCCCGGATTAACCCATGATATTTTCTGTTTAGTATTCTGAAAATAAATCCATTTTTCATCGCCAGTAACAATTCGATGCAAAACTGATTTGTTATCGTGTCTTTGAAGCAAAATTTCACAAGTGGTTTTTCGGTTTTGCATCTGTTTTTCATTCAATTCATGTGGCACCGATTTTCCAATACTTTTGGATCTTTCCCATAGCTTTTAAACTGTCAGAAATTGTTTGTTGTGCAACATTTAAAATTTCTGCTATGTGTTTCTGACTTAAAGTGTTAGTAATGATATACAGTGACTCAACTTTTTGGTAACAGGATCAGTGTAAAGTTTAATTTTTAGGTGTTACACTTCAAGTTTAACAGTTAGAGTAACTAAATTTTCTTTTAGTTATTTTAATTGTTTTAAATATAATGGTAGATGAAAGAACTTGGTATCTCCAAAATAAAGGAAGTAGAAAGGCTAATTGTTTGCAAGACAACTCATCGAGAAATTTCTCGAAAACTTGGAGTTTCAGTGAGAGTTGTATCCAAAACATGCAGAAATTTGAAGTCTGACGCTGAAAAATATTAGTCTGGAAGGAAATCAATTTTAAATTCAAATATACAAAGGCGTATTGTGCGGCAATTAAATATAGAATATATGAAAATGTGGTCCAGATTAATAGAGCATTAAACCAAAACAATGGGATTAATGTAACAACTATTGACTGACCGCCATAATTTGGCCAAAAATATAAGGATTATTGTGAAATCGACTGGGCAATGGGAATTTGGTCGGATGAAACAAAATTAAATCGTCATGGTCGCCAATGGATCTGGAAAAAGCCAGGTGAGCCATATCAAACTAACGTTAAAATTTGGAGAAGGAAATGTTATGATTTGGGAATGCATATACATGGAAGAGGTTGGTGAATGCATTAGAGTGGTGGGTCGCATGAATGCCACTCCATACATTACTATCCTGAAAGACGGACTAATTACAAGTCTGGAAAAGTGAAATAAAAACGTGTCGGACATTATCTTCCAGCAAGATAATGATCCGAAACACACAGCCAAAGTTACAAAAGCGTGGCTACAAAATCAGAAATTTCAAATACTTGATTGGCCACCCCAATCTCTAGCCCTCAATCCGTTCGAACATCTTTGGGTTGAGGTTAAACGTGCTATTTCGGGTTGACCTGGAGATTGTCCGGATTTGCATGAATTATGGCACTGCATTCAAACTCCTTGGCAAAATATTACTGCAAATCAATGTAAAAAGTTAAGTGAATCAATGCCACAGAGTAAGAGCGGTCCTCAAAGCAAAAGGAGGCCATACGAAGTAACATACTAAATAGGAACCGTTTCGCAAAGTCAACAAATTGATCAAATGCCTTATTTTTACTTTTGTTGTATTAAATTGTGTAAAAAGATGAATTTAGTTCTCATTATTTTTTATAATGATTTATAATATTATTTTGTTTTTTTTTTTTTTTTTTTTTTTTTTTTTGTTAAAAAATTTGTTGAATTAAAAGTACTAATAAGAAGTTTTGAACCAAAGTCTTTTGTTCTGTTAATCATGTGATCAAAAAGTTGAGTCACTATATTTGCATGAAAGCTCACTCCACCAAACAACTGATGCATAGATACTGAATAAGCGTTGGTCTTGTCATATAATATACAATAAATCCAGGAATCCCTCCTTAATGATAAGCGCTTTGCTTTGACGAAAGCTCTCTTGGCAAAAAAACCCAACAGCGCGTTTGAATTATTCGACCCCATGCTTACTTCAAATAAGTTTACACAAGTTTCCAAAGTCATACAGGTAGGTATAAAGTTCTAGGCGAGTGGATCACTTTATGTATACAATTTTTCAGGGTACATTTAGAAAACAAATCAATATAAAATGTGTTTATTAAAATTTAAGAGAAATGTAGGAACAAAAATATATTTATAGTTCTGTGTCATTATTTAAAGAATGATATTTAAAAGGAAGTTCAGCTAATTGACTTTACGGCTTGACAGCTTAATAAGTACTGATTCTATTTTTAATTGGCAAGTATAGTACAAAACTGGTTTTATGGTTAATGAGTCGGATGAATAATTACTTTCGTAATCAAGTCTTTTGCCACTTCGCCAAAGCTTTATGTTGTCACAACTCGATGTGGTGTTATTTGGACTTTCATAAGCATCATCCTTCTTAACCGAATAGCGTCCACCTCTACTTATGGAGAACACTTGAATCCATAGTCTAACATGAAAATAATTGATAGTATTTTAAAGCTGGTAATTTCCTTAGCGGTTTGATTCGATAGGCTGAGAGTGTTCTGAGTACAAGCATCGCAAAATATCATAAGCCTTCCTGGTTTGACAATATTCAATGAGTTTAGCTACTGCCTTTAATGGTTGCGGTAATATCACGTATTTGCCCTGCAGTAACCAAATTTTGATATCAAAACTTTTCAACTGTACTTTTAGTACTACTTTTATGTGTACTATACTAGTGTTTAAGTGTGAGTTTCTTGTTTGGTTAAAACATAACGTTAAGTTAAAACAATAGGTTAAATTGAAACAACCAACAAGTAACTTTGCTTTATTAAAAAAAGAGGTTATGCGACTTACCTGATTTATGCTTGAATATGAACTACTGTCTTGATAATGTCACCGAATTGATTTACCAGCGTCTTGTGCGGGCACAACATTCAGTATTTAATATACGAGTAGAATGGGTATAATCCTGAAACTTGCAATATTGAAGATTAATATGAGTAAAAATCCTAGATAAATACGGTGGGGACGATTCTTATTAAACTCGTATAGATAAGGACGTGAGTGACTTAAGCTTTAGTCGAGAGTTTTGTATAAACCATAAATTAACTTATATATAGCTATATATAGCTAATTAGCTCGATTCCATCAATACGCCTACGTACTAAACCACACTCTACACTTCGACCATTCTTCCCGCGGGACTACAGTTAGGTATTACTTCGCAGTTCTGGTAAGCAATCTATGCTATGTCTCCTATATTTGTTTCATCTTCGCTTCTTATTTTTTCGTTGCTTCACAGCTCGTTTTGCACGTTTGTTATGAATGTGCAACTCTCCATCCAATTTTCTTATGACGTCAACATTTGATCAGTTATTGATTGTGGGTTTGGTATGTTAGTTCTCCGTCCCAGAAAGCGTAACCAATAAAATATTGCATGTTCTGTGCCTAGGCAAAAAAGTGAGCTATCATCCCCTAAGTGGTGTATAGATATTTCCGATAGCCACCCTGACCTGACGGAACTCCGTAAGATGGTAGTTACAGTTTTTATGCCTTCGGTTTTTTCCAAACATCTATGGATGGTATCTATTTATTAATTAATTGATTACCTTATTTCTTTATTTATTTATATAGTCTTTTAAGTAACAATCTTATTTTAGATTAACTCGAATAATTTACAAAGTTACATATTAATTAACGATTATAATTAAATTGAATTATAAAATCAAATTACTATATAAGTGATAGCGGTTTTACAGAGCAATTTGGTCTACAAATTGTAATTTCCACACGCTGTAGTTATAGGATCAATTCGTTGTGTGTCTAGAAATAAAAAATCTGTAGGTGCATTTACCGTTCGAAGTGGTTCGAGTGGCCTATTATACGGCTACTAGACGTTCTTCTATTATATACCCGCAATGATGTCTATGTGAATCTTCCCGCCAATGACAAAAGCTGCCCCATCCGAAATTGTTAAAAAGCCTCTGATTACCCTTTATGTACTAAGTCGATGTTGAGTACTCCTTGCTTCCTTTGTCGCTAGGGCCACCAATCAAACTGGGGCGGATGACTGAGTTAACTGCCTTGGATATTAAGAGTCTTTTAGCATATCCGAGTTCCTCAATGAATTCCAGAAAGTGCTGCGGCATAAAGCTTAGTTTTTTATCGAATATTACAGCAATGTGTTTTATAGAGTTTTTTGATGTGATGATTTGACTTCCTACCCTTATGTCCACGTATTCCACATTTTCCGACTTGTTATTAGGGCAGCTTCCGTTTTATGATCTGATAATTCTAGGCCGGCGGATATTAGCTAGTCTTTAATGATGTTGATCATTCGTAGCTGACTCTATCTCGCAGATATTCTTTGCAAAATTTACAACCGCGATGTCGTCAGTGAATCCGATTATTTTTACTCCTTGTGGGAATTTTAATTGCAGAACTCCATCGTACATGATATTCCAGAGATTTTATAGTACACTTTTCTTTTGTCGGTTTCATATTTCAACCTTCTATTGGTGAAGTAGGTGCATGTGGATACAATCTTTCGCAAGTAGTATGGTATATCCATTCTTACAAATGGTTACTTTCTTATAAAAGACCAAATTGCTGATTTAAGGGCATTTTTGATGTCCAGTGTCGCTACTGCATAATATCCATTTGCTCGCTTTAGCATCCCATGCTAAGTCTACCACCGCTTTTATGACGTCTGCAATGGGGCACGATTTTCTGAACGATCACCTCCTGCTCTTCGTATATTTTTGAATTTCATGTGAAGAATCCACATTAACGCAAATTTTGTTTATTCACATAACCACTCAAGTGGAAATAGGCTACGTCACTCATTATGATTTTTGATACAAAAGTATCCTTTTCTTGAACTAGGTTTAACAGAGCATGGGCGTGGTCACTTGACGGTCACCAGGCAGAAATTGGTGAACGGTTTGCACTTTATAAGGGAATATCTTCAGGTCTTTCACCAAAATTCGACGCAACTAACGCCTGCTGATGCCAAATTGTGTGCATCGTTGTCTCGTCAATATTTGTGAACTCTCTCGGACATCATCGGCCACAACGGTGATATTCTTGGTCGAACAAGCAATACTGGGCCAGCCACTTTTTGCGATATCTTTAGTGAACCCAGTTTACATGAGACGCTCAGTCAAACGCTTAATTGTTCGCGCACATGGTGTAGGACGACGATGACAACTACGACGGAATTCACGCTGCGTTAAAACAACAGACCGGAAATTGGTGAAATAATCAGTAACAATTATTTCGCGTTCTTCAGGTGTTGATTCCTCCAATGCTTGCTGTCACCTAATTCTTTATATGTCTACATCATAAACTTCAAAGCACAATGGCACTTGACGCTATTTGCAAAAATGTTGGCACATTCACGTTATAACATTACTTTTTTCCGACTTTGTATATGTATATTATCCGTATTTTGCCAGTCTGTCCAGTAGACATATTGGACGATATGATGATGGTTCTCCAATTGTTTTTTTTTTTTTTTTCCTTTGGTAAGAAAACCTAATGTTGCAGCTTCCAACGTTTCTGGAAAAACCCCTCTTTCAGACACTTGCATTACTGTTATATCCATTTTGGGTCCACTAGGTTAGAACGCGGATGGGCCTTTTGTTCTTTCGTATTAATTATTATCGCCTGACGATCACAATGGGTATATTCTTCGTTGACTCACTGTTCTCTGTAGCGCAGTAGAGATTTACTTATGATTGTAATATCGATGGTTGATCTGATTTCTTAAAAACAGTGGTCAATGTTTGCGATGCTTACATCCAAGGATGCGAACGTTTCTAGTACGATACGTGTTCTGGTATTGGTGAGCGTGGTACCCCGCTGTTACCCAGGCATCAAAGTATTCGCCTATAACCACTGGAGATCTTTCATGTGCATCTGCACTTATGCTTTCTAGCATTGCTAGGAATTCAATTATCGACCAACTTCTCCAGGTGTATCAGTTGTAGAAGTTCAGCATGCCTCGATTTACCGCAGATCCATGTGATGCTGCAGAGAGTTTTATGCGGCTCTCTGACTAAAATGATGTCCTCTGCCTCGTCTTTAGTTGTATAGGGTTTTTTAATAACGACTTGACACCTTTTTTTTAAATAAAAGGCAAACCATTTGAGATATTTCAAAAACTTTATTATTGGCTTGAAGTACAATCAAAACATTTATGAATGGAACTCGACTTCGTTCATATGGCCACCGCGGGCACGTTTGCAACGGATGATTCGTTGCACCTAATTTTTAACGATTTGGCCACACATTTCGGCCGAAACGGCCGCTATTTCGCGTTCAATGTTGGCTCTGAGCTCTTCCAACGTCGTCGGCGTGTTGGCATAAACCAATGACTTAACGCAGCCTCACAGAAAATAATCAAGCGTCGTTAAATCGCACGAACGAGGCGGCCAATCGACTGGCCCATGTCTTGAGATAACACGCTCACCATACTTACTCTTCAATAAATCGGTTCTAGCGTGTTCTGTGTGGCTTGTGGCACCTTCCTGTTGAAACCACATGTCGTCCAAGTCCATATCTTCCAATTCGGGCCAAAAATAATCGGTGATCATGGCGCGATAACGCTGACCATTCACAGTTCGTTATCGTCGACGAAAAAATATGGCCAAAAACCGCCGCCGATATGCAAACCGCACCAAACAGTTATTTTTTGTGGATGAAGTGGTGATTCATGAAGCACATGTGGGTTTTCACCCGACCAATAACGCATATTTTTCTTATTGACGAACCCATTGGCCAAAAATGAGCTTCGTCACTGAAGATGATTTTGCGATGAAATTCATCATCTTGGCGCATCTTCTCCAGAACCCAATCGGAGAACATAGCTCGTTAGTGTACTTTACCATGATGAAAATGTTGAGTTTACTGAATAAATTGACAGTGACAGTTTGATGATTAGTGAAAGAGTGCGTTCACAAATTAAATTCAAAGTTGTCAAGTCCCTATTGGAAAACCCTATATATGCTATTATGTCCTTGTGGTTAACAGTGTTTAAGGTTATTCTTTGGCTATATGGCCCTCTTTCTCACATTTTCTACATTGCTTGCAGCAGTCCATATCATTTTTGCATTGGCGTCCAGTGTGGCCGAATTCCAGACATCTAAAACATGTAGTTAGGGTTTTTCGTTGCCGGACGCGAAGGTTTACCCATCCAATTTTGATCCTGTCTGACTTTAACATCTTGTGTACATTACTTGCAGGCATAGTCCATAGGCGTTTTGCATAGGAAAGTGCCCCCTTTCCTGTTATCACAATTGCGTCGAGTCAAGTTTTCTTCTTAGTGGGCCTTTGCTTTTTGGCTTGTGGTCGATTTTTCGTCAGTTATGACCAGTTTTGTGACATTTTGCAATTTTTTCCTAGCTCTGCGTGGCCGCCTTTTCGCGAGACTTTTTGTTCCCATCAACTGGAAGTTTGTTTTTGCCTCCGTTTCGAGTCTGGGATCTCCTCGTTCCCTCCGGCTTTTGGTTTGGTCAAACACCGTTTTTAGCCATAGCGTTGTCTGTGATGCATTATTTCGGCTCTGTCGGCGTTCATCTCAATAGCCGCCAGTTCGCTGAGCGCTTTGATCGATTCGATTGCATCTTTCATCGGTTGGTGAACAGAATGCCTCTTACCATCCCCCAACGTTTCCATAAGTGTTTTATCTGTTCTCCCAGTTTGTGGAAGACAGATGACTGTTTTTGCGTTATTTACTGTCACGTTTTCCTCAGTACTTTTCTGGGGAGTTTGTATTTGTCTGCCGGGTGACGTATTCCATAACCAATTACTAAATTATTAGTGTAATTGGACTTATTATTATATTCTAGGCAACAACTCATTTCACATTATTTTAGTTGCCTGAAAAAAAGTGTCTTTCGGGCGCGGCTGATAATGATCCCCGAACCGTCCGATTTAGAAACCAATGCAATGCCATTTCAGCCACAGCCTCACTTCGGTAGGGATGCAACCCACAACACAAATAACATTTTGCTTATAAAATATGTCAAAGAATCTTCCCCTAAATTCTCCGATACATTATCCGGAACATTCTGCATAGAAGCACGTAAAAATACATACAGTAAGTATGTTATTTTTTTATATGACATAATTTTTAAATTGTTTTTTTTTTCACAAAATTTTTCCAAAAATAAAGCAAATCTTTTAGAAGTAAATAAATAAATAAATATTTGGCGCCACAGCCCGGTGTGGGCTAAGGAGTCAAAATCTTCCCTTAGGTGGATGATAAAAAAAACGCTAACGTCAGCCAAGGGGCTGACCCTTCGACTTACTAATTCAATCAAACAGAATTTTCCTTTAAACGTTATAAATATTTATAAATATATATTTTTATTCCTGGTTTAATTATGCGTGACAATTACGGATAAAGTCCAGATCAGAACTGCTTTCACAATCCTCCTTTGATTAACTCCAAAACTCCGTTAGTTATCTAAAGGTTCTATTCATTCCTCCTGACTGTGCATTTTACATAATTCGCGTGCACTTGATACGGTGTCGAATAGCCTGCTCATGCATTCGTTTCCGTGGGAAACTCAACAAACCAAATATTTGCTGAATCAGCTGGGAACATGTTTGTGCCTGTTGGAACAAGTTATTAGGCGGCGCGTATCGGATTGTGATAACTAGGGCATAGCTTCTCGCACTCATTTGTGTTGCTTACTTTGTGAATTGTTACACTCCTGAGCAGGTCCTACTGTTTATTGCCGGTTCCGAACGGCTCTCCTGAGAAGCTTTTCCATAGGCAGAATTTGAATTTCGGAGGTTTGCCATTGCCTGCCGAAAGGAAGATGACAATTTTTTGAAAAATTTGCTGTTGTGCACTTACCGGGTTACGAACCCAGGCAGGTGACGTGATAGCCAGTCATATATGGCTATCGTCGCCACTATATATGAAGTAGTATTTTAATAATTCCTTATTAATAAATGTAAATATCCTGAGTCAAAAACAAATTGAAAATATTGTTTCTGTTTGTTTAGTTTTATCTTGGTGTCGGGCAAATCCTACGTACACAAACTATATTTTCGAGTTCACACGAACCTACATAGTCTTCATTTTATACTTATGTATGTTTATTTGTTTACCTTAGCTATACAAATTACAGATCATCTGTGGTTTTTGAAAAATAAATTTTTATTTTATCGTTCTCTATAAGATCTAACTTAGAACTAACTTAATATTTTCAATTATATATTACCTAACTCGTAGCATTACCATGCACTCGTCGCTTACTTGGTCAGCAGCGGATGTTTTTTGGAGTTTCAGGTGTCGCCTTGGAATTCTGTCTGCGACACCTTGCACACGCTTGATTTTTCTTGCTGGTGGGAATTAATGAATGATCATGATGACACGAGATACCTGCATGTTCGATAAATGTAAATGTTGGATGTTAGCTCGTGGGTATCTTATCACGCGTTGTTTGCATAATGAAATCTTTGTGGCGTTAACTCCTCCGCCCTTAAAATCTAACGTCCTCGTGAGATGTTGTTGACGTTACTAGATTAGGAATGTCTTCTATGCCAATGGTGGTTGATGCTGGCTTTTCAATATTCAAAACCGTGTCTCTAATTGTATTATGGCGAATATGATGATGGCTAAAACACTTATTACTAGAATGATGTTGATTGACAGGTTGATTTCGTGATTTGTTTCAAATAAGTTAATTTTGTTGGTTCGGTATAATAGACTATATATATAGACGTATAATTCTTTGATCATCTCAAGCGATGGAATTTCTTCTATTTTGTCCGGTCTATATGATGGTTGTAGAATTGCCGGATGGGGTTGGTATTTGGTAACTTCTCGAGCCACGATTGTTCTTCCGTTGACCTCAATCGTACTATTGCAGTGCTTGATGATAAAAGTATCTTTCAGCAAAGCAGTCTCGTTGTTAATGAGGACTGGACCATTAAATTGATTCAAATTTTGTGAGATTTCTTTCGCTTCTGGAACGTGTTCATTGTTGGCAATAGTGCAATTGGCTTTCTGGCTTCTTGTAAGCATTGGGATACACGACGAGTAAACTAACATGTTATTATCGTTACATATTGCTAAATAAGTACTACATTTCTTTGAAATACCATATATATCGTTCTTACATTCTAATATCGATTCATAGTTTAGTTACTATTTTATTTATTTTGACATTTAAGTACTGATAGGTTACAAGTTTTTTTATTGGTAGTTGGAAAGCTTAAAATATATATAACAGTCTTATTATTTGAAGCTATTTTTACTTCGGCAAATTCTAATGATTCATCTATATTACTATTTGGAATATTTTTCGCTTTAAACATTGTTTCGGTAATATTAATTTCTGTATTAGATAAGATAAACGAGTTTACTATATTTACTTTTGCCCAGTGAATGGCGTATGCTACATTTACTAATTCTTCCTTAATTAAATACATCTAATTTATACCTAATTTTCATAATTGTTTCAATGTCAATTTTTTCTTTTCCCTAAAAGAACTCAATTACATTATTCGTTATATTCATTTATTCATTAATTTTATCTATAGCCAATTTGTTAATTATAACTTGTTTATTGTTATTTCTTAATACATTATTAATCTTACTTGTAACCACTTTGTAGTCATGGTGGTGCGGAGTACTCGCGATCCACTTCCACGCGCTACCTCTGAAATCTAGTGATCTCTTACTTTTATTATTAACTTTTAGTCTAGAAACATATGTTTTTATTTGTGAAATTTCATAAGAAAGGATGGGATACAGGGTATGGCTTCGGGGAATGAATGATTCCAGCGTAACTTCTAGTCTTTCGATTTATGAAACAAAAATCTTAAATGACCCGTTTTGTAGTTTCACACGACCTATGTTGATCTTTATCAATCCTGAATTAGAGTAGTCCAATATCGATGGCTCTGCGTTACATAAAGGCCTATTAAAAATGTTTAAGTTTTTATCAGACTTTTATGAACAATTCTTTCGGATTGAGTTTTAATTGTTGAATTTCGGTTTTCAGCTACGATTTCTTGTTTATATCGGGGGTTAAGTTTGTTACGTATTCTTTTGTTTGTTTTGACATAAATGGTTTTACCTACTGAATAATTTCTTAAAGAATTTTTTTTCCTATTGTGGTAATCAAGGTCAGTTTGTTGCATAGATTTTATTTTCTGTATATTTTCCTGTCTTACGCGTTCAAGTGCTTCTGGATCGTTAAGTAATTGTCTGCCGAAAAATATATCAATGGGTTTTTTGTTTGTAGTCGAATGCATGGATTGATTGTATTCATAAATGCTTCTATCTAGTAATTCCGAGAGTGTCGAATGGAATCTTTCGACTTGCCCATTTACAGAACTAGTATAAGGTGGTACTTTAGTTTGCGGGACACCAACGGCTAAAATCAGTCCTCTTAGAGGTTCTTTGATATCCCCTGATGCTTTTGATTTTATTATTTTGGCTAGGGCATATTTCGAACATTTGTCTATGGCAAATCAAATATGATCTGTTTGTCAGTAAAGTAAATATTTATGTGTATGATTTGACCAGGGTATTTAGGAATGGGGGTTGGTTATAGCTCTGGTTTATTCGGATGTCTGTCGTATTTATGTTCTTTACTCTACATAATTTGGTTATTTTTTCTATTTTACTTTTCATGTGGGAAAAAAAAAAATTTTTGGGTTTTGTTCTCGCGAGCATTGCGATGAGCGCGATTGTGCTCTTTTATTATTTCTGCTTCCTATAGGCTTTCGTCAGTGAGGTCAGTAACTATTTTTCTAGCGAAACGTGCTCGGTATTGCTTAAAATGTGTTGGGTATATTTCCTGCATAAGACCTAAAATTCGTTCTTCAGTTTTGATAGCATTGGTACCCGATGGATTAAGATATTGTTTAAGGATGTTTATTAACTTTTCCTGAGTGTAGTCGGTCTCTGTTACAGTGTGTCAGTGATAAGTGGGGAAAATTATTTGAAATTCATATGCTGAAGTTTCTCATAAATGAATTAAGATTTGATTTTAAAATGCATTTATTGGTGCATCTACAATTTGTATAAGGTCATGTGCAGAACTTTCGTCGCTGTGTTGGGTAACTGTGAGCGAGTTGACTTCGCTATTTTTGGGTGGTCTTGACAGTGCATCAGCAACAACATTGGATCTTCCAGACTTATATTTGATTTCATAGTTATACTCTTCCAGTATCGCCTTCTAACGTTTCATTTTATTATTGGTATTCTTGTTGCTTAGTGCGTAAGTCAATGGTTGATGGTCTGTGAAAATTGTCAGCTTTGTTGGACCGTAAAGGTAATTTCTCAATGCTTTCAGGGCCCATACTATGGCCAGAATTACCTTCTCATTAGCGGCGTAATGCTCTTCTGCCTTATTGGGTGTTCTGGAAATGAAAGTTATTGGCTTATTATCTTACGATAATACCGCTCTCATGGCATAGTCTGAAGCATCGGTTGTCAGATGGAACTCCTTATTGAAATCCCGATAAGTAAGGATAACGTCTTCGGAGATGAGAGAATTTTTGACTTTATTAAATGCCTCTTTTGCCGTCTTAAAAAAACTGTTAGGGGTTTTGCCAATTTAGCATAGTCTTTAATGAATCTGCGGTAAAACCCGGACAGACCAAGAAAAGATCGCAAATCTTTAAGGGTTCTTGGATACGGAAACTTGGTAATAGTTTCCACCTTAATAGGAATCGCTTTTATGCCGTTAGAAGATACAATGAAATCGAGGAATTCTACTTCTGGGTTCAAAAATTCGCACTTATCTAATTGCACTCTGAGGTTAGCTTGTTGAAGAGTCTTGAAAATTTTTTCTAGGTTTTGGAAGTGAGTTTCGACGTCTGTCGATAATATCGTCGATATATACGTAACAAATGTTACCAATATGCTCTCATAGTATATCGTCTAAAGCTCGCTGAAAAATTGACGGAGCATTCTTTAAACCGAAAGGGAGTCTTACAAACTTTTACTTTCCATTATTGACAGGTTTTCTCAATGTCACCCTCGTGAAGAGGAATTTGGTTAAAGCCACTTTTAGGTCGATCACTGTAAAGAATTTATTTCGTTCTAATTGAGCAAGGACCTCATTTGTTTCGGGTATTGGATAGCGATCGAAAATAGTAATAGAATTAAGTTTCCTGTAGTCGATAACCACGGTGACCGTGAAGGTTGAATAATTCCATCATCTAGCAGTTGGTTGATTTGTTTATCTATTTCCATTTTTAATGACATGGGATATGGGCAGTGCTTATTTGGATTTTTTTTTTAAAAAATTTGTTGAAGTGCGAATTCTTCCCTTTACATTTGTTGTATAGGTCAGTTTTTCGTTTGGTTCACCAAACAAACTGTAGTAATCAGCAATTAAGATATTTAACATGTGCTTTTGCTCTTGAGACATATGATCGGTTCTGATGTTTATGCTATTTACCGATTCGGAAATTTGTTCCTTCAACTTTACTTTAACTTTATTGTTGACAAGCATATAATTTTCTTTCGCGAAAATTACTGCTAACAGTTCTTTGAGGCTATCGTTTCCAAGAATCGCATGGAACGTTTTAAGGGATAGTAAAATGAAAAACTTAAGTTTTGTGTTGAGACCAAAGAGATTTATAAGGGTATGTTGCTAAATTTTAACGTCTCCACAAATGTAGTTTGCATGAAAGTTTTTATTATTGGGAATGGGATTTAGGACAAAGTTAGGTTGTACATAATGTTAATTGGATCCGGTGTATACTAGGAATTTAAGGATTTTGTTATCTTTGGTTCTTGACTCGAAATATGGTAGAGACGAATTTGTTAGCCTAAAAACTGCACGTCGACGAAGTCAGAGGGTTTCGTAACAGCTTCATTTCCACTTTGTTGGTCAACGTAGTCAGGAAATGTTTGTATCACGCGTTGTTTGTATGATGAAATCTTTGTGGCGCTAACTTACACAACTATCAATATTTTCTAATGATGGGAATATATATTGGGAATATTTATTGTGAACGGGTCTTAATTTTTTTTTTTTGTTTGGTTTATATGACACCTTTTAAACATATTTAGTATACATCAAGTCATTGAGCAAACAACATCATATTTTTTCATCGTACTAAAAATGTCGAATTTTGTACGAGAAAATAATTACTTGCATTAATTTTTTATTTTCATTTGAAAAAAAGTTCTTCATAGTCGCATTGAATGCTTGTCGAGACATATTGGGACCATGCTCTGTCAGAAGCAACATGCAAAAGATGATTTTAACGGATCAGAGATAACGATTTTGATGTGAGAAATGAAGAACGTGGAAGATAACCAAAAAAGTTTGGAGACGCCGAATTGTAAACAATATTGGATGAAGATGATCTTTGAGTCAGAAACAAATTGCAGAAATGTTAAATGTTGCACAACAAACAATTTCTAACCGTTTAAAAGCTATGGGAAAGATTCAAAAGTCTGGAAAATGGATGCCATATGAATTGAATGAAAGACAGATGGAAAACCGAAAAATTATTTTGCTTCAAAGACACGATAAAAAATCAGTTTTGCATCGAATTGTTACTGGCGATGAAAAATGGACTTACAGTAGTGTGCAAAACATTTGCAATTTTTTTTCAAATACAATAACATCCTTTATTAATTGCTCTAAAGAAAGAATTCTAATGAAATTTTAATCAAAAGTATTACTTACTGTTTAATACTTAAAAGAAAACAAAGAAACTTAAAATATGTACTCTTGATACTTTGTAAAACATAAAGAAACGAGTTTATTCATTTTAAGGCTGTGCAAAACCTATGCAAGTTCTTTTTGTTCATCAATATTTGGTCCAAAAAGCCATTGTTTCTAATAACTTCTGCACACCTTTTCGGCATGGAAGCAATAAGGGAGTTTGTTAACTCACTAGGAATTTTTTTCCACTCATCCTTTAAAGCTTCATAAAGAACCTTTTGCGAAGTAAACCGATGCCCCTTTGTCCGCTGTTTTAGGATTCCCCATAAGTTTTCGATTGGGTTTAAGTTGGGGGACTGTGGAGCCCAATCCAAAACATTTACTTCCCGAGCCCCTAAAAATTTTGAGGTGTGCTTCGGGCCGTTGTCTTGTTGAAACCTCCATAACAACGGCAACTCTTCCTCAGCGTATGGAAGCATGACTGTGTCAAAGCGATCCATTATTCCAGTTATTTGGCGTAAGGGACCACATGCTTGAGCCTAGAAGCATCACCAATCCATAACGGAACCGCCCCATGCTTCAAAGTAGCGCGGATGTTTTCCCGATTTAACCGTGTACCTGGCTTTCGGCGAACGTAACCAATACCATCGGTGGATAAGATATTAAATTTGCTCTCATCGCTAAATCAAACGGTTCTCCAGTGTGTCAGGGACCAAGTTGAATATTAATAATAGGAAATTAGAACCAGTTTTTTATCAAACAAAGAGACTATCTTTTTTGACGATGTTTCAAGGTTACCAGAGGCTTCATAACAGCTCGGTATGCCCTCAAATTGCTTTCTATTGCACGTCTACGAACTGTGCTTGCATCGATTGACATGTTGAGGTCCTTAACGACTGCAGTTGAAGACCAGAAAGGTTCTTGCCGGATAATGTTGATAATTTTTTTATCAGTTTGCATGTCTGTTTTTCAAGGACGACCACCGAATGAAGCGTTGCAATTGATAAATTTTATCAATTATAATTATCCGGGAAACAGTCGATTCGTGAATTTTGAATCGTTTAGATATTTTTTCAACGCAAATTTAGTGAAAACTGAATAAAAAAAACTTGCTTATGAACATAATTTATTTGATGAAGAACACTATTTTACTAATCTGATCTGAATATCTTGGAAGTTAAAACAGAAATGAGGGAAAAATAAAAAACTTGCATATGTTTTGCACAGCTGCATATTTGGCAAGCTAACATTTTTCCCTGGAATAACTAAACTAACTGTACTTTTTTCCCGTTTTAATTGCTGAGACCTAAGAGTGTACTGTCAGTAACGGATTTATCTTTAAATTCTTACATATTATCCTTCTTTGTATAGTTAATCAAACAAAACGTCAAGAGAAAAAAAAACTTGCAAATGTTTTGCACACTACTGTATTTTCAGAATTCTAAATGGAAAAAATCATGTGTTAATCCGGGACAAAAATCAACGTCGACTGCAAAACCAGATCGATTCGGCAAGAAGACAATGCTGTGTGTCTGGTGCGACCAGAAAGGTGTGGTGTAGCACACAACCTGGTGAAACCGTTAATACAGATCGCTACCGATAACAAATGATCAATTTGAACCATGCATTGGGCCAGAAGACATGACAAGGTAATTTTGCTCCATGGCAATGCACCTGCACACAAAGAAAAACTGGTTCGGGATATAACCAAAGTACTTGGCTGGGAGCTGCTACCCCACCCGCCGTATTCACCAGACTTGGCTCCTTCCGACTACCATTTGTTTTCATTGATTTGAGATGCATTAGCTGTGCAGCACTTCGAAACCTACGAGAAAGTCGAAAATTGGGTGACTTTTTGGTTTGCTTCAAAACACGAGACAACAAGTCAATGGTCTGTACTCATTTTCTCTCATGAAACATTTCTCTTTATCTTTTATGTAGTTTAAATATTAGTCCTCACCTGAAAAGCTTCTAGCTTCCAGCTTTGTAGCTGGTATCTGAAAATTGCCGAAAAAGGTTCTTCATTTCCATGTTACATATTTGCTTTTATGTATATTGAATATATAATATAATCCATATTTTCGTGAAGTATTTACAAACTCTATAAATTTCGAAAGACATGCATATGTGAATACCTGTACTAACAACTCAAGCTAATACAAATTACTCAAGATACCTTTATAAAGTAATTCTAACTTCTATATTACTATGTACCATATATAGTAATAGATATGGGCGGAATAATACTTAAATCGTTTTCTTTCTTTTTAATCGAACGCATGACTGGTATATCGCATCGGTTGTGGTGACGTTTGAGGCCATCAAACATGCTGTTGATTCATTTGAAGGCTTCAAGTTTCCTGATACCGATGGTATATGAGGTTTGTTCAGAAAATAATGGAAATTTTTAAATTTTAGGGGTTTTGAGAGTACAATTGTCAATTTTTTTTATTATGTTGTTATACATGCCCCTGAGGTATGATAAAATATTCAGCTGAATTCATTGTTTACTTTGTATGAGCCTTTAGAGTTCGGCGATTTTCGTTTGTTAAAAGAAATGGATCAAAGAATTTGTGTCAAATTTTGCGTAAAAAATTAAATTAAGTGTAACAAAGTGTGAAATGTTAACAGAAGCCTATGATGCGTCTGCTATGAATAAAACAAAAGCTTACGAGTGGTATAAGCGTTTCCAAGATGGCCGTGAAGACTTTCAAGATGACGAACGCCCGGACGCGTCAGCATATCAACAACCGATGAAAACGTGGAAAAAGTGTAAGAAATGGTTACGAACGATCGCCGAATCACAATCAGAGAAAACGCTTATGATGTTGACATATCGATTGGCTCATGCCATGAAATATTTTCGAATGTTTTGAGTATGAAAAGCGTGACAGCAAAATTTGTTCCAAAATTATTGAACTTTGAACAAAAACAGAGGCGAATAGAAGTTGGAGTTACTAAATTAAGTCAATAACGATGCAGAATAACTGAAACGTTTTATAACAAGTGACGAAACATGGGCTTACGGATATTACGTCAAAACTAAGGTTCAACAATCCCAGTGGAGGCATTCTGGCTCGCCAAGACCGAAATCGCTGAAAGAGCTAAAGGCTATCCCAAAGATCGAGTTTGAGAAGTGTACAAGTGCATAATATATAATGGGGACTACTTTAAAGGTGACAACATTATTGTAGACGAATAAATAAATATATTTTTTTTAAAAAACTAAAATTCCCGTTATTTTGTGAACACACCTCGTATACCCAGTTACGTTTCAAAAAGGAGTAGGTCAACCGCTGGTAACTCTGAAGAGAATCTTCATTGCTATCCTGGCACTGGCATACATGTCAAAACTCTTTCGAAAACCGAAAATTGGAAAAGAGGCCTACATGCTTGCCAAGAGCTTCAAACCTATAAGTCTGACTTCTTTCATGTTGAAGAGCAAGCAGAGAATGATCGAGATGTGCGCAGAACTGCCTTGCGAATGCATCGTCTGTCGGCGAGACAACATGCTTACCAAAGCGAAAGATTTTGCGAGAGTTCGCTTCAGAATCTGGTAAGCAAAATTGAAAGCGCACTCGACAAGACAGAATACGCCCTGAGCCTTGTCATCGACATTGATGTAAGAAATACTTAACCTCCTCTGATAACTGGTAATCAGATAGCAATGTTAGTTTTTCCAAGTGTTATGTTTCAGTCAAAGTTACTAATGATATCCAGCTGTCAAAATATTCAGTTAAGTGTGCCACTTCTTCAAACATCGTTTTACACTTGCTGAATGTGCGGAAGTTATTGAAAAATATTGTCGAAATTCCGGCTCAGTTGTAAATACGCAACATGAATTCGGTCGTGAGGTCGATCGTCATCATGACTTCAGTGTGCAGGCGATTCGTCGCATTGGGAAAACGTTGAGTGCGAATACACTCTTTTAGAACCCGACAGAAATTGGTGTAAAATGAAGAAAACATAGCCGCCATAGTGGCCAGTATCAAAGAAGACTCAGAAATGTCGATCACCTGAATTGGGCATCGCCAGAGAGTCCACCCGGCTTATTTTGCAGTTGAATTTGGGCCTACATCCGTATAAGATTGTGTTAACGCAAGAATTACACCCGGACGACTATAGACAACGCCGTGAGTTCGCTAATTGGGCGCTGGTAATGTTGGCCGAAGATCCGGATTTTGGACGAAAAAATTGTCTTCTTAGACGAGACCCATTTTTGGCTCGTTATAGCGTTATTGGAGCGAAAACAATGCACAAGTTTTCGGCCAGATTGACTGTTTGGTGCGGTTTATGGCATGGCGGTATCATTCGACCTTATTTCGTTCGAAATGAGGAAGGACATAACGTTACCGTCAATGGTCTCAGCTACAGAGCGATGTTAACCGACTTTCTGTGGTCAGAGCTTGACAACATCAATATATCCGAGCTGTGGTTCTAACAAGACCTCCATACATGCCAACAAGCGACGCAACGCTCGAAGTTGTAAAGAAGAAATTTGGCGACTAAGTCATCTCACAGCGAGCGTTCACCAATCGGTGACACAATTCGACTATTTTCTATGGGGCTACCTCAAGTCTTTAGTATACTCTAACAAGCCAACCACTTTGGACTAGCTCGAATCCAACATTCGACACGCTATTGCCAGAATAACGACAAACATATTGGATTGAGTCATCAATCATTAGACAGGCGGCTTAAAGCGATGCCAGCGAAGCCGAGGCAGCCATTTGAATGATGTGCTATTACACACATAATGGCTTGAACGTAGCTTCAAAATAAAGTTGTTATTTTATTAAATTTTTTTTCCTAACATTTTTATCTGGTCATACTCTATAAGGCATCAATCTACCCAAAATTCTAGTATAATATCCCCTCGGGTCAGGTGTGCTTAAAACCTCACTGAATCTTCTAGATAGGATTACAAACCGTGCGATAAAACTCGTAGATGATGATAATATCACTCAGACAATGGACACCGCTACTTCTCCCCCTTTAAACTTTTAAATGTAACTGTTGTCTCGCTATGAATGTTCATCAGTACAGCCTCAAGCCCAATTTCGGACGTACTCTTAAATTATTCGTTGCTTACCCGTACAGCTCGCTTATGCAATGTGCTGTCAAGATCTGTAGTTCGTAGTCGTTATAACTTGCAAACATTTAAGGCCAATGTACATCAGTACCTATCTTCCTTTCCTTCCTTATTTCCGTTCGCCTTCGCTGTGTGCAAACATTTTAAAGGTTTGTTTTGAGCGCGCGCTAATTATAAAAAAAATTGAGGGTGCTTCAACAAAGCAACTTTTAACGGCATGTGTAACTTGGCCAGACAACACGGCAAACGAATCACTAGTTTTGTGAATAAACGTAGTGCTGGTAATTGCGGATGGTAACTGTGGCCAATATATGAAGGATGGGGTAAACAGGAGTTGCCCACAAACTGGCGTTTTGTCTCCACTGTTATGATGCTTGTTGGTCGACTCACTGCTCAACGCGCTCAGTAATTCTGACGTCTGTGTACAAGCATACGCCGGTGATGTAGCTGTATTATTGTTGGATTGTGCCTAGTGACTATCTGCTTTAAAAGCCCTGGACGTGATCGACGAGCGACTAGAAATGCAGTGACACTAGGACTCCTGCTGCGAAAAAATGCGAAATCAGCTTAGCCTGTGCTCAAGACGGATGTCGAACAGAATATGAGCTACAAAAAGTCTACAGTTGGGTCTTTACGGACGGCTCCAAAACCTATATGCGATGTGACGCCAGTATCTTTGTGGAGGACGACCACGTTAGATTTCACTCCTCGTTAGGAAAACTTGCGTCTGTCTTCCAAGCGGAGATATACGCAATCCTGAACGAACTATATTGTGAAGAACCGGTGAAGGGAGCGAAGCATTTTCATCTGTAGCTACAGCCAAGCAATATTTAGATCCTTGTTGAACCCTCTTACGATTTCAAAGCTAGTTCGAGAACGCAAGACATTACTGAAGGCAGTCTTGTGTGATCCCAATGGGATCACGGGAAATTAAATCGCCGCTGAACTTGTCAGGCAAGGTTTTTCAGGAACCGAACCTACGTAGGGTCTACATGCGCCTTCAGTTAAAGTTTCCATTGACAGTTGGCTCTCATATGAGCACAACTGCAGACGGTATGAATTCCCAGATTACAGCCAGACCAAAAGAATTCTTTCCGACGTCTATACAAAATCAGTGGCCGGCTTGCTGTCCCTCAGCAGGAAAGAATACAGGTTGCTTACTAGTGTCGCACAGTGGATCGAATAAGTTTAAAAGCCTAGACGTTGGCCAAAGATTATATCACTGAATTTCTTCCATCTATTGGCTTTAATTAATTTCTGTAATTGTCTTTTGAAATTTACTATCTTAAACTCGAATATGGATGCATTATGTCTTATTTGTGAGTTTTTTTTAGTGTTTAACTCATATAATGGAAATATAAAATCATGTTTATTTTTGTTAATAAGTAACCAACATTTTTAAGATATATATATAGTTATATATATATATATATATATATATATATATATAAATAAATAACATATAACGCAAATTTATTCAACTATGTGGTGCTATATATGTTCTACAGACCCCAAAGACATCAATAATTTATTAAATTTAAAAATAAAAATCCTAACGAGGAAGAAAGCTCGAGCACAGGAAGCTCGAGTACAGGAAGCTCGAAATAAAGATTTTCAAAAATTTACAGAACACAAATCTAGAAGTCTTACAACATCTGATCCTTATATTTCAAACATAAAACCAAAATAGTCAGCAAATTCCGATGGTAAGCTTTTCCCTGAGACTGTAAATGGAATGGGAGGAAACAGAACTTAATACGTTTATTAGTACGTGGTTGGCTCGTTAGCGTGGACTAAGGACTTGACGTAGCCCTAGAAAAAGTGATGTCGAGTGATGTCAAATCGCATGATCGCGGCGACCAATTGATGAACGCTTGCCGTGAGATGACCAAGTCGCCAAATTCCTTCTTCACAACTTCGAGCGTTGCGTCGCTTGTACGGCCTGTAGCGCTGTCTTGTTAGAATTACAGCTTAGAAATATCGCAGTTGTAGAGCTCTAATCACATAAAGTCAGTTAACATCGCTCTATACCTGAGACCATTGACGGTTACGGTGTTTCCTTTCTAATTTCGAAAAAACTAAGGTCCGATTATGCCGCCATCTTTTAAGTTTTAAAGATTAACGTTTACAAGCTTTGGTGAGTAATCTAAAAAGTAAAAGTAGAATGTATGTTAATAAATATAAACACACTTTAAGTTGGTCAAGGATCTATTCCGATTGTGCGTGCCAGTTAAGCCAAAGTATTCCCCCTACTGCTCTGTTCCTCTGGGTAGAAATCGAAGAATGTACACTTTTCTGAACTAATGTCGTCGTCAACGCGAACGGAATTAAAAATTACTCGGAGAATATTGCGTTCAAAACGGCAGAGGATATCTCCATCCACTTTCGCTAAGATTCATCTTTTCGCACCGTAAAGCAAGATGTGATTTTTGATGAGATGTTAATATCAGATTTAATAGCGAAGTCCCTGAAGTCCTCAAATTGTGACGTTCTGTCCGATTCGACCTATCTTGTTAACACCATTTTTCCAATGTTCCAATATTTGCAGACACACCAGTAATAGCTCACTGAGTTCTGTGATCAGCGAATGCAATTATTTGTAAAGACTTTTGGAAACTTGTGCCTCTAGTGTTGAACTGCGAGTTTCCTACAATGTTTTCAAATATGAAGTTGAGAAAGCTACACTTTAGTGCATCACTATGCCTAAATCGTTTTTCGATATCAAACGTCTCGAACAAAGCAAAGCTTTCCAACATTATTCGTGGAGTAGTATCTCTCTGTTTCCGCTCTCAACCCCATATTCCGTCTTTTCTCGTAAACCCTCGTTCTTCTATGCAGTGCCGCGTCGTAGGCGGCACTTACGTATAGTAAGTGTATAGTACGTGTCGGTAGGTTGTGGGATCAGTAAAGACTTTTGCGGTTTGTTTTTTCACAGTATTTTTTCGTTGTTGTGATGTATCTATTGACGTACTTTCTGGAGGAAATAAGCTTGAGCGTAGATATTAAAACTGTTAGGAATGAAATGGGAAGCAGCATAGCAGCGGAGAAACGACCCCGCCTGGTAGAAAATCCCAATAATGACCAGAGTAAGCTTCTGCAGTATTCCTAGAACCTGCATTAGCAATGGTACAGCCACCTTTCGTCGATGAAAATGTTCAACATGCAGTAGCAATTCTACTAACTAGATTTTAAAGTTCACAAGATCTGCAACCTTAGGAGCGATATTAGCTAGTAACATGTTATTTATTACATTGAACCCAAAAATAAATGTGTTATAAAAATCATGGCAGGTTCTAAAGGCTTTATAATGACAAATTTTTTTTAAATAAAAGATCCAAAAGAAGTTTTATTTCACACTGAAAAATTGAGATTATTTTCTTGTCAACCCAACATATATTATATATTTGCATTCAGTGGACAGATAAGTAAAACAAGCCGTTTTGAAATAAAACATAGAATTGTTCAGACAAATATTAACTTACATTTAACTAACAAAGCATTTTTTAAATTTTGTTTTATAGTTTTCTGACTTACATCCTCGAGATATAGAGGAACTATGGGGTACATTATGTCAGTTTTGGCCGAATAATCTTAAGGTCATTCTTCGGTATTTAGTCATAATGTCTGGGATGGCACCGACGGAATTACTTCCATATGTAAGTTGAATGTTAGCGTTGTAAAATTTTAATTATTTGCAAATTTCTTTCAATACTAATAGCTTCCATTCAACTAATTAATTCTCATTATTCCTTATAGGCAAAACGTGTCGCTCTCTACCTCGCTAGGACTTGTGCTGATCGGTTATTGGACGAATTAATGGCAGAGTTACAAACAGTGGAAACTCTTAATTGTTTGATTGAGCGAACGGAAACACCCCCATTTTATCGACTAACGAGCATGAGGAAGGCCTCAAGCCATTCGGATGGTAAAGTATTAAATGTTTTTGCTTTAATGTATTGATGAATTTAAAGTCCTAAGAACCATTTAGGAATATACGTACGTATAATATTTCTTCACGTTACTATTTCATACAGAAATTTTTATCGCATATCTTAGATATGTATTTAGTGGTGGAATGATTTTTCTCAATTTAAATGTTCAAATGCCCAAATTAAATGTATTGTAATTGGCCAAATATTTCTTTAGTATTAATACTATTCTTCAAATCATACGTACATTGATGAATGTATCTAATATAATTACTGTATTGATTTAGATAAGATTTAATATTAAAAGTTAAAAATCGTAGGTATTGTATAGGTTACACACAATTCCCCTTACTTCAATGCATTTTTAAGATACTCTGAGCGAAGTTCTTATAAAAACACTTTAATTTTTGATTTAATTCCAACAAAATTTTCATTCTTTTTAGAGAAACAATTATGTTTTAACTCAAAATTAAAAATTAAAATTTTTTTAATTTAATTTTAATTAACTTCTTTATCCTATAAATTCATGAAAATCTTATAAAAACAACCGTTTTAAAATGCTTAGTGAATAGAACCTCCTTTTCTAGGTTTCTTATATTCTATTGGCATGGTTTTAATCAAATTTTAATGCTTTCCATCATTGTATCCTCCAATAGCTCGATGTATTTTTGGGAGTTCATTTTCGTTGGTATATGTGCGATTTCCGTCTTACCAGCAACACCGAAAACAGCCAAAATCATGGCACTACCGCCTCGGCTATATTTTACTACTTTCTTCATTTTTTCATGAAAAAACCATAGGGTCCATCAAGGTTGAAGGTTTTTTCATCACTAAATAAAACCTGTACGTGTAATGCGAACTGCCAAGCAGAACTCGTAGTTTAGATAATAAATTAATTAGTAACTTATAATTATAATTATGAAAAGTGCCGCAAGCGGTGCTTGAACCAGTTGTACTGCGGAGAAATGAGTTAAAAGGAATTGAAGAAAGCTTTCTTTCTTGAGCACAAAATTAAAATATTATAGGATATCGATTCAGATATAGTAAATATTCATCCGGCTGTTGATATCGGTTTAGGTTGCATCAGTGCGTAGGAATTGTTTGTATATTGACGTGATCACATGCATGTGCATTAAGCTGCTTAACATGTTTGTATTGTAAGTTCCCACAGTCAGTGGAAAACCTATGAGCGTTAACAGAAATCCAAACCTTTTTCCATTTTTTTGTTCATGTCATGTATTTTGTTCACGAAACCTAACCTTGCTGATTTGTGTCTAGTAAAAAGCTGTGGTTTTTTCATCGTTTTGTTGTAGATAAGATTCTTATTTGATCTTAATATCTTCTGAACCCGACGTTTGTGAAGCCGAGGGTTTGTTTATTGTTGAGTCTTTCTGAATTTTAGTAGGCGGCTAGTTTTTTATTGTAATCATACCAACTAATGGTCCCATACTTGGCACCCAAATTTAAAAAGTTGCGGAGAATTGTATGATTATTACAACTGTATTAATTAAGATTATTTATTAATTTTTATCCATAAGATTAATTCATAATTATAGTTATTAAGATTAATTCGCAATTATTAAGATTAATTATTAATTATTAAGATAAATTAAGACCTTTACCTTGGGCCTTGTTGAATATTTCTTCTGAAAGGTTGTTTGCGAAGAAAAATCGCATTAAAAACTATGCATTTACCGTATTACTACAAAAAATGTGAAGTAATTAATCCAATTAAAAAATATTTTACTAATAACTTTACCCTTTTTATAAGATTTTCCCACACCATTTTGCACTATTATAGAAACTACGACGAAATAATTCATTACAATCAGCTGCATAAAAGTATTGGATAACAATTGTTTAACGAAGACGATGATGACTCATTTAGAACAGAAAATGAAAATATTTTCAACTTCATGCAACGGATTTATCGGCTAAGACCGATAATGAGTACCTAAAATATTTCTATAAGAATTTCGCTCAGTGTGTGTGCTTTTTTTTCTACATACTTATTGTGTAAATGAATAATACAATCGATAGTTGACATGAAATGAAAGTTATTAGTACGTAACACATGGGCTGAAAAGTCAGTGCCGTTTTATAGTAAAACACAACATTTTTGCAAAATTCTAATATATTTATCAATATAGTTGCCTTCGAGGGCGATACACTTCATCGGTCTTAAATCTCTTTCCGGCGAGCATTCTTTTGAGGTCTGCGAACAGGAAATAGTCGGAAATTGTTTTGATGAAACAGCACTTTCTTTTTCTTCAAATGCGGCCGTTTTTCTGCGATTTCGTCATTTAAACGCTCCAACAACGCAATGTAATAGTCGCTGTTTGATAGTCTGCCCCTTTTAGAGATAGTCGATGAAAATTATTCCACGTGTATCCCAAAATACGGATGCCATAACTTTGCCAGCCGACTGTTGAGTTTTTGGTCGTTTTGGACGAGGTTCGTCGCCTGCTCGCCACTCAGCTGACTGCCAACTTGACTCTGGTGTGAAGTGATGGAGCCAAGTTTCATTCATTGCCACATACCGACGCAAAAATTTGCGATTCAACAGCTTTAAACACTCCTCTGAATAATCAACACGTTGTTGTTTTTGGTAGACTATGAGCAAACGCGGCACCCACTTTGAACAGAGCTTTCGCATGTCCAAATATTCTTGTATGATATATCCAACACGCTCTTTTGATATCTTCAGAGCCTCAGCTATCTCCATCAACTTCACTTTACGGTTATTCGTAATCATTTTGTGGACTTTTTTGATGTTTTCATCTGAAACAGTGTCCTTTGGACGTCCATTGCGTGCATCATCTTCGGTGCTTATATGACCACTTTTAAATTTTTCAATCCACTTGCGAATAGTTCGTTCGGCTGGTGCAGAGTCCGGGTAACACTTATCAAGCCATTTCTTTGCATCGGCTGTAATTTTTCCCATCAAAAAGCAATGATAAATCAACACACGAAATTACTTTAAATCCATTTTTTTCACAGTAACAAAAGTTGCTTCACTCACTACGCTATATCTCCAGAACTAATCGTCCGACAGCTGTCAAATTTATACACTTATTTTTTGAAAGTTGATACTAACTGATAATGGTATGGATTTAATTCAAGTGCGCCCTCTCTTAGAAACGGCACCCATGTATAAGGTGGTGCTTGTGTGGAATGTGGAATAGTTTTTCTATTGGTCATCATGTCGAAAGCAGTGTAATTATCAATATTTGATATTTTTCTGCTCAGCTGTTACATTTTTCATTATCTTATTGGTGGTTATCGTTGTAAATTTTACTCTATGAGTATGAGTATAAGTGAACCAGTTAAGCATTACTTTCCATTCTTTTTCTCGTTTACGATAGAAATAGGCCCGAAATGGTCGCTGAAAATAATGATTTAAATACGTTGTCATAGGGTTCACAAAATAAACCGACGATTATCTCGAGAGATCTTAACTTGTGTCATAAAAAATGTGCACTTATTCGTAACCGAATAATACAATATTTCATCACGTTTCCCATACCTCGATTTTTAAATTTTTAGGATATATAACATATAAAAATGTATTCATATGATAACTACGCAACACTTAAAGTACAATTGGCCTAAATACTTGCAGCTTATGGACATAAAAAAGGGCTTGGTGAACTTGTCTCTTTTTCTAGGACGGATGACAGTTTTTTTATTCCACTATTATATGAGTTGCTCAGAAATAAAATGAACCAAGTCTTGTTGAATTTTTTGGCAAAATATGACTCTGAAGGTTTGTTTTTGAAGAAAATATAGTTCAAAATTGCAAAATTGAAATTTATTTTCAATTTGTTTAACCAACATCTTGGTTTGAAAACCACCACAGTCATTTTGTTTAATTGGTTTTGTAATCCGTTAACTAACATAAAGAACAAAAACTTGACTCATACATTTGTACTTTTACCTTTACATTAAAAAAAAAAAACAAAGAACCTACCACTTTACGGAGTTTGAGTACTGTCCAAATACGTGTTAATTATTTTGTTGGATTGAGGGAGAAAATAAAATGTTGAACTCAGTTCTGACTTCACTCAATATATGGTATCCAGCATTTAAAGATGAGACTAAATTATTAATGTATTTTTTCTTATTGTATTATAAGCAACTACTCATCTAACATGATTTTAGATGATTGAAAGACGTTAATGTCTGTCGGGCCGAACCATCCAATTTGGAACCATCTCGTATTATATGTACCTATATATACTCGTACATATGTATAACATACATATGTGTATGAAATTATGTGGGAAATAAAATTTTAAGGGAAATGCAATTGCAGGTCGAATTTAAACATGTATGTTTTATAGTCTTTGTAAAAACAAGACCCTTGATGTAGCCAGAGACTTTTGTCTATAACAGTAGTTTGAGAAGTAGGAATAAATCTTTTATCAAACCCAAAATCTAACGGGAACAAATCTCAAACTTCAAAACTTTATACATATAATTCGATTAAAGCTTGGTGCTCTTATCCTCCTGCTGGCTGTAAGCAGGAATTTTAAAAGAATACCAGAATTCATTGAGTATTAAAAAAATACTGGAAAAATTAAAAGATAAAAATGTTTGTTTCAACATTTTTTATGGAAAACTAAAACGAAAACTAAATGTACGTTTTATTTGTGATGAAATTATGGTTGAATATCGAACAGCACACGAGCAATATTCCATCCGACCTTTTCGAGGGCCTTTGTGACCTTTAGACCAGTTTTGATGAAATGACTGTAATAAATGTACCAAAACGTCAGCGTTAGACATATATTTAGGTGTCGGGTGTGGTTAAATTTGAAACTCTGTAGGTTTTTAATATCTAGCCTTTCGAATTAATTATCCTTTTTTTATGTTTTTCTATCAGAACAGAGTAATCAGACCAAGAACTAGTCCATTGTACTCTTTGTAAGTTCCTTTTAATGAAAGCGTCTAGTCTAACGAAGAAAGGTGAGTAAGCACCACCGCGTCAGCGCCGAGTACCTGCAACTTGATGCGAATTTAAACCGGAAATTTACAGAGATAGTGCTGCCCATCTCACTTATGCAAAGCATATTTGAGTACTTAGCAAAAGTGTAATATTCTGTCACGACGCCAATAAGCAACCTGCAGACTTTCCTGCTAAGGAACAACAGAAAGGCCTCCGACTTCGTAGAAGTATTAGGAAGCATTCGTTTGGTTTTCCTGCACCTTGAGGACCTACGCTAACTGCAGTTGTGCTCATATGAGACTCAACTATCAACGGAAGCCTTAACCGAGGACGCCGGCAGATCCAACGTAGATTTGCGTACTGAAAAACTCTTGTCTGGGCCTTGCTTGGCAAATTTATCGGCGTTTTCATTTCCCGTGATCCAATTGTGACTTGGGACCCAGACAAGGGTCACTGAATTTAGCCTTCCGACTGCATTCAGTGATCTCTTGCATTCTTAAATTAGCTTGGAAGTCGTAAGAGGGTTCAGCAAGCCTCTAAACGCAGCTTGGATGTGCTTCAGATGCAAATGCTTCGCTCCCTCCATCGGCATCTCCGCGTCTAGATCGGAACCAGGGATGCTGGGAAAGCCCCCATGCATTCGAGACTAAGTTGATAAAAGCAGCAATCACGCAATTTCGCGAGAGCTTATTCCAGCAAACAACCGACGCATAGGATATAATTAGCCTTATCATAGCCGTGTAGGTCCAAAGGACCGTTTTCGGTGATAGACCTCAAGTCTTGCCGATAGCTCTTTGGAAAATTGGATGGTGATGCCTAGATGAGTCAGACCAGACAGCTTCCTCTCTCTCGTACGCTTGTGTCTAGACATTAGCGCGTTAAGCAGTAAGTCGACCAACATGCACCTGTTTACCCCCGCCACCACATATTGGCCACAGCCAGCATCCGCAAGCATCCTATTCACCAGCATCGCTTTTATCTACAAAACTAGTGATTCGTCTACGCCGTGTTGTTTGGCCCAGTTACACATGCCGTCATAAGTTTCGGTGTCGAAAGGAATCAAAAGCATATTTAATGACCTCATTCGTCATCCCAACCGATGAAATATACCAGCTATGGCGTGTTGTTCAGGAGCTATTCGTTGATGGGAGGTATTTGTGAGCTTGTTCCGATTAGGTTACCTGGGAGGTGAGACTCAAGCATGAGTTTCTGCTTTCAGCTCAGTATATCGTCTCGTGGTATCGTCTGATTTTTTTGGGTAGTTCCAGCCGTGAGTTCCAGCTCGTTTCACACGTATACGGTTTGGTTCGTTTTCGGTAGCCGCCAAAAGCAAATGAAAACTCTTCACACACACTCGGTTAGTATTAGGTTTGATTTTACAACCGAATCATCAAATATATGCACTCGCCTTCTATGTCCACAATTCTCACTATAGAGAAAAGAAAAATTATTGCTATATTATGTTGTTTCTCTATACAAGAAACAAAAAACGAAAGAGGAAAGATTGTGTAGTTTTACACAATTTCGTACGCGAAAGAGACGGCTATGAAACGGAAGATATGTTGTTCATTGCAGGTTTTGGAAGTCTCCCAGGAAACCCTTCAGAGGAAATGAGGAGAAATCAGGCAAAAGCTTCCGCCAAATACAGTGGTGGTCATAATTTTAGGGACAGTGTATCCCTTTAAGTATCATTGAGTTTTCAAAGAATAGAATCATTCATAAAATCACAAGCGCTAAGTTTATTTTTACAGTCTAATAAAGTTCTTACTAAAATAACATGCGTTGATATACGCAACTTAAGGAATTGAAAATAAATTACAGATTTTCGGTAAGATAAACTAGTACTGTGGTCACATTTATAGGGACAATGTAATAAATTACTTGAAATTTGACATTTGTTTATGAAAAAACCGTTATCTTCTTTTTTGATTAAAGTGCGTGTTTATGCAAGTGTTTTTCAGTGTTTAAAAGTGAAAAAGTTTGAAAAATTTCAAAACGGGAGGAGAAAAAAAAATTTGCACTATAGAGCAACGCAAAATAATTATTAATTTGAGAAAGGAACCTTTTTTCTTTGGAAAGGTAGCTGATATGGTACATTGCTCCAAAACAATGGTGGAAAATGCTCTTAAACCTCAGAAAAACAAACAAAGAAGGGGAAATAAGAGAAAAACAAGCGATCAGAACTTATCACTCGTCTTTCCAAACAAGATCCATTTAAATCATCTCAGGACATTAAAAATGAAAGTAAGAATGGTATCAGCATGCACAATTCGTAGACGTTTGCAAGAAGCTAATATCTTTGGAAGATCAGCAGTAAAAGTTCCGTTGCTGAGCAAGAAAAATGTAAGTGATCGTTTAAAATTTGCTAACGAACATCAAGATTGGAATGGAATAGAAGGATTAAAAAATGGAATAATATACTATGAAGCGACGAATCCAAATTTAATTTAGTTGGAACAGATGGTCGGCGTTATGTCAGGAGACCAGAAAACAAAGAACTTGATCCGAAATACACTATTAAAACCGTTAAACATGGTCGCGGTAATATTAAAGTGTGGGCTTGTTTTTCTTGGTATGGAGTAGGTCCGATTTTCTGAATTAGAGAAACAATGACTGCCAAATCTTATGTGGAAAACATAATGGAGAGTGTCATGTTGCCGTATGCTAAAGAAAACATGCCTCTTCGGTGGATCTTCCAATCGGATAATAATCCAAAGCGTACTGTAAAAATTTCAAAAGACTTTCCACTCAAATAATATAACCATTATGTTTTGGCCAGCACAGTCACCGGACTTAAATCTGATCGAGAATCTGTGGAAGTATGTTAAGGATCGTATTGGAAAAGAAAAATGTAAAAATCAAGATAGCGTATTTGAAAGAATCATGAAAATATGGGAAGCAATACCGGTTGAAACCTGTCGCAAACTTGTTGAATCCATACCTGCTGTTTTGGAAAACGGTGGGCATGCAACGAAGTATTAAGTCCACATAGTGAGTTATAAAAATAATTTAAAACTGGTATTTATTTTAATAATTTTTCAGAGAAATAAAATCATGTCTTTTTAAATATGTCCATTCCAAAATGGGTATTATCTTGACAATTTAGTTTATATAGAAAACTGTGAGATATAATTAAGCTTTTTTATTTGTTTGAAATGTTCTAACATATTTTATTTAAATAAACTAATATTTTAAGAAACGTTGGCATAATTTATTTTGTGATATCCGATGGTACTAAAGGGTGACTCATCGTGCCGTTTGATTTATAATGAAAAATAAAACACATAAATTTGAAAGAAAACATAAAATTTTTATAATCAGTTAAAAGAACAATTCATGGCGTTTACCTTTTGATAATGATATCATGTAAATGTTGGCCACGACTACGTCTGAGGTAGTCCTTTGGGAAGGTCCAATTTTGGGCGACTCGTTTGAGTATAGCGACGGGTATCTCGCGGATTACACGAGTAATGTTGGCTTCCAAAGCGTCAATCGTAGCTGGCTTATTCCTGAAGACCTGATACTTTACATATCCCCAGAGAAAATAGTCTAAAGGTCTGATATCGCACGATCTAGGCGGCCAATTTACCAATTTATGACGGTAACATTTTGATTGGCCTCATTTTTGAAGAAATATGGACCAATGATTACATCAGCCCACAAACCACACCATACCGTTATTTTTAATGAATGTAATGGTAGCCCTTGGTACTCTTCGGGTTGCTCATCAGCCCAAATACGGCAATTTTGTTTATTAACGTATCCATTAAGCCAGAAATGTGCTTCATCACTGAACAAAATTTCACGATAAAACGCCGGATTTTCATTGAGTTTTTCCAGAGCTCGTCCACTGAAAATATGACGCAAATTAAAGTTGCCTTTCTTCAATTCTTGCACAAGTTGAACTTTTGTACGCTTTTAGGCCGAGATCCTCACGTAAAATACGCCAACTTGTCGAATACGCCAAGGAAAGCTGCTGAGAACGACGACGAATCGATTCGTCATGGCCTTCGCGTACACTCTCAGCTACAGCTGATATAGTTAGTCTCTTCAGTATGTGCTGGCTGTTGTCTAACCATTCGAGTATTATCCACTAATGTAAACTGGGACTCAAATTTGCGAATGGTATTGGCAAGTGGTTTTAGTAGGTCGAATATGCGCACCGTAAGTTCCTCGAATCGCACGAAAAACATTTCTCATAGAGATGCTGTCGTAGTGTGAATCTTTCTCGCATATCTTAGTAAGTGTTTCTTTTGATTTCGCCAATATATCTCTTAACGGTGCTCTCTTTATTTTTTACACAGAATTATTAAATTCTATTTTTCTCTATGTCTCGTTTTCGTGTAATAAAACCCCTTCTACGAGCCCTCCGTGGTATAATCGTAAGTTCACTCTTTGGGTAACAAAGGAAACAAATTATTCTCTTGTTGACTATTCCAACTATGGTATATTGGGTCACACCTCCAATTCGCCCAGCTGTATAACGTTCTCTACCAGCGATACCTTGATAGTCCGCAATCTATGCTTATAAACGATTCTTAGTCTTTTTACTAATTCGTTTTTTTTTTCCCGTTTTCCTCTATCCCTCTCATACGAAAGAATATCATCAACCGATCCGCATACCATAGCCAACTTTTTTGCTACTTTTTTTAAGCAATCCTTTGCCAATAATTCTTATTTCAAATACCTACTTAACTTCGGTGGTGGTGGCGATGGTGTGATGGTTGACTCACTGGCTGTCATGCCACCTACCTGGGTTCGAATCCCGGTAGGAGCACAACAGCAAATTTTTCAAAATCGTCATCACCCTCTCGGCGGGCAATGGCAAACCTCCGAAAGTCAAATTCTGCCTATGAAAAAGCTTCTCAGGAGAAGCGTTCGGAACCGGCAATAAAAAGTAGGCCTTGCTCAGTAATAGAAAATAAGTTACAGCAACTTGATGAATACTTATCCGGACCAAATGACCTTCCTTCCATATTTCTTAAAAAGTATGCCTCAACACTTTTCCATTCCTTTTAAAATCTCCTCAGGTCGTCGCTCTCTCAGGTGAATTTCCACAGATTTGGAAATCTTCTTTCATAACGCCGATACCCAAGAAGGGCTTAAACAACGAAGTCACATTACCGCCCCATAGCTAAAGTTTCACATCTACCCAAGCTCCTCGAAAACATTTTGTACGAAGTCTTAAGCCTCCAGTGCAAACCTTTTATTTATATTTATTTATATGTGACAATCGATTATCTTCTCACGTAAGTGCAACAAGTCTTCTCCCCTTCACTACGGCCAACCCTTGTTCAGTCTATCAGCGACTTTGGCATATTATCCCACAGGGAGCTTTATTTCCGCTCGCATATTAATGAAATAATAACTATATCAAACTCATCACTTGGCTTCGTTAAAAGATGTGATGCAACCCGTACGTGACCAGATCACTATATATCACTTTTGTTCACCCCCTTCCTAACCAAGCATGGTGTCCCTTTCAACGAGTTCATATATCCCAAATTGAGAGCATCCAGCACCGTTTTCTTTGATTTGCTCTTTGGGCTCTACCTTGGGACGATCCTCTAATCAAGACCATCTCAAACTCATTAACCTGAATACCCTTGAGGAACGAAGGGACGCAGCAGACATTCTTTTCATTCACTTACTCCTCTCAGGCTCCTTTAATTGGATTTCTCTTCACAACTTCATTTTCTTTTACAGTAACCCTCAAAATCTACGTTGCCCCCGTCCCTTTTATCTACTTATCCATAGCACCACATATAGCTCTAACGAACCAATCTCCCGTATGCTGCATAAGCCGATTTTAATCGAAGCACTCTCTTCCTCTCAACTGCGGCGTGCCCAAGTCTCTGGCAACGTAAACATTGCATTACGCGATCTGCCCTTTTTAATTTCTTCCAGCTTAGACCGTAATAGTACAGAAATTTATTATTTCGCAGGTATACAGTTTGCTGTTGGGCGTAAGCTGCACTAAAAATAACTTTGATTTTCGGTGAGACCTCACCCTTACCCCCCGCGTCGTTTCCGTGGCCGTAGTAAATGATTTGTGACCCACGAATTTCAGGTTGACGTCCTCAAACATTTTCAGCTCAGTTCCGAGCTACCCTTAGGGGTATTTGTAAAGTAATCGGTCTCCGTTTTTCTTGGGGCGGTGCGTACCTTGTTATACTCCTCCCACTATTATGTGCTTGTTTGAGCTTAATCGTTTAACATTGAAACACTCACTAACTATCTTACATAACCTAATGTCATCCTTAATCTTTAGGTTATTAACAATAATTTGAGGAATTTTATCATTTCTTGGTTGAGATTGCTTCTGTTGTTGTCGTTGCTGTTGTTGCTGATGCTCCTGTTGTCGCTGTTGGTGTTATTGTTGCTGCTTCTGTTGTTGTTTTTGCTATCTTTGTTGCCTCTGCGGCTATTGTTGTTACTGCTTTTGTTTCACCTGTTTTTGCTCTTGCTGCTATTTATGCTGTTGTTATGGCTATTTATTATAATAGCTCTGCTGTGTTTTTTATTGTTGCTTATTCAGCTATTGTTGTTGCCTTTTTATTATAGCAACTTCTTGTTTTTTTCTATAAGCCCTTTAGTTAGTTTATCTAGCTGAGCTTCCTCGTTTTTCTCCTCCTCTGATAATGATTCGCCATCCTTCGACAGCTCTCTAAAAGAGTTTTCTTCGCCAATGTAGCGGGAGTTCCTCCTTTCCTATAATCCGTTCAGCCATTTACACAGCTAAGGCTGACATCATGCTTTCTGCCTTTGTCTTTTTTTAGAGTGTGCTTTTGGGTGGCGTCGCCTCTTCTCTGATTTGATTATATCATTGATGCATCTTATGTTTCTGCTGTTATTTTTGTTGTAGTTTCCGGATTTTGCTGCATTTCGATGCTTTGGTTAGTCGTTTTGGTAACGGCTCTCTTAGCGATACCCCCGACTGACCGCTATCCATGGCCTGGCTGCCTTTCAGCACTTCCACTTCAACGTTTATTCACAGAACAGAATTAAATTGAAAAAAAAAAAACACGAATATACGTATATGTATTTTATGTATTTGTATTTTAACTTAGAGAGTTGAAAATTGGCTTGTTTTAAATTACTGACCCCATGTGGGCACTCTAAGTTTAACCTAATAGTGACATATATGCCTTTCTACGTACCTACGGTATATTATTTGTACAATTTATTCAATCAAAATTAAAACAAAGAAAACAATTTCTTAATTAAGAAAGCAACTTAATAAATAGATTTTTTTCCGATATTATAAAACTAAAGACTAAGCCTTAACAAACTACTTACAAAAATGAATCTTAACCTGCTCACCTACTTATACTAACTTTTCTTTTAATCTTTATTTTAATTTAATTTTTTTTTTTTTGCTAGTTTTTTATTATTTTATTATTAAAAAAGAAAATGAAAAAATTAAATCGCATAAAATGAAGTTAAAGAAAGTCTCATCAATATAGAAAAGGTGGTACAGACCAGTCATGTAAATTAAACAATTCGATTCGCCGTGTGCGAAAAAAAATTATTTTTATATTTTTATTTCAAGTGAACTGATTTCAATCTCCAATGGATACACAACTTACTAACTAACTGGGTGACAATCTGTCACTCCCTTGCTAACTGAGCAAATTCAGAAATGCGGGTGGCGACTTGTTGTGTGATATTAGATATCGTTGCAACATTATTTCTATACGTTTGTTCGTTCACCTTGAAGAGGTGTGGGAAAATCAAGTTGGTTAGGAAGAGAAAAAAATACTCTTGTTCTTGTTGGAGTATGAGGGCACCACTTGAATTAAATTCATTCCATTTTCAGTTAGTTCCAATCTTCAAAAGATAGGTGTATAAATTTGACAGCTGTCGGACGATTATTTCTCGAGATATAGCGTTGTGAGTGAAGCAAATTTTGTTATTGTGAAAAAAAAAAATGGATTCAAAGCTATTTCGTGTGTTGATTTATCACTGCTTTTTGATCTGAAAAATATGCAGCCGATGCAAAGAAATGGCTTGACAAGTGTTACAAGGACTCTGCACCAGCCGAACGAACCAATCGCAAGTGGATTGAAAAATTTAAAAGTGGTCATACAAGCACCGAAGATGATGCACGCAGTGGACGTCCAAAAGAGGCTGTTTCAGATGAAAACATCAAAAAAGTCCACAAAATGATTACGAATGAACGTAAAGTGAAGTTGATCGAGATAGCTGAGGCTCTGAAGATATCAAAAGAGAGTGATGGATATATTATACACGAATATTTGGACATGCGAAAGCTCTGTTCAAAGTGGGTGCCGCGTTTGCTCACAGTCGACCAAAAACAACAACGTGTTGATGATTCAGAGGAGTGTTTAAAGCTGTTGACTTGTTTGTGTATATTGGCTGCAGTTTGTGAATAACAACAATTTTCTAAAGGATCTTGAAAATTTACTTTATGCTTCTGTAATCTTCATAACGAGTGTAAGTGATAACTCAAAATCATGCATTGACCATTTGTTTCTCAAGTCCAGAGAATAATTATTATGAGCTTTATTAATCCTTGTGAAATTGTATGTTTTGTTACAAGAATTCTATAGTTATCTTAATTAGTGATGTATACATACACCATATAATTATTAATATAAAAATAAATAAAATTATTACATATGGTTAAAAAATTTCATAGTTTTCTGATAGGACGTAAGCCCCCCACCGCCCCAATGTTTTCCAAGTTTCCTTATTTTAAGCTGTGCTTTCCCATATATTATCTAATTGGCAAATGTCGTCATTCCACCACTCAGTTCTCTGCATATTATTCTTGTACCATTTCCAGTGATCCATTGTGTAGCTGATTTGGCTGACAAGTTCCAGGTTTGTGAGCCGTAGGTCATTACTGACAGTATAGTAACTTCAAAGAGATTTTTTCGTAAGTTTGTGTCCAGACTGGTATCGAAAATATGATTATGCTTCCAAAATTCCTTCCAACTACCTGCTATATTCGTCTATTTATTTCTTTTTCTTCTTTTTTTAAGTGATACTCGTATTATTTTTCCCAGGTAAACGTAGTCATCCACATATTCCATCGTTTTGTTTCTACAGTAATGTCCTTTTGTTCTCCTTTACTCATAAGTTATGTTTTTTCTGCGTTCATTGGTAAACCCGATGTTAAGCATCTTGTTACTAAATCTTTTATCATTTTCTCCATATCTTCAGTTGAAGTTGCAATTATCACGATATCATCCGCAAATCTTAAATTGTTGAGATATTCGCCATCTATTTGTAATCCTGTTCTATCACAATTCATTGTACGAAAAAGAATGCTGGTGAAAGTGGGTCTCCTTGTCTGACTCCTCGGTTTATAGCAGTAGTATTTGTATAGAGGTTCTTGAAGATTCTTATAATTTTTGTTGGCATCCCTCGGAGTTTCAGGGCGTTCCAGGTTGTTATGTGTTCTACTATGTTGAACGCCTTCGTGAAATCGATGAAAGCTGATCTTAAGTCTCATAGATATTCATTGCATTTTTTCTAATATCTGGTTGAGTGTTTGCAATTGGTCTGTGGTGCTAAAGCCTTGACAAAAGCCGGCTTGCTCTCTTTGTTGTTGCTCATCCAACGTTTTTCGATTTTTTCGAAAAATGCATTTTACAAATATTTTATATAAAACTGAGATGAAGCCTATGGGTCTATATATATTTACATTTTATGTGTCTCCTTTGTTATGAAGTAGTTTAACAGTCGATTAATATCCCGTTGAATATGTTGGTAAGACTAGGTATTACTATATTACTAGGTATTTTGCCTATTTTGAGCATTTCATCTCCGAAACATTTTCCATTTGGTAGCTCTTTTATAGATGCCACGATTTCAATATTCATTCTTTACCAGCAGTAAGTTCATTATGTGCATTTTACTATTCTGTTATTGAATATCTTTTTTTGGTGCTTGTTTACAACATTTTCTTAGTTGGCTTAGTCAGTTTTGTTCGTACCTGTAAGTTTATTAAAAACTTCTTCCTTTGTTAATTTCGTAAGCTTATCTATTTTAATTGATGCATTTTTAAGGATATAAGGATAGAATACCAGACTCTAGTTGACCGTATGCATTTTGTACTCTCTTCATCTAGAACTTTTGGAATATCTTTTTTGGGTGTTAGTTTGTAGTGTTGTTTTGTGGTTAATTCTAAATATGCCTGTCGAGGTTAAACTTATTTATGACGGAGACATTGTTTATTATCGATTTCTTATTGATGATGATTAAATCGATCTCGTTTTGTTTTATTTTATTTTTGAGATAAAATATTTCCTCCACAGAGTCGATGAAAATTACTTTTCGCGTCTTTTGTTTTTTTCACCGTTGTGATAGTTTCTCATCACACGTTCTTTATTCTCTCAATTTGACATTAAAGTCAGCCATTGTGCACATTAATTCCCTTTTGTAGTCATTTTATGCTGTTTCCATATTTTTATAAAATGCTTCTTATAATTCCTTTGAAGTTGATTCTGTCGGTGCATACACTTGAATAATCGAAAATTTTGAGTTGTTTATTTTCAACTGAAATGCTGCTACCCTTTGATTATAAAAAGTTGTTTGTTCCAACTATGTCTCGTTATATTTTATTAAATGATTTTTCAAATTCAATTTGACGCTCTTCTTTTAAGGTACGTACATTAAATGTGCATATAGGTATGTCTTGACTATTTTTTCAAAAGTTTGTTTGTAAGAGGTGATCATCGTGAGGTTTGATTTTCAATAGGCTTTTTTTGACAGATCACTCGTGACCCCTTTTAATCTGCTTTGCCATTTTTGTTCAGTATCGTTTGGCAAGTCATCATGGAAAGACTCACACCACAACAGCGTCTCCAAATTGTTCAGCTGTATTACGAAAATCAAAGTTCTGTGAGAAATGTTTTTCGTTCGATTCGAAGAACTTACGGTGCGCAAAATCTACCTACTGAAACCACTACTGCCAACACCATTCGCAAATTTGAGTCCCAGTTTACATTAGTGGATGATACTCGACCGATTAGACCACATCCAGCACGTAGTGAATCGATTCTTCGTCGTTCTCAGCATCTTGGCTTAGCGTATTCGACAACTTGGCGTATTTTACGTCAAGATCTCAGCCTAAAAGCGTACAAATTTCAACTTTATCGTGAAATTTTGTTCAGTGATGAAGCCTAGCTCAATGGATACGTTAATAAACAAAATTGCCGTATTTGGGCTGATGAGCATCCCGAAGTGTACCAAGAGCTACCATTACATCCATTAAAAACAACGGCATTGTGTGGTTCATTGGTCCATATTTCTTTAAAAATGAGGCAAATCAGAATATTGCCGTCAATAGTAACTGTTATCGCGCCATGTTAACGGACTATGTGCTTTCTGAAATTCAAGCACATGGTCTCGGTGAACTCTGGGATTAACAAGACGGCGCCACGAGCCATACAGCGCGTGAAACAATGGAATTGTGAAGAAATCATTTTGGTGAGCACATAATTTTACGTTTTGCTACGGTAAATTGGCCGCCTAGATCATGCGATATCACACCTTTGGACTAATTCCTCCGGGGATATGTAAAGTCTCAGATTTCAGGAATAAGCCAGCTACAATTGACGCTTTGGAAGCTAACATTACTCGTGTTATCCGCGAGATACCAGTCGCTATGCTCGAACGAGTCGCCCAAAATTGGACTTTTCGAATGGACCATCTCAGACGTAGTCGTGGCCAATATTTACATAATATCGTTTTCAAGAAATAAATGCCATTTTAACCATTAAACCCTTTATTTTGGTTAGTTTTTGTTAGTTTTGAGGGGTTTAATCTAAGCCCTTCTGGAAGATCAGCCGGGATGAGGAGTTTTCAAGGTTTTTTGTTTGTTTCATCATAATCCGATTTCTTGGCCTCGTTAGTTTTTCTGTTATTCATGTTTATATATTTCTGTTTTTGCTATTTATTGATGTCCGTATGAGTAGTGGTATTAAAAATCGATATGGGTGTTGCAGCTTTTTTTTTGTTTCCCTCAGTGATGTTTTGTGAATTTCTTCAATAGTTTTTATTTGCATTAGAGGTATCATTTTTCTTCTCTTCTGATCTGTTTCTTTTCTTATAACCTCCAATTCCATTAAGTATTTTAAGAATTTGTTCTTCATTTAGTGTTATTCCGTTGGATACTACTTTTCCTTTTATTATTTTTCTCTATATCTGAGAGATTATGAATCACTATGCCGCTTTTTCTTTTTTCTAAATCTAGATAATTAGTTCTTATCTCAAGTGCTTACATTTTTCCATTTAAATTTACTTCTAGTTTTCCAAACTTTTCACACAGTTTTTTATTTGTTTTCTCAAATTTCGTATTTACCATATACTATACATATCTGTCTTCATAATTTTTAAAGTATGCATAATTAGTTCAATTCTATCTTCCATTTTTCTGGGTGTATATTTTTTTAAAAATAAGGGTTATATGTATGTCTAAAAGTACATTTGTGAAAGTTGTATATGGTTGTGCAATGAATAAGATGAGTACATTTTTTATTTATTTTTTTCTTATTTTTTTATATATTTTTTTGTTCTATATTATATGGTAAATAAGCTTTGATTCCACGTTGACATTTAATTTTTGAATGCCGTTGAATATTTTGAAACGTATACGGATAGTATGTAAAAAATTGGTGGAATTTGTATATTTATTTTTAATTATTGTATTATTTTAATTTAATTTTGGCTATTAGTAGATGAACTATCATTTTCAAAATTTCACTTGTTAGAATTATAGTTTCAATATTGAAAGATTATACCACAATACTGATTTTCAACACTCTAGAAACATCCTGAGTTAAGCACAATATAAATGTCCCTACTTAGCGATATGTATCCCTATATATAAGAGCTAAGTATTAATGACCACCACTCAATTGGCATTGTTTCTAAGAACGCTTTAAGAAAAACTCCCGTCGGCAGTGATTCAAACGAACCCCTTCGTAAAAAAGAAGCAATTCAAATTAATTTTAATTGTTCTGTTCATAGTAACATGGAGTTTGGTGTATAGTTCCTCCTGTCCGTCTATGCCTTTTCAGCTTTTTTAGGAAAACGTAAAGATTACATAAGTGACTGTAAAACAACTGAGGAAACAAATAAGGTAACTAAAACTAAAACGTGGATATCTTCTGATATCTGTGCAAAAATAGGAGAAAAAAATTAATTGTACGCAAAAACTAAAAGCGAAACGAATGCGCATTCCACTAAACTTATATATAAAAAGCTGCAAATAAATGTACGCTATTTAATAGATGAACGAACAACTGAATACTACAGCAAAACAATTAATTTTCATAGATATAATCTCAAAGAACAATGGTGTACTGTTTATAGTATTGTAATAGGAAAACACAAAACTGAGCCAGATCTAAAGCTGCTGAAGTTAGGCAAAGTTATCGCTACCAGTAATGAGAATTTAGGAAACTGGATGAACTCAGATTAGTATATGCAATTAAAGGAGAAAAATAAAAGACTTTTATTGATTAAAATGACTCTACTCTCTTTCTTTTTTGTGCCAGTTAATAATTCGAATCACCTCGCTATTGTTAGCAGCTAAAAAAAAAAAAAAAAAAAAAAAAAAAAAAAAAAAAAAAAAAAAAAAAAAAAAAAAATGTGGAGTAGATAGTATCAACCACATGATAGTTAAGCGAATGGGGAGGTCTGTTAATAATCCCTTAAGACATATCGTATAGTAAATTACTTCCAATGCGAAGTATTTTCGAAATGCTTTAAAACCTCTCTTTTTATTCCAGTTCTTAAAAAAAGAGATTCTAGTGATCCGAACAACTATAGACCTATATGTCTGCTACCAATATTCTCAAAGATATTTGAAAAAATTATATTTTGTAGGATGCAACAAGATTCTTAAGCAGGTTCCAAATTGGTTTCACGAAAGAGAAGTGTACTGAAGATGTAAAAGTTCCTTTTAAAGTAGAATGTACAATTCACTAGACAATAGCCGAAAAACATGTGGTATATTTCTTAAACTAATAAAAGCTTTTTACCTCGTTAACCATGACCTGTTGCTCATGTTAGCTTTAAGGAAAACACCCTTGAATGGTATAAATCCTATTTACGCAACAGGAAGCAAAGGATAACAGTTAATGCATATGTAAGGAATTTGCTTAAGTTATTTCAATATTAAGCCTAACTGTAAGTGGTCATTTAATTAGTAAGTCCAATTCGAGACCAAATAAATTCTGATCTTCAACTATAGGGTTTTCTAATAACGACTTGACAATTTTTTCTTAAAATAAAAGATTTGAGATATTTTAAAAATTTTATTACTGGCTTGAAGTTCAATCAAAACATTTATGAATGGAACTCGACTTCGTTCATATGGCCACCGCGGACACGTTTGCAGCAGTCGATTCGTTGGACTGCTGCGTGTTGGCATAAACCAATGACTTAACGTAGCCCCACAGAAAATAGTTAAGCGGCGTTAAATTGCACGAACTAGGCGGCCAATCGACTGGCCCATGTCTTGAGATAACGCGCTCACCATACTTACTCTTCAATAAATCGATTATAGCGTGTGCTGTGTGGCTTGTGGCACCATCCTGTTGAAACCACATGTCGTCCAAGTCCATATCTTCCAATTCGGGCCAAAAATAATCGGTGATCATGGCGCGATAACGCTGACCATTCACAGTAACGTGACGATCGTTATCGTCGACGAGAAAATATGGCCCAATAACGCCGCCGGCATGCAAATCGCACCAAACAGTTATTTTTTGTAGATGGAGTGGTGATTCATGAAGCACATATGGGTTTTCACCCGACCAATAACGCATATTTTGCTTATTGACCGAACCCATTGAGCCAAAAATGAGCTTCGTCACTGTAGATGTTTTTGCGATGAAATTCATCAACTTGGCGTATCTTCTCCAGAACCCAATCGGAGAAAGTAGCTCGTTATTGTACTTTACCATGATGAAAATGTTGAGTTTACTGAATAAATTGACAGTAACAGTTTGATGATTAGTGAAAGAGTGCGTTCACAAATTAAATTCAAAATTGTCAAGTCATACTTGGGGCAAAGTTTAAAATGATGTATCATAATTCTCTTTGTTCAATTCGAACATCCTGAAAAAATTTGATCATATTGAGTTAAGTTGGGAATCACAAATAACGTCTGGAAAACAGAAATTTTACATATCCTTAAACAAAATATGTCACTTGCGTAAGTTTTTTCGACGTAATCTGCTTTCAGCAATTTACTTTGGGTTGGTTCAATCACAACTTGAATATGATCTTGCATCCTTGGGTCTTGCCCTTGTAAATAACCTTACCACCATTATAATAGCGCGGAAAAAAATAATTCGTTAAATGTTTTTAAAGAATAGATATGAGCCCTCATTACTCTTTCAATCATCAAGAATACTTCCGATATTTCTTTGACTTCAATGCGCTTAAAATATTTTTTTATCAGAAGTGGTAATATACACTTTAGAAGAAACGGAGTATATTCACTACAAAATGTTTTTATAGTAGACATTCCTAGGGTTTTTTTTTTACATCTATAGTATCTTTAAGAAACTGCTGTCTGATATATCCAACTGGTAACTCATGGAAGTCAGTTTTTAGGAAAACTTAAGACCTGGCTATTTTTCCTATCTGAGGTTGAAACACTGCTTCACGTAAATACCTTGATGTGCTTCTATGTCTATGCTTATAAGTATCTCTCATTACTTTTAATTTAGATGTCTTGTTATTCTCATTCACTAATATTTCCTGATAAAACTGGTTAAAATGCATTCTAGATAGGATCTTTGCATTTAATCCGTGTTCTTCTTTTCTCTTTCAGCTTTTATCGTGGGCGTAGCCCGAATGGTAACGAACTGGCTTCCAGATCGGAAGAAATCCTAACCGCGGCCAAAAGCCATTGATTTTTTCAGTTAACTAAAATCAAGTAAAGTGAGTAGTTGGAAACAACAATTCGCGCCCCTAACAATTTAGCCTCCTCATTTAATGTTGGATGTTACCCATGGAGCGAAATAACCACTGAGCCCAAATATTTTTCTTCTCTCTCTATCCTATTTTCCAAAAAAACTTAACACATGCTGAGGCATTATAAGTGTATTCATACCCACTTCAGTGAAGTTCTTATATATATATATAATTATTGATTTTAAAATAATTATTGATTATAAAACCAAGAAATTTATTTAATTATTAATTAAATTCGTATGTACCAAAAATTGTATTTTTTTCTTTTTTGTATAATATGAAAGGAAATAAATTATGTCAAAATTATGACATTGCGGTAGAGGAATGCTTCTGAAGGAGTTAAGCTATTAAAGCGTACTTTCTCATGATATATGTATATGATATAATTGGGTTAGTAAGCTCCTTGCAATGTGCTTACTTAATAACAAAATTGTCCACTCTTGCTATTGTATAAGATCTCATTAGAATATAATTTTATGAACTCAGACTCTTGTGTTCTGTATGAGCGAAGACAAACCCAGAGGCAAACTTCCTCAAACACCTGAATCTTTTTCAATAAACTTGCTCTCATGTTGAACCACACGGAACATCCAAATACAAACAGTCTCTGTGTAAAAGCAAAAACACCTGTTTGTTAAAATATATCTAGATATTAATCATGCCAGCAATCACCGTCTTACATTCAATCCAACAACTTGTATAGTCTCTTTGGCTTGCTCGTTTTTTTTTTTTTCACTTACGTTTGTTAGTTTGAAAGATACGTTTTCAGCATCTCTTATCACTTTCTGTTTTTTGCTTTACCCTGGTATTTTGTATTTGTATTTATTAATATTCGTATAGCAACATTCATAATAGACCATTATAATCTTTAAGTTTTTAATGTGAATTAAAAAAAAAAAAAAAAAAAAAAAAAACATGATTTCATTAAATTTGAGTTTGGATGAATTTAAATGATTTTTGAGAATTAAACCATAAGTCGAGTAAAATATAAATTTAAGATATAAATTACTGAATATGAAGTACGAAATAACAAAAAATTGTTATTGCTATGTGCCGATAGAGATAAGACCACTACTCACTTACGGTGTGGTCGTCCGGTGAACGGCCTTAAACATAACAGTCAACTGCAAAAAACTAAGCCGAATCTAAAGAACAGCATGTCTATGCATAAGCGGAGCTGTACGCTCCACTCCCTCCGCGGCGCTAGACATTCCGTTTCACTTGACACCCATCGACATCTTCAGCAGGCAAGTAGCTGCAACTGCAGCTATTCGCCTTAAAGCGATTAAAGCGATAATTTATTTGGCCATGCTAATGTTCTTTATATATTAGGAATCCACTTAGAGAACATCGATTACACCATACCTAAACTTCAGTTTGACAAAGTTTTTCATGCGAGCTTTCCCTCTAGATCCTTCTGGAAGGAAGCTGCCTTCATGGAGGACAAGTCTATCCCTTTCTATACAGATGGATCTAAAACCGATAGCGGGGTTGGTGGAGGTGTTTTCTCAGATAAGCTAAATTTAAGCCTATTCTTTCGTCTTCCAAACCACTATAGCGTTTTCCAGGCGGAAAAGAAGCTCTGTACTGGCTGAAGAAAAACGTGATATCTGCAAAGGATATCCGGATCTTTTCGGATAGTTAGTCCACTATCAAGGTTCTGGACTTGGTCTCACTAAATACTAAAACCGCCCTTGAATACCAATCATCTCTTACGGCGATGGCAGAGCATTTCAACCTTCACCTGTGTTGGATGCCGGGCCATCAGGGAATTGTAGGGCCGACGAACTCGTCAAAATGGAACCACTCTACCTATTCTACCGGAAAAGGGCAGCATAGGTATACCAATCGCTACGTGCAAATTATTATTTAAGCTGGATGCTAATAAAAGAACAGAACTTAGACCGCGGGCCAACATGTCTAGCGACTAAACAGATCTGGTCAAAGCTTGATCTGAATCACTCTAAGAGTCTAATTTTTTTAAATAGGAAACTCCTCAGCGCCATTATAGGTGTAATGACTGGACACTGCCTTATAATACATGGGCTGAAAAGTTTCTAAGAGAGGGTCCCACTTGAATTAAATCCATACCATTTTCAGTTAGTAACAACCTTCAAAAGAAAAGTGTATAAATTTGACAGCTGTCGGACAATTAGTTCTCGAGATATAACGTTGTGAGTGAAGCAACTTTTGTTATTGTGAAAAAAAAAAAATGGGTTCAAAGCAATTTCGTGTGTTGATTTATCATTGCTTTTTGATGGGAAAAAATGCAGCCGATGCAAAAAAATGGCTTGATAAGTGTTACCCGGAGTCTGCACCAGTCGAACGAACCATCGCAAGTGGATTGAAAAATTTTAAAGTGGTCAAACAAGCAAGTGGACGTCCGAAAGAGGCTGTTTCAGATGAAAACATCAAAAAAGTCCACAAAATGATTACGAATGACCGTAAAGTGAAGTTGATCGAGATAGCTGAGTCTCTGAAGATATCAAAAGAGAGTGTTGGATATATCATACACGAATATTTGGACATGCGAAAGCTCTGTTCAAAGTGGGTGCCGCGTTTGTTCACAGTCGACCAAAAACAATAACGTGTTGATGATTCAGAGGAGTGTTTAAAGCTGTTCAACCGCAATAAAGCTAAATTTTTGCGTCAGTATGTGGCAATGGACGAAACTTGGCTCCATCACTTCACACCAGAGTCATGTCGGCAGTCAGCTGAGTGGCGAGCAGGCGACGAACCTCGTCCAAAACGACCAAAAACTCAACAGTCGGCTGGCAAGGTTATGGCATCCGTATTTTGGGATACACATGGAATAATTTTCATCGACTATCTCCAAAAGGGGAAGACTTTCAACAGAAAGTCCTGTTTCATCAAGACAATGCACCGTGTCACAAGTCGATGAAAACGATGGCAAAATTGAATGAATTCGGCTACGAATTTCTTCCCCACCAACCGTTTTCTCCAGATTTGGCCCCCAGCGACTATTTCCCGTTCGCAGACCTCAAAAGAATGCTCGCCGGAAAGAGATTTAAGACCGATGAAGAAGTAATCGCCGAAACAGAGGCCTATTTTGAGGTTAAACCGAAATCGTACTACAAAACTGGTATCGAAAGATTGAAAAATCGTTTCAATCAGTGTATTGCCCTCGAAGGCAACTATATTGATAAATAATATTGAATTTTGCAAAAATTTTGTGTTTTACTATAAAACGACACTGACTTTTCAGCCCATGTGTTATATTATTACTGGTCAAAGTACTTATCAGGTGAACATTCTAGAATGATTTTCGCATACGTCGACATATGGTTGTAGCGTTTAAATCCATAGAGATAACGCGCAATGTTATTAAAGTCGACATTAAGTTTGCGCCTTGTGAGCGCATTATGGTATTAACTAATTTCGCAGCCATAAGTGATCAATGGAATGAGCAAGGACCTGACTAACGTTAGCTTTGTTTTAACTGGAGTGAAGCTTTGGGACAATGAGAGGTTCCTAAGGTAGCCATAAATTTTCCAGATGAATGTACGCACATGGCTATCCCAATGCAAAGTGCTAAACCAAATTCCAAGATTTTTCGCTTTATCCAGAATATCAACCGGAGCGGTACCAAGGTAGAGTGTGGGAAAACTGCTTGCGCTCAGACCACTTCTATTCATGTGTAGGCAGTTTATCTTAACTAGGTTAAGACGTAGGCAGTTTTCTTAAGCCCAAGAAAGAATCTTGAGTAGGTCCTCATTACATTTAGCTGTCGCATCTTTCATCTGCCCAAGTGCGAAACTTAAATGGAGTTGAACATCGTCCGCAAACATGTTGGAAAATTTTATTACCTTAGAAATTAATTAAAATTGTAAATAGCAAGCGATCCAAAATGGATCTTTGAGGGACATCTAAAGAAGTCTCAATAAATGCAGACATAATATTGTTAACAAAGACTGCTTGTTTTCTTCCAGACAGGTTTGAATAAATTAAGTCTGCAGCTGAAGAAGAAAAATTGTATAAAGTTAAAAACTTAGAGACGAGTAGCTTGTGATCAAGGGCCTTGGAAAAATCTAAAAGTAACAGAAAAGTATTTAAGTTTTTATTCATTGCAGCTCCAATGTCATCTGTTACTTTAAGCAATGCCGAAGTGCAGCTATGGTACGGTATAAAGCAAGACTGCAGCGCATTCAGAGTATTATTGCACCGAAAAAAAACATTTGGTTGAGGATAGGTTTTTTCAGGACCTTTGACAGTAAAGGTATGATGACAATGGGTCTAAATTAAGCAGGTGAGTTGTTTGTTACTTTCTTTTTGAGAACCGGATTGATCTCAGCAACTTTCCAAGCACACGGCAAGGTAGATGTCGTGATATATTGTTAAATACGTGGGTGATGACTGGTAGCAGGTACGGTAGGATTACTTTTAAGAAAAAAAGATGTATTCCGTCAATACCAACAGCTTTAGACTTTACGTTCAGTACTTCTTTAACAACATCAGTTTGATCAACCCCAGAAAATTTAAAGAAGCCACTTTGCGAGACTTGAATATATCGAGGTATTCGCCTTGATTTTGCTTTTATATCATTTTTTATTAAGCTGGTTGGGATTGACTTCATCCATCCTATGCTTATTTTGCTTCCCTTCCCTCAATTTTCGTACAATTTTCCAAAGCGTTTTAGTAGGAAGCCTATAATCATAGCCCCTACCATAATAAACTCGTTTAGTTTCTTTAATTTTAGAATTTACAGAATTTCGTAAAATCCGGAAAGCTTCGTAGAACTCAGGGAGCTTAAACCGCTTCCACTTTAAGCAGGCCAAATCGCGAGTATTCCTCAGCTGACGGATTTCAGAAGTCAACTACGAAATGGAGTTATGTTTGATCACCTTGGTTTTAAGCGGAACAGCTGAGCTATAATTTCTTGAAGGTAGTCAACTTGGTTGTTAACAGACCTTTCGCAAAACAACAGCCTGCAAACTCACACTTTGAAGGTCCTGTTCAGGTAGCACTACATTTATATTTTTGAAGTCTCTGTATAATTATAAAAATTAGCTTTTTGTAATTGGGAATTTGAATATAGCAAAAATAAGGTTATGCCCAGAAAAAACTGGTGCAGAAGCCTGACTGAAGAAAACCTCCTGAGTATCATTTGCAATAAATAAATCCAGAAGAGGGTTGGTGGAGCTAGTAAAGTGTGTTGGAATACTCGAATTAATGAGATCCAAGCTGAGCGCTTGCATGGATTTAATAAATGAACGTGATCTCTCACAGTTAAATATTCTATATTACAATAAAAGTCACAACAGACAATAGTTCTTAAGTACGACGATGAATGTCTTTCAAGTATGTTATAGAGAGGTAATAAGTCAATGTTATCATACGGTCTATAAGTAACACCAAAAAAACATTTTTTTTCTCAATTTCTATGAAACAGTATTCGAGAGGACTATCAGGAGGCGATTCTACTAGTAGGCTGGCAGAAAAATTTTCACGAATGTAACTGCCTACACCGCCACCATTTCTATTTTTCCTGTCGGCTCGAAAAATATTGTAGCCAGTTATAGAGCAAAGCTCATTTACAATGTCGGGGTCAAACCATGTCTCAGAATCGCACACAACATCAACACTGGATCAACAAACAAACATCGAAACTCATCTATTTTTCCATAAAGGCTTTGTGCATTTGTATGACACACTCTTAAACCTTCTCACTGTTTGCAAAAAATATTAATAATTACACGCAAGTTGTCATTCAAACCACGACCTCCCGACAAATTGTCGCCTATATCACCCATAGATGGCATATATAAAAGTTAAAAGTGGTTAAAAGTGCAGGTGTGCAATTTATAGAAGAGAATATCGTAGTGTAGAGCAAATGAAGATTTTCATTATCTGTTGTTGAGACACCATGTAGAATGGCGCTTTCAGTTAGTTTTCCTCGTTCAATTTTATCGATTTTCCGTTGTAACGTGGATAATTCTTGCTCCAACCGAGAGCACGAAACAGATTCAGGTGTTTGTTCTAATATCTCAATTCGCGCTGATAACGCTGACAAAGATCTATTAATATCTTTGAATCGGTTGTTGAAGTCTTGTCAATAGTGTCCAGTGTAGCAAGTAGCTTGTTGTGGGTCTCCGAGATAGTAGTTTGAAGCTGTTGGTTGAAATCTTCGAGCTTTTTATAGATTTCCATAATGCTAGATTTTAATTGTGCATTATTATCTTTAAGCTGTTCCACAAGTGCAGTTTTGATTCTTCTATTTGATTTGCTAGTCGCAACTCCATAACTTTTGTTTGATCTTCGTTTCCTAGCAGGGGTGAATATGACTTGCGTGTTTTAGAACGAAGGTCAAATATTTTGTCGCCTTTATTGTCCGGCATGATAACTCCGAATTAATTTGTTTGATAGTTTTTGGCGAATTAACTTGTTTGTTTCTGGACAATAGCCTGGCTTCACGAGCACTTTGCGAATCAGACGACGTGTTTGGCAGAACTCGCTTGTGTTACATCAGCAACCCAAATAAATGTATTTTTAAAATTTAAATCACAGTTTTTGTAAAAGAGTTGGAAGTTTTTTTGGATTTTATGAAACGTTTATAAAATAGTGGCTTTGAATTAAATAATGTGACGAAACTTTCGTGTTTATCTTTCACTAGCTGTCATGGCAACAATAATAGTATATCTATACTAATCTGCTGAAGTGAGTGCTTACGTGTTGCTTTAAAAAAAAAAACCCTGTACCAACCTGTGCCCAAATTCGGTTAGGCTGCACTCTAACCTAACCTAAACACTCTGATACGAGTGTCCGAAGAAGAGATAATTAGCCAATATAACACATGGACTGAAAAGTCAGTGCCGTTTTATAGTAAAACACAAATATTTTGCAAAATTCAACTATTTATCAATATAGTTGCCTTCGAGGGCGATGCACTGATTGAAACGATTTTTCAATCTTTCGATACCAGTTTTATAGTACGATTTCAGTTTAGCCTCAAAATAGGCCTCTGTTTTGGCGATTACTTCTTCATCGATCTTAAATCTCTTTCCGGCAAGCATTCTTTTGAGGTCTGCGAACAGGAAATAGTCGTTGGGCGCCAAATCTGGAGAATACGGTGGGTGGGGAAGCAATTCGTAGACGAATTCATAGCCGAATTCATTCAATTTTGCCATCGTTTTCATCGACTTGTGACACGGTGCATTGTGTTGATGCACACTTTAAATGCGGCCGTTTTTCCGCGATTTCGTCCTTTAAACGCTCCAACAATGCAATGTAATAGTCGCTGTTGATAGTCTGCCCCTTTTGGATATAGTCGATGAAAATTATCCCATGTGTATCCCAAAATAGATGCCATAACCTTGCCAGCCGACTGTTGAGTTTTTGGTTGTTTTGGGCGAGGTTCGTCGCCTGCTCGCCACTCAGCTGACTGCCGACTTGACTCTGGTGTGAAGTGATGGAGACAAGTTTCATCCATTGTCACATATCGATGTAAAATTCGGCTTTATTGCGGTTGAACAGCTTTAAACACTCCTCTGAATCATCAACACGTTGTTATTTTTGGTCGACTGTGAGCAAACGCGGCACCCACTTTGAACAGAGCTTTCGCATGTCCAAATATTCATTTATGATATATCCAACACGCTCTTTTGATATCTTCAGAGCCTCAGCTATCTCGATCAATTTCAATTTACGGTCATTCGTAATCATTTTGTGGACTTTTTTGATGTTTTCATCTGAAACATTCTCCTTTGGACAAAGAAATTTGGTTTGACTCTCCACAATATACTGCTTTAATTTTCCGATTTGTAGGTTGTGCCTGGTTCAGTAATTTTATTATCCCTTGGCCACCTTCATTCATAGGTAAGGTTGTTCTCTCGAATTCGAATTCTCACCGAATTCGGTTGATGAAGTGCTTACGATGCCATCACAGCCCTTTTTTTCTATCGAGCTCTTCTAGCTCAGTTTGACTCTACTTTATCAAATCAAAGGAATATATCAGCACAGGTATAGCACAGGTATTAACTGCCTTAGTTAAATTACCATAGTTCAGTTTTGTTTTGCAGTGTTTTCATTCTTACTGTACTATAACGAATATGTGAATAAGAATTGGCACTTGAGGACGAAGTGAAGAAGCGAAAGAAAATAAAGCAATGTCTATAACAAAATTCGATTAACATTTTATTACCATTTCCGATGCTAGTTCAAATCCAAATGGACGAGAAATTATTATTTTATAAAAATGCAGATAAATTACATAGCATATCTAAAACATAGAAAATACAGTTGGTGAGCAAGAACAAAATCAAGTATATACACTAAGTTATGTTACTATAGGTTACGATAGGTTACGATGGGTTACGAGGAAATAAAATCTGAGTTAGCAAGAAATTTGATATGGTTAGATAAAGTAGGGTAAGAATTGTGCTGAGTAAACGCATATTATTTCAGTCTTATTTTGATTCTTCAATGTGGTATCTTGAATACCACGCTTTTCTTGGACTGCGAGAAATTTATATCTTTCATTTTTACCTAAAGTTTCGACAGTACCATCTTCAAGGTTGAAACCTTCAGTTCTTTGAATTCTACCATATATAATATGATATCATATATATATGATAATATAATTTCCACTGCTTTGCATTTATCAAAACACAGTTCATTTTGATATCCAAACTAAAATTTTTAACAATACTCAGAAGGCTCTGAAGATGTTGCCTGGAGCGTGCATATAATTTTAAATCATCGATTCGATACCTCTTCGAAAATTTATTTAATATTCTAATCTTTTTAGGCTTAAACAGAATCATAGTAGACCAAAAGTATCCTCTTTTGACATTGATTTCTCTTGTGCCCGAACCGAACGAAAAATTCCACGATTTTCGTATTCACTCCATGGATATTCAGGGCTTCTACTTAATACGAATGAGGAACGCTATTGTAGGCTTTTTGGTAGTCTATATAAGCTACACTTAGATTTCCATTATCATGAACCGAATTTAATGCAATTATAGCGTCGAGTGTTATCAACTCCTTACATCCTCTGGAATTCCTTGCGATGTTCGATGTGATGTTGAACTCACAGTGTTGCCAAACTTTATTGCTTATTATGGCTTTCAGGCCCTTATATAACGTTGTAAGACATATGTATTTGGGTCTTCCAAATTTGTGGTCTTGGGAATTAGAAAAGTCCGCCCTTGTGTAAAAAATTCTGGAATTTCTTTGTTGTTTATCCATTATCTTGTTAACATTACGAACAATATGAGCATGCGCGCTTATAAATCTTTTTAGCCAGAAGTTCTGAAGTTCATCTGGACCTGGTGCTTTCCAGATCATCAGGTACCTTTTCAAATGAGCACTCAATACCTGCAGTTTTTGGGTAAGTCTATAAATTACCATATCCAAGTCTCAATAATTAAGTTCTTCAGAACTTTTGGGTCTCACTATATTTCTTATATTTCGCAAAATTTTCGCGATCTTATTTGAAGATAGTAAGTCGTCCAACATCTGTTCTGTACGATGAAATGTTCCTCTTTAGTCTTGACTGCCAAGCTGGTTTCCATCATTCTCTCTAGTGATATGGCTCTTGTGCTTGATTAACTCTTAGTCCACTTATTTTTGCTACCGCTACACAAGATATAGAACGTTGCACATATGTTATTTCGTGCCACGCTTTAAATTGTGCTTGAAATAAAATAATATGAGAAATAATTTTTATTTTTTTTTTATTAACATGGACATTTAGAACTCTGGGTCTTGTAAAGGATCAATTCATTCATATTCTATCAAGCCTTCCTGGAATTTATCAAAAGGATTACATCTCAAAATCCTAATCTCGTTAGCTATTTATATCATCTTCAGCTTGATATGGTATTTCTTGCACCATCTGATCCACCGCAGATAGTCTAGTATGTATGAGACTAATTCTATGACTTAGCCTCAGCTCCTCCTAAATTTCTTGCTCAAGCTCAGCTATTTGCAAAATTGGTAAAAGTAGCCTTCTGGTAATTGATCGGCATATGTCCGCATCATTTTTCTCAGTTAATCTCCAATTAGTCTTCAGCGGCAGCCCGAGAGTCAGCCCAGGATCCCTGAATGGCGGCATTTGAATCCTTCCATTTCTTAATGTTCCCTCCATTATTTTGGGTTTGGCTTACAATTTTCCTTTAGGTATGTTTTATAAAATTCTTTGGCGGCGTACTGGGCACTCTGGACGAAATGGATCTTTTACGCGTCAAACCGTTTTTATTTCCACGATCCAGGGTGGATTATTGGTATTATTATTATTATTATTATTATTATTATTATTATTATTATTATTATTATTATTCTCATTATTATTATTATTATTATTATTATTATTATTATTATTATTATTATTATTATTAATATGTTGGGTCCTACCTAGCTGGAATTTTCTGAAAACCAACCAGAACAATTACCAATTCTAATGCGATCTACTATAGTTTTCTAAAAAGTCTGTATTTTGCACAGTGCCACGTGTATTTGGAGGTTAGGATAGCCGATTATCCAGATATATGAAGTCATTTAAAGTTTGATACATTAATGCACGCAGTCTAAACATCTATAAATTAGATTATTTGTTCTACTGTAATGCTGATGTTACATGTGTAAGCGAAGCCTGGTTCAGACCAGATATTAATTTTTTGTTTGTTTTTTTTTTTTTTTTTTTTTAAGAAAACTTCTTAATGTACGTTTGCACGGAATTTGAAAATTGAAGATAAGGAGAAAGAAAGATGTTTGACTTCTGTAGATATATTATTTGTGGGTGGCTGTAGTTCAGTGGCAGTGGACTGGCTTCCAAATCAAAAGGTTTGGTGGTCGAATTCCAACCCCACCCGAAAGACATCCATTTTTTTCAGTTAACAAAAATCAAGTAAAATGAGTAGTTGAAAGAATTTAATGCTTCCAAAACACAAAACTGTTTGACCCAACCATGAATGGCATCGAAATTGTAAAGCTTTCCATTTTCGGTATGTGTGTTAGTGACAACTTACGTTGGAATGACCACATATTCGATGTTAATAAAAATGCTGCGAAATGTCTAAGTTTCCTCAAACGATGTAAGAAATATTTCACCCCCTCCTATCTGGCCTCAATGTATAAGACATTCATCCGCCCAAAATTGGAGTGTAATAACCACTTCTGGTCAGGTGCTTCTAAAACATCTCTGCACATGCTAAATAGGATTCCAAACCATGCAATAAAACTCATAGGTGATACTAATATCAGTCAGTTAATTGGCACCTTTAACCACCGACGTCATGTCTTCTGTCTCAGTTTGTTTTATCGTTATTTCCAGTGCTCAATTGAATTCGCCAATAGCATTCCGCAGATTCATACCTTCAACCTTAACACGTGTCTCACTATGAATGTTCACCAGTATATCCTTAGCTCACTTTCGTTCGTAATCTTTAATATTGTGATTTGTTCCTAAGCTGTACAACTCGCTAATGGAATGCCCTGCCAAGCTCTCCATATCTTGATCGTTATAACTTGAAAACATTTAAAAACAATGTACATCGGTACCTCTCTTTTCTTCCTCCCTAAATTTCCCTCGCCCGCACTGTGTATAAATATTTTAGGGGTACATAGTTCCCTTGAGCGCTCTTATTATAAAACAAAATTCCATATGAGAGCAATTGAACATAGGTAACTTTTTAAAAAATTACTAGAATAGTATCTGTTTTGATGGGTTTAAAAAAACGTTGAAAAGCTTACTGTTTTAACAGATTAAATAAAATCCTTAATTTTTTTTTAAAATATAAATACTAAAACGTTATACCATACATGGGGTGTTTCTTATTTTAAATAATTGAACATTTTACAAATAAATTCATTAATATCAATGTGCTTAGCATTCAAAACCTTTGTGGACTATTATCTTAATTGGGTGCTTTTTATGTTCTATAGGCCAAGCTCCAGGTATTAATGATTCTCGCCTTCAAGATTTAGCTGTGGAAAAGGGGACTATTCATACTAAGCGGCATAGTGGAGAAGATCCTATTAAGACGGGGTAAGTTTTTTTATTTTCCTTTTTAGATATTTAACATATATTCCAACAATAAAAAGAAATTACAAATTCCAAAATGTTGACTGTAATTAAATATTATTTTTAAAACTTTTGTGATTTATATAATACTATTTATGTTTTGAAAACATCAACAATTGAAAAATTTATAAAAATAAACTACATAATTTTTGCTAACTGGCCCTACATATGTGGACACTCTAAAATAAACCTAACACCTAATTTATGTCCTTCGACGACGCCTTGCAATCTCCCATTCTATTTAAGTAATATTATACTATAAAAATACTCTTTAATTAAGAAAAAAAAAAACCTAATGAACTGATAGTTTTTTATTATATATATACTTATTTACAAACCACCTGAAATAAATCTTAATCCACTTAAAGTATTTATATAACATATGTATGTTACATAGTTAAAAAACGTTATTTTGTTTATATATAACATATATTTTTTTGTTTTGAATTTTTTTTTTGTTAATCTTTTTTTTTTTAGTTTTATGTTGTTATAATTTTTATTTTTAATTTTAATGTCACCTATAAACAAAGCATTACAAACCCTGCCTCATAATCCGAATTTCAAGGAAAGAATTTCATCTCCTGCACAAAGCACACTCATGTAATACATATGATTACAGTAATAAGCCCTAGTGATCACGTTGTTTATCAAACTCATTGTTCTGGCAATGTGCCTTCCAGTCAGCTTAATGACTTAGTTGTTCACTCGGTGTGAGAGAATTTGATGTTTTTCTAGTCCGATGTTCTGTACAAAGACGAGCCCTAAGACAAGCCCTCTTAGACACCCAAATCTTTTCCACTAAACTTGCTCTTATGAAAACAAAACATACAAACCAAATAACGAGTCAATGGAAAAAAGATGCCATTCACAAAAATTATTTTTTAAGGGTATCGAATTATTAAAAGTAAGAAATTTTTTCTTGAGAAATAACGATGGGAATTAAGTTTGACTCAAAAATCTTTATTGGTTATGAAGAATAATATAATCCGATTATAACTTCAAACATAACATATAACTTTGTCGACAGTTTTAGCGAAGCGCTATCTGTTAAATTTTGTCCCTCTATCGAGTATTTGGGGCTTTATCTCACTCGCACGTGCGTCAAATCGCACGATTTCAGTACCAAATTCACTAATCAATTTTGTGATAAGATTGTTCATTCAATAGACTCCTCAGAAAGTCAATAGTCCGTGGGCATTATACTCGTATACGTAGCGCCACTCTGTTGGGACCACATATCATTCGAATTAATATTTTCGAAGAAATATGGACATATGTTCACAGTTTTAAGAATATAGCACACATAGTGTGTTTTGACTGATAGAAAGGTTAGAAGTGCTCGGCGATTTTCAATTATGTATTATAAAAAATGAGGCAAAGAATTTGCATCAAATCTTGTGTAAACCATTTAATCAAGTGCTCTTAATCACTTGAAATGTTGACAGCGACTTGCTCTGGACTCGCGAGTACATCAAAAAAAGATGATAACGTCGAAGCTGTGAAGAAAATTGTTTTGGAAAATCGTCGAATTACCATAAAAGAAGTTGCCGAGGATGTTTTCATATCGGTCGGCTCGTGTCTTGCCATTTTCTCAGATGTTTTGAGCATGAGACGTGTGTCAGCGAAGTTTGTTCTAAAACTTCTTAATTTTGATCAGTAGAACCGTCGCATGAGCATCGCTCAGGAGCTCTTGAATGATGTCAATGATAATCCTGAGTTGCTCAAAAAGGTCATAATCATGGTATATGATCATGGGTATATGGTTATGACGTCAAAACCAAAGCCCAATCGTCCTAATGAAAGCATTGGAGAGCCAAGACCGAAAAAAGCACGCCAAGTTCGATCAAGTGTCAAGGTTTTGATTACTGTTTTTTTCGATTACCTTGACGTAGTGCATCAGGAGTTTTTACATCAAGCTCGTACGGTCAATAAGGAGTATTACCTTGAAGTTATGTGCAGTTTCCGAGAAGCAATATGAAAAAGACGTCCGTAATTTTGGAAAAACCATGCATTATTTTTGCATGACGATAATGCACCTGCTCATTCATCGTTAGGTTATGTTAGGTTAGGTTAGAATGGCAGTTGGAAAACCAACCCACTTAGGCCTATTGGCCTGTTGTGCTGCCACGTGGATCTATGATCCCCTCACCCATGGAACCTGTTTGAGCTTACGATGAAACGCAGGAGACTGTATTTTTTAGATCGTTTAGGTCGTTGTAGAAGGCTCCTAGGTGGATTTTCTTCTCTGGGAGAGAGCTGGACATGTACTGAGAAGGTGGAGGATTGTGTCCTCTTCCTCCTTGCTCATGCAGCTTCTACAGAAATCGTTTGTAAAAGTCCCAAGCGTTCTTGCATGCTTGTATAACACATGGGCTGAAAACTCAGTGCCATTTTATAGTAAAACACAAAATTTTTGCAAAATTCAACTTTATTTATCAATATAGTTGCCTTCGAGTTTTGTAGTACGATTTCGGTTAAACGTCAAAATAGGACTCTGTTTGGGCGATTACTTCTTCATCGGTCTCAAATCTCTTTCCGGCGAGCATTCTTTTGAGGTCTGCGAACAGGAAATAGTCGTTGAAATCCAAATCTGGAGAAAACGGTGGGTGGGGAAGAAATTCGTAGCCGAATTCATTCAATTTTGCCATCCTTTTCATCGACTTGTGACACGGTGCATTGTCTTGATGAAACAGCACCTTCTTTTTCTTCAAATGCAGCCGTTTTTCTGCGATTTCGTCCTTCAAACGCTCCAACAATGCAATGTAATAGTCGCTGTTGGTAGTCTGCCCCTTTTGGAGATAGTCGATGAAAATTATTCCATGTGTATCCCAAAATATAAAATGCCATAACCTGTTGAGTTTTTGGTCGTTTTGGACAAGGTTCGTCGCCTGCTCGCCACTCAGCTGACTGCCGACTTGACTCTGGTGTGAAGTGATAGAGCCAAGTTTCATCCATTGTCACATATCGACGCAAAAATTCGGCTTTATTGCGGTTGAACAGCTTTAAACACTCCTTTGAATCATCAACACGTTGTTGTTTTTGGTCGACTGTGAGCAAACGCGGCACCCACTTTGAACAGGGCTTTCGCATGTCCAATTATTCGTGTATGATATATCCAACACGCTCTTTTGATATCTTCAGAGCCTCAGCTATCTCGTTCAATTTCAATTTACGGTCATTCGTAATCATTTCGTGGACTTTTTTGATGTTTTCATCTGAAACAGTCTCCTTTAGACGTCCATTGCGTACATCATATTCGGTGCTTGTATGACCACTTTTAAATTTTTCAATCCACTTGGGAATGGTTCGTTCGGCTGGCGCAGAGTCCGGGTAACACTTATCAAGCCATTTCTTTGCATCGGCTGCATTTTTTCCCATCAAAAAGCAATGATAAATCAACACACGAAATTGCTTTGAATCCATTTTTTTTTGCAATAATAAAAGTTGCTTCACTCAAAACGCTATATCTCGAGAACTAACCGTCCGACAGCTGTCAAATTTATACACGTATCTTTTGAAGGTTGATACTAACTAAAAATGGTATGGATTTAATTCAAGTGGTGCCCTCTCTTAGAAACTTTTCAGCCCATGTATTATAAGACAGTGTCCAGTCATGACACCGGCCATGACATGGCGCTGAGAAGTTTCCTATTTAAAAAAATCTCTTAGTCTCTTAGAGTGATTCTGATCAAGCTTTGGCCAGATCTGTTTAGTCGCTAGACATGTTTTCCCACCGGTCTAAGGTCTGTTCTTTTATTAGCATCCAGCTTAAATAATAATTTGCACGTAGCGATTGGTATACCTATGCTGCCCTTTTCCGGTAGAATAGGTAGAGTGGTTCCATTTTGACGAGTTCGTCGGCCCTACACTTCCCTGGAATGTCTCTGTGGCCCGGCACCTAACACAGGTGAAGGTTGAAATGCTCTGCATCGCCGTAAGAGATGACTGGCATTCGAGGGCGGTTTTAGAATTTAATGAGACCGAGTTCAGGGACTTGATAGTGGTCTAACTATCCGAAAAGATGCGGATATCCTTTGCAGATATCACGTTTTTCTTCAGCAACGACAGAGCTTCTTTAATCGCCAAAATTTCCGGAAGGAGAGGCTTAAATTTAGCTTATCTGATAAAACACCTCCACCAACCCCGCTATCGGTTTTAGATCCATCTGTATAGAAAGGGGTAGACTTGTCCTCCATGAAGGCATCTTCCTTCCAGAAGGATCTAGATGGAAAGCTCGCATGAAAAACTTTGTCAAACTGAAGTTTAGGTATGGTGTAATCGATGTTCTCTAAGTAGATTCCTTATGTATTAAGAAAATTAGCATGGCCAAATAAAATATCGCTTTAATCGCTTTAAGGCGATTAGCTGCAGTTGCAGCTACTTGCCTGCTGACGATGTCGATGGGTGTCAAGTGAAACGGAATGTCTAGCGCCGCAGAGGGAGTGGAGCGTACAGCTCCGCTTATGCATAGACATGCTGTTCTTTAGATTCGGCTTAGTTTTTTGCAGTTGACTGTTATGTTTAAGGGCGTCCACCAGACGACCACACCGTAAGTGAGTATTGGTCTTATGACCGAGATGTAAAGCCTCCAACTTCGAGGAGGCCCCATTTGTTTTCAATGGCTTTCTTGCAAGAGAATATAGATACTGTAACTTTTTTACCTCTTTTTTTAAATGTTAGGTTTCCAGTTTAGTTTTCTGTCAAAAATGAGACCCAGGTATTTTGCTTCATCGAAAAACACTAAACTGGTACCGTTTATTGAAGGAGGGTCTATAGTTGGAATTCCTGGAAAGGAGAACAAGATCAGTTTTATGGGGGTAGACTCCCAATTAACAGCGATCCGCCCAACGGGTTAATCTATTAAGATTTAGCTGAAGGAGTTCTTTGATTGTATTAAGATACTTCCTTGAAACGGCTATAGCAACGTAGTCCGCATAGGCAATCACCCTGCTCTCTCCCGCTTCCAAGTATATTAGCAGTTCATTTACCACTAAGTTCCAAAGAAGGGAAGAAAGACACCGCCTTGCGGCGTACCTCTATTAACACATATTTTAGCAAATGTTCCACCCAGCTTGGAGTTTAATATCCTACTATTTAGCATAAGACTGATCAACTCCCCAAGTGAGTCGTCTACCTGCAGATGTGATAGCGGAGTCGTGATTGGGGATGTGTCGATGTTGTTAAAGGCGCTTTCTATGTCTAGAAAAGCAACAATCGTGTACTCTCTGTATTGTAGGGATCGTTCGATGTGGCTAGTCAGCGAATGCAGAGCTGTTTCCACCGATTTTCCTTTGCAGTAGGCATGTTGAGCAGTTGACAAAAGTCTTGGATTAAGTTTAGCTCGAATATGGATATCAATTAGTCGTTCTAGAGTTTTTAGAAGGAAAAATGAAAGACTTATAGGTCTGAGGTCCTTTGGGACAACATGGGAGCATTTTCGGGCCTTGGAAATTAAAATAACATTGACTTCTCTCCAAGACAGTGGAATGTGGATTAGTTCTACACAACTCCTCATGATATTCTCTAGCGTGGGTAAGATAATCTGAGGACCTTTGTAGTTTGTAATCAGACCGTGAATTTTGTTGACGGTTGCAGAAGTTCTGTTTTGGTTACTGTGTGCCGCGAATGAGTACATACCTGGAAATTGAGTATCCAGTAGCAAGTTGAGTGATTCGTCACTTGAGGTTGTTTAGGAGCCAACGGTCTTTTTCAAACAACTAGACATCACAATGTTTGTAGAGAGGATTTTTCTTAGACGCAATACCTCAAAGGTTTCTTTGATTTTTTCACAGAATGATCTCCAAGATTCTCGCTTTGCTTTCCTCAGTTCTTTTTTATATAATATATTTTGAGGGATTCTTTGTAAGAGCCCTAGTCAGTCGCCTTTCTTGTGCTTGTTGCAAGGTTGGAGAGTTTTCTGCAGGTGTTTCTAAGCGGTCCTTGTGCTGAAGTCCACCAGTGCTGCTTTTTCTTGCCCCAAGGTTGAATCAAAGGGCAGGAAGAAGCCATAGCCTGATGGAGTGACAGGATGAATTCCCTGACTTTCATGTCAAGCTCATTGGTGTTTCGCGTTGGACTTGAGAGTTCAGAGGATAGTGTTTTTGACAGTATTCCTAAAAAGAGAAAACTATAAACACTGATAAATACGTCAATACATTCACCCAGAAGTGTTATATAAGTCAAAGCCAAAATGCCGACTCAACAATAGCAACACAGGGCAGGCATTAGGTATCGCTGCACTGCGGCAGCAAGTCATTAAACTCAAGATAGATCGAATAACCGACCGATCGTACGTACAACCATGGGCGTTGCGAAAGAGTAACTGAACGGGACACTTAGGACAACCAAACCGGACATCTAAATCAATGAATGAAAAATGCATTCTGAGAATTATTTTGTACTGAGGCTTTTGCGTAAGTATGCAAGCAGAATTAGCAACCAATTTAGAATAAAAGGCTGTGGTTGGGAAGGATAAATTTAGAAATGGAAAAGTATTTCCAACAATAAAGGTCGCAGCCTTTGGTAACACAGCAGGCCTTATTGTATTATAAAAGAAATTGTTCAAATAATTAAACACAAACACCGGAATATTAAAGGTCGCAGCCCTTAGTTACACATCGGGACTTTAGCTATAAACAATAAAATAAAACTATTTTACTACTTAACGTCCTTAAATAAAAGTTTTTTCTTTCTCTCCGTTCGTATACTCTTCTCCGCATAGATACGCGGAAAGCACGTTACACAGGGCGTAATCTAACATCTAACTCTATGGTATGCTTAGTTAATAACTAATTTCTAGAACTATTAGAAATTTTTAAATAATGCTTGTTTAACTAAAATTTAAATTAAAAATTTAAATCGTGTAAGTGTTTTTTGCGACCATGGAAGAAAAGAGTAGTACCGCTTGGCGATCCGATTCTTATTTTTGAGTGTCAAAACCTGCGGGGAAATCAAGCCCACTCTGTATGGAACCCATTCAACTTCGCTTACAATAATTTACCATTGATTCGTGAGTTGGCTGAGATAGCAGGCATCTCAACTGAACACGTTGGCACGAGATTTTGGACATGAAAAAGCTATCTACGCGATGGGTGCTGTGTTTGCTCACACCGGAGAAAAATCGCAATCGTGAGACATATCCATAAACCGTATGTTCCTATTCGTGTATTGAAAAGATCATCATCGATGAAATTATGAATTCAACGTCGATATCTCCTTTAAGAACTACAAATTGCTTATGCAAATAATTTTATATTGTTTTTATACATTTTCAGAATAAGGACCTGTAATTTTTTCTTTGAATTGAAAGAATGAGCGTTACCTACCCGAGGTAGATTTTTTCTTTACCCTGCCAGAGCCGGACCTTGAATTGGAGCAAGTGGAACAGCCGGACCGGGCCCAATATTATATAGATTCGTTAAATAGTGCTTTGCAAACATCGTTTTAAAATACATTAAAATTAACAGAAAATATTTTTTCCAGTAACCTAATCGCAACGCGACAACACTTCATAATTTACATCTTTATAAAAATATAGTATATAATACACATCCCAAAAGTACACTTATACCTAACATCAGTTACAGCCTTTTCCAGTGCCTGTGGCTATACTCTGTACGCAACTTCAACAGCATAGTATAGCAGTTGCAGTTCATTCAAAAAAAAGTATCCCCTTTCATCGAACCTATTACTTAATATCCACGGCTTTTTTTGTTGAATGTGCTTCTGGAGCAGTTGTATTATACCGCGCTATACGTCACAAATTCTGCTGAAATCACAGTAAATATAGGGTGATTCATCGTGAGGTTTGATTTATAATGTAAAATAAAACACCTTAATTTAAAAGTGAACTTAAAATTTTTATTATCGGTTTAAAGAACAATTCATGGCATTTACTTTTTGAAAATGATATCATGTAAATGTTATAATTGAGTATAGCTACTGGCATCTCGCAGATAACACGAGTAATATTGGTTTCCAAAGCGTCAATCGTAGCCGGCTAATTCCTAAAGACCTGAGACTTAATATATTCTCAGAGAAAATAGTTCAAAGGTGTGATATCACACGATCTAGGCGGCTAATTTACCGTAGCAAAACCTGAAATTAAGTGCTCACCAAAATGATTTCTCAACAAGTCCATTGTTTCACGCTATATGGCTCGTAGCGCCGTTTTCGCTACAGGATCTGCAGGAAACCTATCCTTCTGTAGACTGGCATTATAAGTACCCACAATATAGACACTCCGCCTCCATCCTCTTCGCTTTCTGATGAAGATTCTTTCTTCCTGGTCACTTTTTTTTTCGAAGTGAGGGACTTGGATTTGATGGATTCAGCCTCAAGCTGAGCTTTATTAGAAGAGCTTGTGATTACAGCAGTCTTTCCCCGGTGCTTAGAAACTCTTTTTTTTTTGCTGGTGCTTTTTTAACAGCTACAATATGAGATGCAGAAAACTTTTGGAATGAAGGTCATTTGTCAAAACGTACTCTGAGGATGATATCAAGGGATTTCTTGGTTTCAGATTAACATAATTTTCGGGAGAAATTGTGGAATGATTAGTTTCGGAAACAGGGTTTGGAGATAACATCAATGGATCAGTGGTTTTTGATGAACTTGGTGGCACCAAATATGGGTCGACAAGAGTGGTTTCATCTAAAAGCGGAGACTCCTCCTTATTTGGTATGTCCATCGTTTGGCATGGCAAAAAGTCATAGTCTGCGAATACGTTTGTATGAACCGGCCATATTCCAGTCTTTTGAAAGCCGTTTATGGCGACAGACATTGTGGCAGCTCTTAAATATGTTTTACCAACTCTCCTACCTGTTAGTGGGTAACTGTTCTTCCAGGATTATGTCTGAGCTATTTCTTTACTTTATCTCTATAATATGAACTCGTCAACGGTAAATATCCGATTTGACGAAAAATCTTTGATGCACTCTTCCAGCAGTTGAAGAAAGTTTTCGACAGCGACGCGGGTAAACCCCATAGCCCGAGCTGCAGATGTTGCTTCCGGCTTTCTTAATGAAATCGTTGCGTTCCGTTTTAGAAAGTTGCGTGCCCAATCTGCGTGTGTCAGTATAAAAATTATTAGCTAATTAAATTTTTCTGCCTAGTTGATAGCTATTTCTCGGAATTCCTTCATGGCAAAGCCAAACAGGCGCTATTCCATATCATTAAGATATTCGACTAATTCCTTTTCTTGATCCACAGAAAAAACTGGTTTAAAATGTCCAATTTTTGTTACAACAAGAGGAAGGTCAGGGTTAAGAATTGCTTTTGTTATGAACCTTTGTAGGGTAGATTTCGGCAGCTGCCTTACAACTCATTTTATTTTTTTGAACGTCTTGAATGGCGCGTCGCATATTTTTTTGGCTCCATTCTTCTCGCTTAGTTTTTTTTTCCACATAATTGCGAACCATCTGCAACAATTTCAAATTGATTCTAATAGAATTATACAAACAAATAAAAGGAGTAAAAAATTAATGGGGCATAATAAACACCCATGCCCATTATGCCTCGTCCATTCTGCCCCATAACCTATTCTACAGATAATCTATAAAATTTGTTTAACCTAACTGAAAAAGAAAAGTTAATGGATTTATGCAGACTTTATTTACTTACTTTGATATTAAATAATAAAAATCCAATTTAAAATTGTCCTTTGTGGAAAAAAAACACACTTTAATTCACTTTCACTTTCCGAAACTATGGCTTAAGCATCTTCCGGCTTAAGAGAACTCACTCCCACACAAACCGCTAAATTTGAATATTCACTCCCACTTTCGAAAAAAGGTACCGCATTCTTTTTTAATCTTATTTCTTTTTTAGCGAAATGTTTCCCTTGAAATGTTTTTCACAGATGTACATGTTTTGAAGAACTTCTTGACTTCTAAGATCACTTCTTTTAATTATTGACTAAAACTGAAATATCAAAATATATATGAATATAGTTTTTTTTATATCATCAAATCTTAATCCAAAAAAAAAATTTATCTTAATTTAAGGGTTTTTGAAAAACCCATGTTTTTTAAGGTGTAATTCATTTCAATAAAACCAATAAATATCCTTTCATTTATTACTGTCATAAAATGACCTGCATTTTCTTTTATAAAGAATATACCTGTCTGACGAAGATTGTAAAGGGTTGAATGACATCTTTTATTTTAAAATCCATAAATAAGGCAAGATGTTTTTTTTATCCAAAATTATACCTCAGGTTACCATAATTTTCAATAGCAGAGTTTTAGAAACAAAATAATAAAATATCATTCCTAGTGGGATTGATTTTCTTTGTTCTAGGTATCATTACATGAATATTTCCCGCAAATAAAATAAAATAGAATCTAATATAATATATATATTTTATATTATTATTTAAACATTCTTTCTGTGTAATGTCGTTTTATTTAATTAAACACATTTGTTAATAACCTATGAAAAAGCTTCTCAGGAGAGCCATTCGTAACCGGCAGTAAACAGTAGGCCCTGCTCAGGAGTGTGAAAATTCACAAAGTGAGAAATACAAATGATGGCAAAAAGCTCGGTCTTGGCCCACACCGGGCTGTCGCGCCAAAATATTTATTTACTATATTTATAACTTAACTTTAAAACATATGAAAAGGTAGATTAAAAATAAATTTATTATCTAAAAATTTTTTCAGCATTTTTCTTTTCAAGAAGAGTTTTTTAAAAGTAAATTAGTCTTCTCGGAACACCCAGTAATCAAATAATATACGATGACAGTTCTTTACAAACATTTACTCATAGTAAAAAAAATTCCCGGACAGCCAATGACCGCATAAACAAAAGGAGAAAAACCAGTCTGTTTTCACTGTTTCCGTATGCATTACAAAGCATTCTAACTCAGGAAAAAAAAAAAACCAAAATTTGTTGTTTATTTTTTGTACGACGGGTTTATTTTTACAGCCTCAGGGGGAGTGATCCTTGTTGTTATTTCTATACTTTGAGCGTGAGTTGGTAAAGAAAGATTAGTAAATCCAATTGATATGTAGATTGGAAACGATCTGTTTTTGAAAGGCGGTAAATGTATTGAATTTGGTACAGTGAGGGAGCACAAATAGAATACCCCGATTAAACATGTTTATTTTTTGTTTTAAAGGGTGACGCTAAAGGGTCGTTGTATAGAAAAAAAAAAAAAGAAGCTATCTGATGATTTGTCGTCGAGTTACAACTGCAGCAAATTTTAAAAATATTATTTCGAGAAAAACGCGTTTAAAGATAAAATGATTGATTTCTAACCGCCGTGCGGTGAGGATGCGCATAATAGGAAGCTTCTATTTTTTTTCTGTTTTAAAAAATAAATTATATATCACAAGATGAATTTTTGGTGTGTACACAAAAAATTGATCGTAATTGCTCAAATAAAATAAATTGCAATGATTGCAAGCATTTTTTTCACAATGCTTGTGTCAATACAACAAAAGAAGATGGCAATTATTTTAAATCTAGTGATAATCCATTTCGTTCTGACAAATGTGCAGTGCTAAGACGACGTTTCCTTCATATGCTTATGCCCATGCCGGTGCTTCCTAAACCAACTATCTATAACGCGCTGACTTCAGCCAACGACAGCAGCACTCAATCATCACTTGTAGAATCCCTTGGTAGCAAGACAGACAGCGAGGGTCAATGCACTCTACAGATGATCTACTCGAAACTGTCGAAGTTGGAGGAAACAAACCAGCGATTCCTAGAATAGCGAGCAGAAAATTCCGACCTTAAATTGAGAGTTAATGTTTTGGAGAGCAAACTCAACTGGCAACAACAGCACCTTCTCAGCAATTCAGTCGAAATTGTGGGTGTGTCAAACATAAAAAAATCCAATGCTGTTTTGACGGCAAAATAAATTTTCACGAATGCTTTGTCTATTTATGTTCCTTACAACGAAATAGAACACTGCTATATAAAAAAAATAAGAACAAAATCGTCTGCACTGGAATAAATCATTTGCTTAAAATTTTCCAGCCTAACGGCGAAACAACGAATAATGTGCGCAAAGAGGAATAACAAAAACTAACTGAACACACGTGCTTCTGGTACCTATGGTCAGGTTAAATCAGAGCAGCAGTAGCAGCAGAAAACGAGTTAACACAGGAATATCCATTATCGATTCTCTCACGAAATTCAACCAGGCTCTCTACTTGAAGACTAAAGAGGCAATGAAGCAGAAAGCGGCAAATATGCCTGGTTCAATAATAACGAAATTCTAATTAGATAAGAATTATGGGTGGGGGAAAGTCATCACAATCAAATCTTTCAATGGCCTTGAATTTATTTAGTGAAGTAGACTCTAATTTGTATGATGACTTTTCTTCTTCTACTTTACATAATGCTTGCCTTGATAATATTTTCTTAAATCGTTCCTTTTGTAATGATAAATTGTTTATCGTTCACCAAAAAGTCAGAAGTTTAAGAGAAAATTTCTCAGCCCTTGTCACACAATCTGATTTCTTTTGCTTGTATTCCTGATTTAATTTTCATGTCGGAAATTTGGATACACGGTTTTGAAAAAAACCGATCACTTTATAGAAAATTTCGCTTTCGTTAAATGAAAAAAGACCACAAGATTCTTGATGTCTCTTTTGTTGATTTTTTGAGTGCAGATGTTTTAAAGATGTCTATAGAAGTAAATCGTGATAAGTTTGTATTTTTTTGTGTTTATAGTCTCCATATGTTTAGTGTGTTATCATTTATTAGTAAATTTTCAAAACTTCTCACAAAGGAAAAAAAAAATAAATAAATAAAAAAAAAAAAATAAAATAAAAAAAACAATCATTACTGGTGATTTTAACATTAATAGCTTGGATCGTAACCAAACTTTATCCCAAACTATTGTATTTATCCGTTATTGTGGAAAATATGTCTTTGATTTAAAGATTACAGATCATGCTATGACAGGACAGGTTAACTAACTTTAAAATAAAAGTTGTCTGCTAAAAGGCATACAAAAATTGACTACGCTAAGCTAAAAAACTGTTTATTGTTTGAGTCTTGGACAATTCTTTATAATTGTAGCGATGCTTCTACTGCATTAAAGTTACTTATGGACACCCTCCAAAGTCATATATATTAGTATGTTTTTCCTTATATCTGTATAATCTCTGATCTCTAGACTCTTACTGAACAAAGTTTTAAGAAAAAATAGAATTTATATAAAGAGCAATAAACAACCAAATAACGTAGACTTAAAAAAACAAATATAAAAATTGTGTGACGAACTAAAACAATAGATTCCAATTAGCCGTGATATATATTACAGTGCTTAATTTAATTTAGGAAAGAGTAGCTTAAAATAGGAAATAAAAATTGTTAATGGCTTACTTAACAAATCTACTTCATCGAAAAAACCTACAGTTTTACCAAATGTACTATATTAACAAATCTGACGTGCATGACAAAGTTGCAAAGGTTCTTGTGACACTACAGAACCTTTGCTTAGCAATTCTTTTGTGCTTAATCCTATAACTCCTAATAAAATTTTAAAAGTGATTGGTTCTTTACCAAATTCGTCATCATGCGGAGCTGATGGTTTTTCTAACTTTACAATTAAACAAATTGCATGTTTCATAGTTGATGCATTGTCTCATATTTATAATCGTTGCCTGTTTGAAGGGGTCTTTCCAGATCAACTTAAATGTGCTGTTGTCATGCCATTACTTAAAAAAAGGTTCTGCCACACATCGGTAATTACAGGCCCATTTCTCTTCTCTCGGTTTTAGCAAAAATCTTTGAAAAACTCATGAAAAATAGGATACTAATTTTCTTAACTAAAACAGGGTTTTTCAATCCTGTTTAAGTTGGTTTTCAAAAAGGCAAATCGACGGAAGATGCGTTATTGAATTTTTGCTCCCAAATTATGGCACACCTTAATGCTAAAAAAAAATGCATCTCGGGCTTATTCATTGACATTACCAAAGCTTTTGATATGGTCAACCACAATATCTTGCTAGATATGCTGTATAATTCTGGATTTCTGGATTACTCGATTGTTTTAGATCGTATCTAAAAAATGGGTCCCAAAATGTTTTAATTGACAAAATTAGGAGTGAAAAAACGTTTTTCAATGTGGATGTTCCTCAGGGTTCTATTTTATACCCGATTCTATTCTTGGTGTATATGTATTGTATAAACTCACTCTTCACTCTTCACCTTAAAGGTTTATCTACTGCATTTTTTTATAATCCCACGCGCGCACTAAGGGGATATGAATACCCTTTTACTGGCTTTTGTCCAGGGCGCGGGCGGGTGGTGAAGTAGTTTGAAACTCAGGTGTATTAGGTTTCGATATTTTTCTCAGAGGTAGTTGTCAAACTGGAACCAGTGCATCCTCAACCAGGGGGTCGATTTCATGCTAGTTGTTAGTTCGTTACATTTAGCCATTGCTACATCATTGTTATGCCTCCATGTCAGAGTTGACGACGACGGGATTTTCACATAACTATATACAAATTCTATGAAAAGACTTTTTCAGAGAATTGCCTCGCAGGGGATTCGAACCCGCGACCGACTGCTTGAGGAGTCTATGCATATACCACTACACCACGGCCACTCCTAATAACATTGGTTTCTGTTAAGGCTTAAACAGTCCTTTGGATCTAATTTTCGATGTCAATTGGGACATTAATTTAATAAAGCACTGGTTTGCTAAACACTATCTAGTTATTATGGTTTTTGGCTTATCTACCTTCTTTATTTGAGATACAAATGTGTACTTTCACTCACCTGAGAGTCAAAGATATCGCCTTTTAAACTACAATTGTAACTCCAGTTTTTCCTGTACGACTTTTTGTTGTAATGTAGCTTGTAGCAATAAATGCTTTTTTAATAGAGAAAGTGGACAACTTTAAGTATTTCGGGCTTTCCCTGGATTCCAGGACGACCTTTACAAGCCACATTGATGCATTAAAAAAAATATTTCCGATCCACTCTCAGATACTTTTACTATTTGAGTAATGTATGTTCAGTCAAACTTCTAAAAACAATTTATTATGGTATTTTTTAATCTAAACTGCAATATGGAATTGTCTGTTGAGAAGGTGTATATGGAAATAAAATACAATCTTTGTTGACTCTGCAAAAATATGTTCTTAAAAAAATTTGTCGTAAACCTAGTAGATATTTCAGATTTCCTTTATTCCGCAATCTATATATTCTTCCTGTTCGTCATTTGTATTGTTTTAAAGTATTGAAAATGTTCTTTATGATTTCCAATTATAATCTTCGTGGGAACCTTTCCTATCTTCTACCTATACCAAATTTCCTACTTCCTTCCGTAACTGCTTTCTGTCTTCAATTTTCGGCTTTTTAATAAACTCCCTCGTTCAATAAGGGCTATTTCAATACCCCACGTGTTTTTAACAAAAGTAAGAAATTAGCTCTTTTGATATAATTACTCTGAAATTGAATTCTTAATTTCAGACGTTTTGGTATAAAAAATTTGTTCTTATTTCCTTTCCTCCTTTTGTTCTTTATAAAATTTAATTTATATCACTTGAATGAATTATATCTATATCTCTTTTGAGGGTCACCCCACCCAAAATTAGTTCATTATAATCTTAAGCCCATTGAAGTGGTATTCTACACTATTTACTTTAAAATACTGAATGTCATAAATTTTTCTTATTCTTAATTCTGAAATGGTTATATATTTTAAGAAAAATAGATCAATCTAAAAACTAAAAAAAAAGCAAGGTGCTTATAGTAGTGTGAGATTCTTACTTACTAAAAAACACCTCCCTTATGCAAACTACGACTGAATTCACACCCAACAAGCAGTTCTTTTTTCGAGTTATATTTTGCTTTGATAATACATATATTTTGCATGCGATTTTCCATTGCTTTAAAAAACTAAGCGCTGCTGATCACCGCGCTAGATCGAGAGGCTTATTCCTTTTCAGACGGCGCAATAAATTTGTCTCGTCAAGGATCTGTTGAACAGAAATGTTCGTACGTCCTTGTAGTCGATTTTTGTGTTTCCGCGCAAACATTTTAATTTCGTTGTGAACGTTTCTAATGTAATAACAAACGCTAACTAACAAATGCATTAACAAACCCTCGGAGAACTTTGTTTTGGAATGTCTGTAAGACGTTAACGTTACTAGTTTTAGTATTATTTTTCTCGGGGACATTAATATTCTGGACAAAAGTGATACTGTTTCCTCTAATCTATCACTTTTAGCATCGCATGGGCTAACTTCTTTTATAAATGAGACAACTAGACCAAAATCCGAGACGTGCCTCTACCATCTATATGGTCGTTTATCTAACGTACAACTCAGCACATGCGAAAAGTGTATTTTTGATCTTAAAACTACTGATCATTCGATGGCCGGGTTATGGGCACCTTCAACCAAGATATGAAAAATTGATTTCAGTTCTCTGTTTTGAGTCCTGGCAGGAAGTATATAATGAGAGTAACATCTCAAAATCGTTTGATATCTTTAGCGAAACTCTCATAAAACATATTTTTTAAAAAACCTTCGAAAAAGTTAAAGCCCTGGGTGAGTAACTGTCTGTTGAGCAAGGTTAATTATAAAAATAAGCTTGGAATTAAAGTCATTAAGAACCCACTAAATCTGAATTTAAAATATAATAATACATATATGCTCTGAATTTTAAAAGGAGATTCCGCGTTGCCGTGATAGTTTTCATAGAAACAGATTGTACGAAGTTAAAGGAAATCTAAGAGGTGAATGGCGGGTAGTAAATAGCATTCTTTATAAATCTTCTTGCTCCAAAGAGCCGACAACAATTCGTGTTTATAGTTTTTTATTTTCCGATAAAGTTGCCATCGCTGAAAAGTTTAACCACTAAATTTGCTACTATATCGAAAACTTTAAAGCCACTTCAGCTCTCTTCTTTGTGTGCATGTTGTGACTGCTTTTGCGCTCAAATAGATAAATCTACTCAAAGACAAACTATTTTCTTTGAGCCTATAACTGGCCTTGAACTCCTAAAAATCTGTGGTACCCATAAAAATTCTAATTCCTGTGGAATCAATACCATTTGAAACCGGTTTCCAAAAACCGTTCCGTGTTTTGTTGATTTATAATGCAAATTAAAACACATAAATTTGAAAGTGAACATAAAATTTTATTTATCGGTTAAAAGAACAATTCATGGCATTTACTTTTTGAAAATGATATCATGTAAATGTTGGCCACGACTACGTTTGAGGTGGTCCATTCGGAAGGTCCAATTTTGGGCGTATCGTTTGAGCATAGCGACTGGTATCTCGCGGATAACACGAGTAGTTGGCTTCCAAAACGTCAATCGTTGCTGGCTAATTCCTGAAGACCTGTGTCTTTACATATCCCCAGAGAAAATAGTCCAAAGGTGTGATATCGCACAATTTAGGCGGCCAATTTACCGTAGCAAAACGTTAAATTAAGTGCTCACCAAAATGATTATACAAGACCATTGTTTCACGTGCTGTATGGCTCGTAGCGCCGTTTTGTTGAAATCAGAGCTCACCAAGACCATGTGCTTAAATTTCAGGAAGCACATAGTCCGTTAACATCGCGCGATAACGGTTACCATTGACGGTAACATTCTGATTTGCTTCATTTTTGAAGACCAATGATTCCACCAGCCCATAAACCACGCCATACCGTTGTTTTTAATGGATGTAATGGTAGCTCTTGGTACTCTTCAGATTGCTCATCAGCCCAAATACGGCAATTTTGTTTACTAACGTATCCATTGAGCCAGAAATGGGCTTCTTCACTGAACAAAATTTCACGATAAAACACCGGATTTTCATTGAGTTTTACCAGAGCCCATTCACTGAAAATATGACGCAAATTCAAGTCGCCTGGCTTCAATTTTTGCACAAGTTGAATTTTGAATCTCGGCCTAACCGAGATCCTCACGTAAAATATGTCAAGTTGTCGAATACGCCAAGCTAAGCTGCTGAGAACGACGACGAATCGATTCGTCACGGTCTTCACGTATACTCTCAGCTACAGCTGCTATAGTCTCTTCATTACGTGCTGGATGTTGGTCAATCCGCTCGAGTATCATCCACTAATGTAATCTGGGACTCAAATTTGCGAATGGTATTGGCAATAGTGGTTTCAGTAGGTCGATTATGCGCACCGTTAGTTTCTCGAAACGCACGAAAAACATTTCTCACAGAAAGCTGATTTTCGTAATATAGCTGAACAATTCGGAGACGCTGTTGTGGTGTGAGTCTTTCTACGATGATTTGCCAAACGATACTGAACAAAAATGACGAAGCAGTTAGATAGGAGTCACGCGTGATCTGTCAAAAAAATCCTATTGAAAATCAAACCTCACGATGAATCACCCTATATGTGATGTTCTTGCCCACATCTTCAATCAAAATATTTTCTCTGTGATTTTTCCTGAAGCTCCGAAATGGGCGGATGTCTTCCCCCTTTTTAAAAAAGGTGCTGCTGATAACATAAGCAACTGTAGACCAATTTCTCTTCTTTCATCAACCAACAAGTTATTGGCTTTTTAAATAAAAATAACTTTTTTTAACCCAGCTCAGTTTGGTTTTCAAAAAGGGAAATCCACGGAAAATGCTCTTTTAGAATTTTGCTCTTGTCTCTTTAGTAACGTAGATAGTAAAAAGCTTTCAGCGGGACTCTTTATAAATATAACCAAAGTTTTTGATATGGTAAACCATAACACATTGTTGAAGAAGGTAGATAAAGCTGTATTTCTGCTTTATGTTGGATTGATTCAGGTCTTATTTGAACAAGAGAACGCAAAGGGTCAAAATTGACGATGACGAAGCGGTATCCAAGACATTGACATGGGCGTACCTCAAGGCTCTGTTCTGGGTCCCTCTTTTTCTTAGACTTTAAAGGTGTTTTAACTGCGTTTGTAGATGATGTAAGTTTTATTTACGGCTCTGAAAGTTCCTTAAACCTGATATCTGAGATAAATTGGAACCTAAATTTACTGAGAATCTGATTTGCTGAAAGTCTATGAGTTTAGATATTTAGAACTTATTTTCGACTCTAAGTTATGTTTTGCTAGCCACACAGATAGGTTAAAACAATATATTATTATTACATTACTCTTAATACTCTTAATACATACTCTTAAAACATTACTCTTTGCGCAATGTCTGTTCTTCTAACCTTATGAAGTCTATTTATTATGGTATTTTCCATTCCAAACTTGAATATGGCATTACCTGTTAGGGCGGTGTTTATTTTAATAAAATTGAACCCCTTCTAATTTAACAAAAATTAATCATAAGAAAAATATATATATTAGCTTTCCATTATTACGTGTTTTGAAAATTCTTCGGGTACGACACTTGTACTGTTTTAAAGTTTTAAAAACATTTTTAATTAGATCAGGAAATCTTAATTGTGGAATTCTTGACAACGCGGTAATGAAATGCATTTCTTCAATGTGCCCTTCTTTCGAACTACTGCCTTTCGTAATTTGTATACTGTGTCATCGTGTCGTTTTTTTAATAGGCTTCCTCAGTCGCTAAGATCCCTAAGACATTTGACTATAAGACATATAAAATCTTGGCTCTCTGATTTTAACTACAAAAGTTTTGAATCGTTACTCAATGTTCTATCTTACTCGTAGCTCTGATTTTCTTTTTGGTAATTTTTCTTTCGTTCGCGAAAGGAATTTCTACTGCGTTGATAAACACAGGTAGATTGTCAGTTTTCTTGAGAATAAAGTTCACATGGACAGACTTGTTTTCATTAAGCGCGATTCGCCAAGTCTTTGTCCAATTGTTAATCCGTGTAAGGGCGCGTTATAATTTAGCAGTTGCTTCTTCGATGGTTTTCGCTGTTGCCAAAATGGCAGTGTCATCAGCAAATGTGGCTAGCACAGTATCGTCCGTTTGCGGTATGTCGCGGCTAAAAAGCAAATATAGCAGAGTCCCAAGTACACTTCCTTGTGGCACCCCCGCCTTTATTGTCTTAAAATTTGAATATTCGTAAGAGTCGGTCATCTAGATATGAACTTAAAATATGAATTAATTGCTCGGGTAGGACTTGTCGAAGTTTATATTTCAGGCCCTCGTGCCATACTTTATCAAAAGCATGCGAAACGCCAAGGAACACTCGATTGTTCGTTCAATTAAATCGGTTATTCGATGCACTTGATCAACAGTAGAATGTTTTCCACTCTGATCGGGCAAGAGGCGATTTGTGTCCGTTTAAGATGATTAAGTAAGATTTGTTTGAAGACTTCCGATATAATCGGGAGGAACGATATTGATCTGTATGACTTGACTTCAGTCAGCGGTTCACCGGATTTCGGAATCATAATAACTTCGGCAATTGTCCACTGTTGCGGTACATACATACATGGTGGCATTTATAAGATAGAGCAGCTTTAACGCTTTAAGTATCTCTCCCGTAATTAAGTCATTTTCGGGGGTTTTATTGGGCTTAAGAATGTCTATAACTTCTCCAAGTTCCCTAAGTGTAGTCTTTTCTATTGGAAGGTTCGTGGTCACGTCTAGCGTATTGACATTCTCTGGAATTACTTCCCCGTTAAATGGTTTAAACGTTTCTGCAAGATGGTCCGCGAAAACGTTAGCTTTTTCTTTATCTTCTTTCTCCCAGTCATCCTGGTCTTTCGCTTAGTCATCCTATCAGACCCCAGTCAGCCCAGTCAGACTATATGGAAAAAAATAATTTTTTTTTTTCAAAATTTCCTTTTAAAGTAAATTATTTACATATGTTATGTATAATTTATTATGGCTCTTTGAAAACGAGGATATTCCTAAGCTTTTTTTTTATAACTGTCAATAGCAAACTAAAGGCGTTGCTAGTGAAATGCAACTAATTGCGTGTTGTCATAAGAAGTTCATCTACATACTTACATAATTTGAAAAATATTTTATATTTTATATATACATATATATTATTTATATATATATATATTATATTTATATATATATATTATATTTATATTTTATACAAAGGCAAAATTCATTTTATATAATGTTCCTTTATAGCCCCTTAATGTAGTCCTCCTGCTTGTCAATCATTAGTTCCCAACATCATAGAATAGCTCACTACTTCTGCTTAACTTCTCATTGCCCAAAGATCTTCATTAGGAAAATCTGACAAATTTCACACTTCGCTCATTAGTTGATGTTTTCGGCGTTCATAGGGGGAGATCATCGTTAAAGTTTTTACGACCTTTGCAGAAGCGATTTTCCCAACGGAATGCGGAAGTGGGTTTAAACAAAGTTTAATCTAACCCGATGAATTTCTGGAGGTTTCTTGTCCCGTAAAACAATTTTTGACCTTCAACTGTCAGTGCTCAAGATAACTAGACCCAACAAAAAATGTTAGGACTATATATACAGGTAAAAATTTGTTCACTCTTCAAGTGTTAAATTGAGGTAGAGGTATTGCTATGCGCGTATTATGTTTAAAATGGCCCTCGTATATACCAAAAAATCAAGACTTACCAGTAAACAGAAGTTCGCCTTTAATTTCACTCGTCTACTTTTTACGTTATATGGATTGGAGGATTATCGGCTTTAAGAGTATCCACTTTCATGAATTGATCTGAAATTCATTTTCTTTACTTCGGCAGTGGTCGGTTGGAATATATTTTTTATCTAAGAACAGCTGGTCGATTTATGTACAATATAAGAGAAGGTAACACAATTAACCCTACCATACATGTTGAGAATTGCAGAAAAGTAAAAAACGCAGCAAGTATATTTTACAATTTATTTCAATTCACTGTTTTATATATAAAAAAGCAATTCACATAATCCATAGAGTGAATGGATTATGTTGAAAAATGAAAAGTCCGTCGCGCACGTCGCTACTCGTGTGTTTATCTTAACATCTCGCGCCTGACTGACTCTATATAGTCCTCTTTATTCTTATATTTTCCGTTCCTACAAATCGGATGTCCTGACTTCATCATCGGCCCCCGATGATTCGAAATCCGTGTCACACTCAAACCAAAGTTTCATGGAATTATCTGCGGAGGATGTTTGTCGTAGTCCTTCATGATTTCCACATCATACCGAGCTTTTCCATTGGCCCTTACCACCTGGTACGGACCCAAATACTTAGGGAAGATTTTTAGTCCGGGAACAAATTGCGTTCGCCTCACTGCAACTAGATCTCCTACGCAATATATTTTGGCCTTTTTCCTCCGACGTTTTAAATGCTTTAGATTTTCCGCTTACAACCATTGTATTAAACGCCTTTTGTATCCTTGGCCAAAATTTGAATTTGAACCAATTTTTGGGATCATCCACTGACAGCTTACTGAGGACGAATATGATGGTTCTGTTTGTTCGCTCCACTTGACCGTTGGGAAACCTGTCGTTGTTTTGGTGTGCTGGATTTGACTTTGCTGGCAATAGTCGTCGAACTTATTAGATGTAAAAGCCGCCCCTCGGCCGCTTACGATTTGAACTGGATTTCCGAAAATCTCGCTATGCTGCTCCAATGTAGTAACTACTTCTTCTGCGTTTGTGGTTTTCACCGGGTAGATCAACACAAATTTAGTAAAAGCGTCGACGATTACGAAAAGATAATTGTAATACTTAGAAGTTGATGGTAATGGACCCAAATGGTCAATATGAAAAGTATGGAGTAGTATGTCTGGTTTTGCTGCTGAAGGACAAATGATACCTTCATGTAGCCACACATCTACTTGGTTTCGAACGATTTCTTTTTTCAAAAGAGATAACCGTGATAAACTGGAATGTCATCCAGCAAATCGATGTGCATCTATAAAACAGACGTTGTATTCTTTCTTGTCGAGTGCGTTTTCAATTCTGCCTACGAGATTCGTGTTGCATCGCCGACAGAGGATGCATTCGTAACGCGGTTTTGCGCATATGGATCTCGAACATTCTTTCGATGCTTTTCAGCATGAAGGAGGTCAGACTTATAGGTCTGAGATTCTTGGCAAGCGAGTAGTCATTCTTTCCGATTTTCGGTATAAGGGCCACTCTCACCGTTCGCCAGGGATTCGGTATGTATGCCAGTGACATGTTAGCAGTGAAAATTTCTTCAGAGCTGCTGTCTCTCAGCAGGAAAGTCTGCAGGTTGCTTACTAGCGTCGTGACGGGACATTACACTTTTGCAAAGCACTTAAATGCGCTGGGTTTAAGTGATGCAACATCCTGCGATGCTTGTTGCGAAAGTGATAACGACACCGTGAAGCACTATCTCTGTGAGTGTCCGGCCTACGCTCGCATCAGGCTGCAGGTACTTGGCTCTGACGCGGTGGGTGCTGGTACTGTAGACACCTTGTCACTAAAGAGCTTTCTCATCTTTCTTCGTAAGACTGAAAGATTTCAATAAAAAGGAACCTTAGAAGGAGTACAATGGACTAGTTCTTTGTCTGAGTGCTCTGTTCCGGCATGAACAAAAAAAAAAAAAAAATCCTGGCAACTGGAACTGACAATTCAGACTTGAGATAAAATATAAGTGTTTTGTAGTAGTAGTGTTAGAGTAGTATTTTTATCTACGACGTAGCATCGACGAACAGTTTTGCTACTCCTTTTACCAATTTTCGTGCGTAGATCATTTTTTGGAGGGGTTCCATCCGCATGTTGTTGGGATATGTTTGAAAATCGCCACCCATCATATAACGCATTGCTCCGGTTTACCTTCGAAGGTTTCCAGCGCCTCTTCTACATCTTTGAAGCTAAAGTTGTTCGTCATTGTGATATTTTCCGAAGCCTTTATAGAATCTGTGGTGTTCATACTATTAATATTGGACGAATAATCGGGTTCCTTGATGTCGCTGCTTTCTTCGTTGCCGCTACCCCTATTTTCTCCGCCGGACGATAATTCCACTATAGTTATTTAAAAAATATCGTGTCCATTAATTTTATCTTTAATACGACATTGCACTAAATCACTTATCCTTATATATTATAATAATCGGGTATTGAACGTTTCTTGCGTAATGCGCGTAACTTTCACATCGTAAGTGAACGGAGCTGCACTTCCATAAAAAAAAAACTTCGCGTAACAACTGTACCAAAAAGAATTGTCTTGTCGCATGACTCTCACACTATGTACACCAATCATGTTAAACTCGCGGTCCACTACGAATAATTGTGCGGCCCAGCCCACGTAAGTTTTCAGGTTTTCATTTTTTTTAATAAGAAAATGCCATCCAGATCAGTAATTAATATAAACAAACCGGGAATATCAATTGTTATCAATTTCTCCTATCCAATTCCATGCACATAAACAAATTTCGAGAGCGCTACAACCGCCCTTTCCTTGCTTTATACCCTATGTGCTGTTATGTCTCTTTTTTACCTACTTTTAGCCTCATTCGATTTTGTATACGAATAAAATAAATGCGTAGTTTATGTTGGGCGGCTTTTTACATATACACCTTTATATCCCTTCTCGTCAAAACTTTGGTAAACTTATTCACATCGTGTTTAGTTTCTTTGACTGTCTTTCTTTTTTTGTGCTTAATAGACATTTTTAACATATATCTCATGTTTGTAGTAAAGGCGGTTCGGTATGTCTTTTTCAAAAGTAAGCGAAAAATTTCTGATGAACACCGAAATTTCCAAGAAAAGTGAGAATTCGAATATTTTTGTTGCGAAGTAAAATAAAAAATAATTTGTTTAATATGTAATAATCACCTAAGTGTTCCAAAGTTATGCAAAATATACATCACTATGAACAACATAAATCGAAATATGACAGCTATGAAGGAATTAAAAGACAACAAAAATTGAAAGAGTTTAAATCAGTACTAAAAAAACAACAACCCATGTCTACTAAAGTTTTTCAAGAAATTGAAGCGGCCGTGCATGCAAGTTACGTTTTGTCTGAGTTGCCACCTAAACATCCAAAACTTTTTGCCGAAGGTGATTTTATTAATGAATGTTTGATTAAAGCTGCAGAAATAATCTCTTTATCTTGAAATACTGTTGCGGAAAGAGTAACTGATTTGGCGGATAATTTAAATGATCGGATCAAAGAAAAGTCAGCAAGTTTTGAAGCTTATTCCATTGCCTGTGACGAAAGTACCAACATTGGGGGCATAGCTCAGTTAGTTGTGTTTCTTCGTGCTTGCGACAATAATTTCAATATTTTTGAAATTGAAATAGTGACCGATGCGTGTCACTATAACACGACAAGACATTTTTAATTGCGCTTCTTCAAACATACAATCTACCTCTATCCAAATTGATTTATGTTGCAATCGGCAAAAACAACGGTTTTGTAGCAATACTTAAAAAAAAAAAAAAAAAAAAAAGTGAAATTTACTAAGGATCAAACATTCATCACATATATTTTATAACCTATCTAGAGGTTTTATGTACAAAGGTAATAAATATGGAACATGTGTTGAAACCTATAAAAAAAAAAAATTATATTGAAAGAAGAAATATGTTAGTTTTTGATAACTAAAAACCAAGACACCAGCATGTTTCGTGATCTAGAATTGTTGCAGGATTTAACAATTAACAAAACATTTATATGACTTACTTTTAAAACTACAAGGAAAAAATCACATTATTACGATCATGTGTGACCAAGTTAAAGCATTTAAATGCAAGCTGGCTCTTTGGGAAAATCAGTTGAGAAACGAGAATTTGACGCAATTTCCTCCACGCAATATGTATAAAACAAGTTTATGTGAAACTGCGTCGTATCAAAAATATACGGAAAAAGTTTTCAGCCTAAGAACTGAACTTAAAAAAAGGTTTGCAGACTTTGAGTCTTTGGAAAACAAGTTGGATTTATTTTCTTAAATTTTTTCCATAAATATAGAATCAGTATGGAATCATATGCAAATGTAGGTTATCGAAATACAGTGTGACTCCGAATTAAGATCTAAATTCGGTGAAGTTGGAATGCCTGAATTTTACAAGTATTTGCCAGTACGATGTGAGAACACTCAAAAATTGACATATGAAATCATGTGCAGTTTTGGAAGTATCTATTAGGATAGATAGTCAGTCAGGTCCCGAATAACATATAAACCTTGGGTCGGTTTTGAAAGTAATCACTGCCGACAAGATTTCTCCACTTGTAGAAAAGCTGGTAACAGAGAAGAGATGCCAAGTATCAGATAGAAAACATTAGTGTTTCATTCTTGTTCTTTTTTTTTAATTTTTCAAATAAATCTGTTTTGTATTGGTATGTAATTTAATTCGTGCGGTTTTTTTTTCAAAATTTTATTTAAGAAAAACATGTACAATAGTATTATTCAAGGTATTGCCCATCTGAAGCTATTATTTTTTCCCATCTTTCTGGCAATTTGTGGATCCCATCCCAAAAGAACTGCGGCGGCTTGGCAGCCAAGAATGAATCAAGTCAATTTTTGATATTCTGCTCTGATGTGAACCGTATTTCAGTGAGGGCATTCTGCACCGACCGGAACAAATGGTAGTCAGAAGGGGCAAGGTCTGGGCTATAAGGCGGGTGGGGTAAGACTTCCCATCCACTGTGTTCCAAATAGTTCTTAAAAGGAATAGCAACGTGGGGCCGGGTGTTGTCATGATAGAAAATTATTGCCTCGTGTCTGGTCGCATATTCCGGGCGTTTTTCGGCTACTGCTCTCTTCAAACGGATTAATTGTGTTCGGTAGCGTTGACCATTGATGGTTTCACCCGGTTTTAGCAGCTCATAATACAGCACACCCATCTAATCCCACCAAATACAGAGCATTACCTTCGCACCATGGATATTCGGCTTTGCCGTTGATTTGGCTGGTTGGCCGGGTTTCACATATGATTTTTTACGCTTGGTTTTGTCGTAATGGATCCATGACCACTAACAATCCGATGCAAAAATGACTTCCTTTTGTGGCGTTCCAGCAGCATTTCGGACATGCAAAACCGACTTTCGACGTCTCTCGGCTTGAGTTCATATGGAACCTAATTTCCTTGCTTTTGAATATATCCAGCTGCTTTTAAACGTTTTGAAATGGCTGCTTGAGTGACACCCAAAGATTCTGCGAGCTCTTCTTGTGTTTGGCAACAATCTTCATAGAGTAATGCTTCCAGTTCTTCATTTTCAAACTTTTTTGGCTGCCCAGGAAGTTCATCGCTTTCCAAGCTAAATTCACCAGTTTTAAATCGTGCAAACCATTTTTGGCACGTTTGCTCAGCTAGCGCATGTTCACTATAAACTTCCACCAAAATACGATGACTTTCGGCAGCAGTTTTATTCATGAAAAAGAACTCCCCGCAAAAACACTTTTTCAGTCACAAAGTTCGACATATTTGAGTGAAAAAAAATTATTGTTGTTTACGCTTTAAATGAATGACATACTGAAATGACCTACAATGACAGTAGCTTTCCAACGCATGTCCCAATGGAATAATAACAATGGAATAATACAAATTACTCTATCTCTTAGCAAACCGCATAGAATAGAAAGTTATAGACCCAATTCGTAGCCGAATTCATTCAATTTTGCCATCGTTTTCATCGACTTGTGACACGGTGCATTGTCTTGATGAAACAGCACTTTCTTTTTCTTCAAATGCGGCCGTTTTTCTGCGATTTCGTCCTTCAAACGCTCCAACAACGCAATGTAATAGTCGCTTTTGGAGATAGTCGATGAAAATTATTCCATGTGTATCACAAAATACGGATGCAATAACCTTGCCAGCCGACTGTTGAGTTTTTGTTCGTTTTGGACGAGGTTCGTCGCCTGCTCGCCACTCAGCTGACTGCCGACTTGACTCTGGTGTGAAGTGATGGAGCCAAGTTTCATCCATTGTCACATACTGATGCAAAAATTCGGCTTTATTGCGTTTGAAAGGCTTTAAACACTCCTCTGAATCATCAACACGTTGTTGTTTTTGGTCGACTGTGAGCAAACGCGGCACCCGCTTTGAACAGGGCATATCCAAATATTCGTGTATGATATATCCAACACGCTCTTTTGATATATTCAGAGCCTCAGCTATCTCGATCAACTTCACTTTAGGGGTTTTTCGTAATCATTTTGTGGACTTTTTTTATGTTTTCATCTGAAACAGCCTCTTTTCGACGTCCACTGCGTGCATCATCTTCGGTGCTTGTATGACCACTTTTAAATTTTTCAGTCCACTTGCGAATGGTTCGTTCGGCTAGTGCAGAGTCCGGGTAACACTTATCAAGCCATTACTTTGCACCGGCTGCATTTTTTCCCATCAAAAAGCAATGATAAATCAACACACGAAATTGCTTTGAATCCATTTTTTTCACAATAACAAAAGTTGCTTCACTCACAACGATATATCTCGAGTACTAAAAGAGGGTGACTAAACAACAGCTTTCACATAAACTTAAAATAAATAAGTGATGTTAAATTTTGTATTGTAACATTTTAACTGAATTTGCATTTTTTAATATGTATCTACTCGCAAATTATATTAACTTTTTTACTTAACACAGTACCAACATATGTATGTATAACATTGCATATGTGTAAAACTTACATTTATTTTTATGTACCTATATACCTATACGTTACAGACTTTTAAATTATATGAACATTTGGATGTACATTATATATATATTTTTTTTTTTTATAGAACGTGCAAATCAGATAGTGGCATACGTGCATTTACACAAACAACTCGTCCGCCCAGAGGAGCTGATAAGATTCGTGCTGCATCTGGTCCATCAATAATGCCTCGCCCCGAAGATATTCCTATTAATGATCCAGAGGTAATATTAATTTAGTTTTAACATATAAGCTATTGCAATAATATTTTTGAAGCTGCGTCAAGAAGAAACTGTCGAAATGCGTTCAGAGGCACCAGCTGCACCCCATCCCCTTCCAATGCCTGAATATGGTGGTTATTTTGCCCCTCTTACTGAATACCTGCCGGACGTTAGTTTGCCAATTAGCGGATTTCATCGGTGAGTTTCTAGAAGTAAAGATTTAATTAATCGTTGCATGATTTATACATTGGCTTAGATGTAACGTGGCAGTAATGCTTTTGACTAACATCGTTGTTGATGGAATACCGGGGGTAGATTGGACACTTCATCTACCCCTAATGCTACACATCTTGTTCCTTGGATTGGATCATACTCGTATTATTGTTCGAGAGCACTGTAAACAGTTGTGCATTAATTTATTGGTAAGCTGCTAAATGGTCGTTTATGTGCACGAGTAAATTCAATTTCTTATACTTAATTAAGATTGTATTGGCGGAGCATAATGATCACCTCACTGTTGCTAAAATATTATTAAATAGTGATACAACAAAATTGGAACTTGGATTATCGGTCCCATCTTTGCCTGTAATTAATAATAATTTTATGGGTAAGTTTTTTAAAGGCAAATTTGTTTAGCATTAATTTTTTGTTTTCGATATTCGACTTTTATTATTTATTATTTTCGAACATAACTTATTTATGTACTAAAATTTTCGTCAAAATGGCAAAATGGTATTAGTTTCCCGAAAGCAGATTTGAAATATTTAGCTATATTTTCATAGACTGATTTTAGAATGCAGCCTGTTCCTAAATTTAAATTAAAAGTCCCTAAGTAATCTTACAAATATTATAATCGTATATACAGGGTGTTCAGGATAATGTGTCGAAGATTTTAAGCAGAGTCTTTTACATATTTTCAGAAAAAAATCTTACTGCTGATGAGTGAGGGTATGTATACCCTCCGAAATACAGAGGTTTTAAGCAAAGCCTTACGATTCCCTGTTTTGACTCCTATTAAAAATAACATCTTTAAATTTTTCCGTACATTGCAGCAAATGGGGTATCGTTTTGACCTCCGAACTATAGAAAGCACGATATTGACAAAAAACATTTTATTAAAAAAAATTTAGTGTATAATTTTTTTAGAACAAAAAGTCTAATTTCACTAGGCAATCAAGCTTTCTTGCAACAAGAGAATCGTAATCGTACTGACGTCACTTTTGAGTTTTCTAGAGTAAACGAAATGGATGTTCTGAAAGCTGTTACGTCAATTAAATCCGAAGCAGTTAGTCTAGACTATTTACAACAAAAAATTTTAAAAATAATTATCTGGGAAGTACTATCTGCCTTGACTTACATTTTTAATAACATTTTCACCTAATCAACAAAATAATTCCTGATTTAAAAATCTCGGCAGGAGCAAATAAGGAATACCGGCCAATTTATATTCTTCCATTTATCTCAAAGGATGTTGAAAAGCTGATGAATAAACAAGTCTACTCACACCTAAACGAATTTAAACTTCTTTTCCCTCTCCAATCAGGGTTCCGAAAGCAACATAGTTGCTTTCATTACATCGGCTGGCACTAATTGCGAATCGATACGCAATCAAGCAGATCTGTACTTTGGCAGTTTGTACGTACAAATATCTTATATCGTGTACCCTGTAACCGTGCCATGTAGCTGAATTTTGAACAATTTTAATCACTCTGGGGCCAATGTAGTAATTTAAAATTCAATGTGCGAAATACAAAACAGAAAAAAAAACACAATTCTAATATAGTGATTGTTGGGAAATTGCTGATGATTATCGCAGAGGTATTAAGTTTGAAAATTTTCAATTAGAGCTGAAATTGGTTTTTGGACATGATGCAGTGGATCATCGGCGATTATTAGAGGAATTTCGATTTTTGTAGTTGTGGCAGAGAGTCATTTAGGTAGAGAAACGACATTAGTGCGAATTGAAGTTCGAAATTGTTTAATTTTGAACAACAAAAAAAAACTATTATACACAAAAGGTGGGCAAAACATGTGTTTTTTTTTCAAAATAATTTAAACGAATTTATGTAGTGAGATTTTTCGCTGCATTATTGTTGTGTTTAAAACAGGTGAGGTGCATTGCATTCAGGCAAGTATTTCCCTCACTTTATCTTTATTCTGTTAAAACGTTTGTAGGATATTTAAAGCCTTCCCATAAGGTGCTTGGATTCTAAACGATTACACTAATAAGCCTTTAACAACGTCCCACACAAAATTCTCATCCAAAAACTGAAATTCTACTTTGACTTTAATGTAACCACACTTAAACTACTTAGTAGCTATCTAACATCGCACACATGCAGTATTTGCCAACGTCATCATGTCAGAATTTCTTGAGTGCAAGGCAGGCGTACATCAGGGTTCGATTATTGGGTTGCTACTATTCACTCTTTTTAACAATGACTTTTTCTCTGTTTTAAATAATTGCAAAGTGCAACTATATGCCGACGATGTATAATTGTACCTCAGCAATCCGCTAGGGTTAGTTGACGACGCGACAGCAAGATTTAATGAAGGTCTAGAATTAGTTGTCCGTTGGTCTGAAATTAACAACCTCATACTTAACTCAAAAAAAAAAAAAGCCAAGCTATTGAATTTGAGGTTGAGCAAATATCGACTATGCACCCATGGTCAAAAATTTAAGGCTGTACTTTAATAAAAACTTAAGTTGGGACGACCATATTACTGCAACTGTATGAAAGGTGTATGGTGCACTACGTTCCCTATACCAAACTGGGCACTGTTTACCCATCAAAGTCAAAGCTTCATTGGTGAAATCACTGATTTTACCCACCCTACTATATGGACATCCAGTTTTTTGTGATCTTAACAGTCTTAGTTCTGGAAAACTAAAACTGACTCTAAATAGTGCAGAAATATTTATCTATAATGTGCGCAGATGTAAACACATCTCACGATATGTTAGGGAGTTCCTGGGCATGGAGTTTCAAAAGTATCTAGATTCAAATGTTTTAATACTTTTATTTATTTTAATTAAATACAAACTGAACTAATATCTTTTCTATAGACTTTATTTTGCTTCGTCTGATAGATGAAGGGATGACTCACTTTCTTTCGTTTTTTTTTTTTTTTAAGTTTGTATTAATTTGTATTATTTGTATTAGTCTATAATTTGAAATAGTCTATTGTAATTCTAAACTAAACTTAGTTCTGGACGTTCAAGAATGCTATATATATATATATATATATATATATATATATATAATGTACCTAAATTTCGCGTATGGAACAGCAAGTAATAATACAATACGATATAAAAATTCATAAAATAGGGTTTGTATTTTACAACTTATGCGTAATTCAAAAATGAGGGTAGTTAAGTACCGACAATGTATATAGGTAAAATAATGTAAATTATATACAGAAAGAAAGATATACTATTGATAATATTGTTAACTAAGTGATATCGACTGCTCAATAAGGAATAAATTAAGCATTTTTTTTAAAGATTAAAACAATGATAGTGTAAAAAAATTAAAAGCGCTTCCTTTTGGTGAAATAAAAGACTCCTTTGATGATCATATTGCTTAACATTATAGAAACAAACTCAGAATTTGATAGTTATCTCTTTGGACCCTGCAACATACCAACAACATCATTGCAGCAGGGCTCTAATTTGACATATATTCAAATAAATCCAAACACGTCAGAAAATTCCGAGGTTCCACTGATTATATCTGATGAAAACACTCCACCACAACCAGGACCAACAATGCCAATAGCTCACGTTATAAAAAGCTTGTTGAAATTTTTGTCACAAAGCAGTTCACAGCCCTTGTGGAACTACGAAGATATCACTGCTAAAGGTAACCGAAAATTATTATCATTGATTTATTAATTTTTTGTTATATCTTTTATTTGCACTAGTTTGGTCAATTAAATCAGCGGAACAGCTAACATGTTTTCTTAAACACATGGTTAAAGTCTTCTCTGATAGCTACCCTCAGGCGCGAATAGCAGAGCGCTGGGCTCAGACTGCCCTGCAACTTGGATTAAGTTGTTCTTCGAGGCATTATGCTGGACGATGCTTACAAATTTTTCGAGCTCTTAACGTACCAATTAATTCACGAATGTTATCCGACATTCTTTCACGTTTGGTTGAAACTGTTGCCGAACAGGGAGAAGATATGCAAGGCTATGTTACTGAACTACTTCTAACTTTAGAAGCAGCTGTCGATAGCCTGGATTCTGATTTTAGACCTTTAGACGTAATGAAAGACATTTTTAAGAGCACACCAAACTTAAATAATAAAGATGGCGGTCCAAATTCAGTTATCCCCGGCAAGAAATCACCATCAGGTGCTACACCACAATCACCAAATTTTTCAATGCCAAGTCATGCCCGTAGTACTAGTTACTCAGTTTCTTATTGCACTCGGAAAGCCACTAATTCGCCATGTGACAAACAGGGTTTGTATTTTAGACTTAATCGATTCTTGTCTTATATTTAATATACATATATTTTTAGTTGAGTTACGTAACAGATCCGCTGGCATAGATATTGAGCGTAATGTTTCAAAATTTGGTTCAGCCCTTTCACGTTCAAGAAGTGCACAGAGCTTAAAAATGCTAGGAGATACAGCAACTCAGGTCAGTTGGTATTTATTTATTTTTTTTTTTTTTTTGTAATGTAGCCCACACCATAATTTCAGTTTTTGTTTTTTGATCTGCTAACAGGATGACAAAATGACTATCTTAGCACAGCTCTTTTGGTTATCAGTTTCACTACTTGAGAGCGATTATGAGCATGAGTTTCTTTTAGCTCTTCGCCTTTTAAGTCGCGTTTTGCATCGTCTTCCCCTAGATCGGCCAGATGCAAGAGATAAGGTAGAAAAACTTCAGCAGCAATTAAAATGGACTAGCTACCCTGGAGTGCATGCTCTTTTATTAAAAGTAATTTCAAAAACACAGAAATAATAATAATTATATAATTATAAATATATAAATATAAATAAAAGCGTTACTTTTATTTTTTTTGCAGGGTTGTACACATACAACAACATATGAGCCCACTATTACACTTTTATCTCAATTGGCTCCACTTTTAAATTTACCCGTTATTGATCCAACACAAAGTTGTGCCTTTCCGATGAATGTCATTTCTCTTTTGCCATATATGCTGCTTCATTACGAAGATGCTAATGAGATATGTATCCGAAGCGCGGAAAATATTGCTCAAGTTTCTTCAGAGTTAGGAGCTAAACTGGAAAACTTGGGGACAGTGATGACTCTATACAGTAGAAAAACTTTTTGCAAAGAATCTTTTCAATGGACTAAATGTGTAGTTAAATATCTCTATGATACATATGCACATATGGGTCTCCACATGCTTGCCTTTCTGATTGAAGTTCTTGAAAAAGCACCGCAACAAATTCAAATCCCGGTTTTAAATGTCATTCATTGTATGCTTCATTATGTCGACCTTTCAGCTCCACAAGCTCAAACTATAAATGCTGATTTATTAAGAGCCATTGGAAAATACCTTGATGTAAGTACCCGCTTACAGAGTTTAGGTTATTAAAATGACCACAAATATTACATTATTATGCAGATCTTTAATACTAAATGTTACACAAATGGTTTAATTTTGAAAAATTCAAATGCATTTTTATGTTTTCTTAGACACCAAATTGGAAAGAGTCTTTGAAAATATTGAAACTTATTGTAACAAGAAGTTCAAGTTTGCAAGTCGTTCCACCAACTGAAGGTGGATCTGGTGGACTTTCTTTTAATTTTTATGGGGCTTATCCAGATTCAGAAATGTTCTGCAAGAAAGAACTTGCGGGAAGAACAATGGAATTCACGTTTGATGTTTCACAAACACCACTGATTGGAAGACGAATCCTTCTAAAATCTGATGAATTATCTACTCATACAACAACTGCTATGATCAATTCTTCTTCGATTGTATCCGTAGTACAACAGGGTAAGAATGGACAGGGAAATTTTTCTCATCTGCCTCACGTTGGCACTCCAAATTCACCAAGGAGAAGTGCAAGTCTTTCGCCCGCGGACTCAGCCCCATTAAGTGGATGGAAACGACCATGGATGTCACAAGGGCGGGTACGTGAGTGCCTTGTCAATCTTTTAACAACATGTGGCCAGAGAGTGGGTCTACCAAAGAGTCCTTCGGTAAGTAGACGCTTCTTGTTCATTTTGTTTTTTTTATTTTGAATACGGGATTTCTAGACCGTTTAATTGCTGTTTTCGAATCCCAACATCCTGCTGCATGCTCACCGTGGGTGAGATGGCCAATCCTCATTTCTATATTCTTTTTACTTTAAATTGTTGATAGAAATTCTTTACTTTCTCATTTCGTTTCATGCTCGTCTTTTCCTCCCTTTAAATTGTTTTAGGATGATTTCATTAACTCTATATGCTCCAAGGTAATAACCCAAATTACTTTTATTTCGTTTTAATTTCAATTTCGTCGTAGTGTATGTCAGCTTGTTTGTTTTAGGAAAGTGAGTGCGTGTAGCATTTTTTCTTCTTTCTTTTGTTTTGTTTTGTGCGGGAGGATGTAATCAAAATGCACGTCAAAGTATACGAGTACGTTTCATCGAATTCTATATGTGGGTGGCTTTTTCGACTGCTTATGTATTAATGTTGCAATTAAATCCACTTAGCCCACTTATCTAATGAACACCAATCAATACTAAAAGAATAATATTAAAGATGATTAATAACAGTTTTTTTTTTCAAAAATAGTGAAACACACATTGCAACAAATCATACTTTATTGTTATTCATTGTTAAATAGTTTATTATCTATTTCAAATAATGGCAGAAATGATAAAAGTAGTTTGTTGAGTAGGTAGTAATGCTGTGAATTTAATTGAAAACATTTTAGTAAACATGAATTGGAAGCAATATAAAAGCTCCACATGATTTATTTTTTATTCCAATATTTAATAATATGAAATCCTAAAACCATGTATGTTTTTCTTATAAGATATACTTCCCATTTTGTATTTAATATTCATATTAGTTCTTATTTCCAATAAGTACAATCAATATTCCTGTAGTCAACTAAGAACGAATTAACTAATAAATTATCAAATCAATTCCATGCAGTTAACCATGAATCGTGAGATTATGAAAAGAATAAATAGTTACTTAAAAGTGTGTAACAATTGGGGTATAAGTAAGGGATTATAACTGTGGTCAGAAAAATATAAAATTATAATTTTTCTCAAGTTTTTATTAATAAACTCGCTATTAAATTTTAAGATTTTGAACACCATTTTTGTTAAAAAAGTTAAGAGATATTAAGAGATTTTTTTGGAAAATTTCATGTAAAACCACATGGTTTTTTGCAATAACTTATTTAAAGCAAAAAATCTATTACACAAAATATTGGATAGACTTTAGAATGAATAATACTGTTAGTGGTAGCCCGTATTGACTTCTCAGACTGTCTGGCGTTCAATTCCGAACGGGGCTCGAAAGACAGACATTTTTGCAGGCAACTAAAGTCGTGCGACGTTGTAAGTTTTAGTTTTAAGCGTTCTCATATCCTCTGAGGGTTGATTTATTAAAAGATATTTATTTCATGTTTTACAAAGGTAAATCCGAAGAAAGTGTTTAGTTTATTACTATTAAATTTACATTAGTATTTTTAATTCGTTGGTTTCAGGTTGTGTCACCAACAGCTAGATTATATTGTTTAGTGAACAGAAACGTTGAGAGTGAAGTAATGGATGTTTTATTGAGGGCTGTCACAGTTTGTGGCTTGATCTCTTAAACATAGAAATGAGCCTAGGACGGTCAATGCGGGCCAATGTAATTGACCAAAACGCGATATCAGACGACCGGAAAGCGCCTGCTATAGAATGTCGGTTATGGCTCGCGCCGTATGCGGCGTTCCTCATTTATTTTAGAACCACATGTACCCCAGTCCAAATTTATCACCATCCACAGTGACCGTTTGGCCAATATTAGGGGTCAACTAAGCAAGAGATGGAAAAAAATTAAAGACAGTAAAATATATAAAGTATTTATTTTATTTTATTTTTTTATGACCCCCCCCCCCACCCCCTCACTCCCAATTCCTGGTTTTACTCAGCAATATTTCCCATATATTCTGCATCGGTTAAAAGAACAATTCATGGCATTTAGGTTTGAAAATGATAACACGAGTAATGTCAATCGTAGCTGGCTTATTCCTAAACACCTGAAACTTTACATATTCTCAGAGAAAATAGTTTAAATGTGTGATATCGCACGATCTAGGTGGCCAATTTACCGTAGCAAAACGTGAAATTAAGTTCTCACCAAAATGATTATACAACAAGTTCATTGTTTCACGCGCTGTATGGCTCGTAGCGCCGTCTTGTTGAAACCAGAGCTCACCAAGACCATATGCTTGATTTTCAGGAAGCACATGGCGTGATAACGGTTACCATTGATGGTAACATTCTGATTTGCTTCATTTTTGAAGAAATATAGACCAATGATTCCACTAGCCCATAAACCACACCAAACCGTTGTTTTTAATGGATAGAATGGTAGCTCTTGGTACTATTCGGGTTGCTCATCAGCCCAAATACCACAATTTTGTTTATTAACGTATCCATTGAGCCAGAAATGGGCTTCATCACTGAACAAAATTTCATGATAAAACACCGTATTTTCATTGAGTTTTTCCAGAGCCCATTGACTGAAAATATAACGCAAATTCAAGTCGCCTGGCTTCAATTCTTACAAAAGTTGAAATTTGTACGCTTTTAGGCCAAAATCCTTTCGTAAAATACACCAAGTTGTCGAATACGCCAAGCTAAGCTGCTGAGAACAACGACGAATCGATTCGTCACGGTCTTCACGTATACTCTCAGCTACAGCTGCTATAGTCTCTTCATTACGTGCTGGATGTTGGTCAAACCGCTTGAGTATCATCCACTAATGTAATCTGGGACTCAAATTTGCGAATGGTATTGGCAATAGTGGTTTCAGTAGGTCGATTATGCGCACCGTTAGTTTCTCGAAACGCACGAAAAACATTTCTCACAGAAAGCTGATTTTCGTAATATAGCTGAACAATTTGTAGACGCTGTTGTGATGTGAGTCTTTCCATGATGATTTGCCAAATGATACTGAACAAAAATGACAAAGCAGTTTAATAAGAGTCATGCGTGATCTGTCAAAAAGAAGCTTATTGAAAATCAAACCTCACGATGAATCGCCCTATATAAGCAATTCGCTATTCAAAGCTCTCATCAGGATACCATAATATGCATATTTGTCGACAGTAGTTTCTGAAGATAATTACCATAGGACTCCCATCTAGCTGTTTTGATGATATTATGTTTCTAAGAAAAATTAAAATAAATTTCATAAGTTACATATTTTATTTATTGTACCAAACAGTGTAAAACGTTAAATAATAATTTAATAAAAGCAAACTGACACAATATTACGAAAATTCACTGTTGCTGCCGTTACTCATCATTTAAAGTTATAACAATCTCCTTTATGGCTGTTCCGACGAAAATATGGGTGTAGCCCCACATCTTGGTTCAACTTTTTGATGCAATTAAGCCATTTTTCAGTTTACTTTCTCAACTGCTTCCGTTAATAGTAGCTTAAGGTCTTTCATTTTGAAGGTTTTGATTTTCTAAGATTTTTACGTTGCTCAGTTATTTACTGAAAAAAACAAAGTGAAACAATGAAAGTATTGAGACGTTGCAGTCATTCCTGATTCGTTTGAAATTTTTTCGGTTTTAGTCTTTCGGGTTGGTCTTGGAGAACCGAAAAAGTAACTTTCTAACCCTAACAGCCTCTTTACAGCTCGAGCCGTACTATGCTTTTTTTTTGGTCTGATACTCTTAATACGATGAGGGATAAAGCATCTCATTCCAAAGAGAATAGTGTCTGTGATCATATCAGCAGGGGCATCCATGTCGTTTTCAAGGAAATATAAAATTAAAATTTCTAAAGAAGCTGTAAAGTCCGCTCCAATTAGCATTCTCGTATTGCCATACCATATTCTTTTAGAAATCTTTTCTCCAACTGTGTGGTTAGTGTATGAGAAATTAGCTAACATGACACAATGGTCCGACGAGCTTAGAAGAAAAAGCACATCAACAGTATACTTATCATGGTGAGGAGTTAAAAACAAGTACACAGTGCTGGCGATATGACTATCAACGACTTTTATTCGCGTGGGCTTATTTACAAGCTGCGTCAAATTTTTTTCCGCAAAGAAGGTCCCAACACACCGTCCTTCGGATGTTGTCTGTCTAGAATGTTGAAGACACAAAAATTGTATATAGATTTAATATCGTAATAATGATTTCAGTATGAAGATACAGGGATACAATCTTTGAATGGAGTTAGACGGCTGCGAAATAAAAATTCTGATCTTCGTTTACTAATTCAAATTGCTGCAAGTTTTATGCCCTTATAGTGTACCAAAAAAATTCACACTCACAACCCGCTATCCTTCTAATTTAAAAAAAAAAAAAAAAAAAAAAAAAAAAAACAACATTCAAGTGGGTATGACTACATTTATGATGCCAAAGCATGTGTTAAGTTTTTGTGAAAATGAGACAAAGCGAAAGGAGTTTTTTTTGTGTTTTCTTTCTAATACATGCTGTATTAGTTAAATTTACAACACCAATATGTAGTGTTTTACGAATTGAAAAATACATGATTTACAGATTTGTTTTAAGCCATATGTTTTACAACTAACTTTAATCTCGCCCTTCTCCTTCTCAAGCAATTTCAATTCCAATTTATTTTTCCATTTAAAGATGAAATACCATATAAATAAAATTGGTGTAGCAATTTGAACGTAACTCTCTTTTGAAATTTGAAATTTAAAAGTTTTGATAAAATTAAACTGAAGTTATAGCTAAAGGTTTTCCATCACAATTCACAACTTTATGAAACCTCTCTTGTGATCGGAAGAAAACCAGACATTGCGTTGGCTACTTCCGACTGCTTGTTTCCTTTGTCGAAGAATCTGTACAACGACAAAAGTTTATTACACAAATTGATATGGTCTACCGTATAAAAAGCTTTGGAGAAATCAAAGGGTTATAAAAGGCACTAATGTATGTGTCCAAAGCCTGGCGAACATCTCTGTCACAATTAAAATAGCTTACATACAATTGTGTATAGCACGAAAACCAAATTGTTTTGGGGGACAATACGTTTCGTTCATTTAGATAAGCATTCTATTGCATCTGCATGATCCTTTCGAATGCCTGAGGCATGACTGGGAGTACAGATGTGGGTCTGAAATCATTATTTTTAGGACTTTTGGCGACAGCTAATATTCTAGCAATATTCCCATCGGACTATGGGGCAAAATAGGCCTTTAGCTGGCAGAAAATAATTTTAATAAATTATTTCTCTTTCAAATATGATAGAGAATTAGAAGTGCAGAAGAATCATTTGAATTGCTTTAATTGCTTTAATTTTTTCCTCGCTTTGCGTGTCCAACTTGTTACGAGGTTTTTTTCCCATCAGCTGGAGGTGGTTTTTAAATTCTCTTCGAGCCTGGGACTTACTGCTTCGGCTCCAGTCTTCGTTTTGGGTCCGCAACAGTTCAGCCATGACGATGTCTGTGGTGCAATGTTTTGCTGAATGACTACCCGTCGGCGATTGAGAGTTCATAGAGCGTTTTTATGAATTCTATGGCATCTCTCATCCCTTACTATCCTCCAACATTTCCACTAGTGTTTTTATTTGTTCTCCTAGTTTGTAGAAAACAGATGGCTCGCTAGTTCCTTGCTACTGTGTTACCGCAGATTTTGGGACGACCGCGCTTTTCCTTTTCTTCGTACAGACGGGTTTGTGACTGTATTCGGTGACCTCTGCACCCTCGAACTCTTCTGAAAGGAGTTAACTCCATCAGTCTCCTTTACTATGTTTACAAATAAATTTACAAAATAAATTTGTTTGATTGTATTTGTTATTGTTGTTGATTTGTAGTAACATCGGGATGTCGTAGTTGCCTATGCAAGTAGTGTGGCCATGCGGGGGTTGACACATACACTTATGAGGTGCTGTGCCGGATCCAGATCTGTTCTAATAAGGAAAGTTTCATCTTGACCTACACCACCAACTTAATACTAGGTATACCTTTTAAAGTTTCAGAAAGAAAAAAAAATGACAAAGTCAACATTTTAAGAATTCAAAAAAAAAAAAAAAAAACTTTTGATACATTAATTTCAGGGCAAAATTTACTTTGAAAAAATTAAATTACTTATAATTACGAGTTCAACGATACAAATGGGATATCCATTTGTTATTCTTCACGCATAAATTTGAAAGACGTTATTTTCAATAGGAGTCAAAACATGGAAGCGTAATTCTATGCTTAAATATATAGATCAAAAGGGGATAGATTTCTTTTTTCTCATAATATTTCAAGAAATCTCCTCTTAAGGTCTTCGACACGTTATCCCGGTCACACCATAGTCAAGAATTGACTCCACTAGTACCAAATAAATGCAAAGTTTTCAAAAAAAGCTCATTTGACCAATTTTCAGATTAGGAGCAGAAGCACATCAAAAAATTATGCCAGGAAGTTGAACTTGGAGATAGGCGGCTATTACGCGAAACCTATGAATTGGTAGAAACAAATATGAATGAAGAAATTCTCAAATCGAATGTTTACCAAAATCATTTCTATGCAATAAGAACTTACAAGCTTATCTTTGAATTCGATCCAAATCCCCCTCCATAAAAAAAAAAAATACACAGCTAATTTATTGTCTCAGTTTAAGGAGGTAGGTCATCGCAAGGTCGTGCAATTGCTTACGTTCATGAAGCCATACAAAGTTTATATATCGTTCAGTCAGAACTTTGCTGGTACTATTAAATGTTGAATGATTTATTTTCACATTTTATATGTAACATATTTTCGTTATATGTATATGGTTTTCCAATAGGGACTTTGAATTTACTTTGTGAACGCACTCTTTCACTAATCATCAAACTGTCACTGTCAATTTATTCAGTTAACTCAACATTTTCATCATGGTAAAGTACACTAACGAGCAACGTCTGCAAATTATAAAAATTTTCTACAGATATTCGGAGGCGCAAAATCATCTTCAGTGACGAAGCTCATTTTTGGCTTAATGGGTTCGTCAATTAGCAAAATATGCGTTAATGGTCGGGTGAAAACCTACATGTGCCTCATGAATCACCACTTCATCCACAAAAAATAACTGTTTGGTGCGGTTTGCATGCCGGCGGCGATATTGGGCCATATTTTTTCGTCGACGATACCGATCGTCACGTTACTGTGAATGGTCAGCGTTATTGCGCCATGATCACCGATTATTTTTGTCCGAATTGGAAGATATGGACAACATGTGGTTTCAACAGGATGGTGCCACAAGCCACACAGCACACGCTACAATCGATTTATTGAAGAGTAAGTATGGTGAGCGTGTTATCTAAAGACATAGGCCAGTCGATTGGCCGCCTCGTTGGTGCGATTTAACGCCGCTTGACTATTTTCTGTGGGGCTACGTTAAGTTATTGGTTTATGCCAACACGCCGACGACATTGGAAGAGCTGAGAGCCAACATTGAACGGGAAATAGCGGCCGTTTCGGCCGAAATGTGTGGCCGAGTCGTTGAAAATTGGTTCCAACAAATCGACCGCTGCAAACGTGCCCGCGGTGGCCATATGAACGAAGTCGAGCTCCATTCATAAATGTTTTGATTGTACTTCAAGCCAATAATAAAGTTTTTAAAATATCTCAAATGGTTTGCCTTTTATTTAAAAAAAAAGTTGTAAAGTCGTTATTAGAAAACTCTATAATATAATTTACATAAGGGACCAATACTCGTGCTTAGGGCATAAAAAAAAGCGATTTAAAATTAGTTTAACTGCCTTTAATTTTTTTTTCTAACTTATTAGATAATGGTTTAAGCTAAACTGTACATGTACGTGTTAAGCGTTTGGTGACCTGGCCCGTAAATATCGTCCACCATCCAAACGCAATCCGGAAAAATAAAGGGTGATTTTTTTGCTGTTTGGTTTTTCAGTGTTCTATTTTTGACAACTCACGCGTGATTCGTGACATTATTATTATCAAGGGAACGATACAAATTAATTTGTAGGGTCAGGGATTTAACGCCGGAGTACAATGCCCATGTGGCGCGTTTTGTCAACAGCACGCGGAGTACTGATTTCCCATGTGGTTACCCACCTACGTACAAGCGCCCAACACTGCTTGATTTCGGTGATCTAGTGGGAACCGATGCTTTCAGTGCGGCGAGGCCGTTGACAAGGTGATTCGTGATATGTGTCAAAGTCAAACATGCTCAATTAACATTGCCATTTCAACTGAACAATGCTTACAAATTATTGAATTTTATTATCAAAATTCGTGCTCTGTGAAAAAAGTTTTTCGCGCATTTCGACCATTTTATGATCGTCATAATCGATCTACTGAGCAAGCAATTCAAGCCATAGTGACCAAAGAGGAAAGAAAGAGTTTGTCTGAGAATGTTTCAAGATTATAATGACTATGAAATAAAGAGCTTGGCAGGGTATTCCATAAGCGACTTATACGGATTAGAAAGAAATCACTATATTTTATAATACGTTCCAAAGTGGGCTTGGGAGTATACTGATGAGCCTACATGGTGAGACGGGTGTTACTTTCAAAAGTTTGAAGGGCCTTGACATTAATGGCAATTTCAGTGGTGCACTGGTAGTGAAAATAGCAATAGTACAAGGTGAGACAGGAAACATTCGAAGGCATCAATTGGCTTTGTAAATTGGATTCACCTATAAGTTTTATCGGAGAATTTTGAATCCTATCTAGCAAGTGCAAGGAGGTCTTAGGGTCACCTGAATAAATGTGCTCATTATACTCCAATTTGGGGCGAATGCCTTATATATATTGAGGCCAGATCAAAATATGCAATATTTCCTTTCGTTTGAGGAAACCTAGGCATTTCGCAGTATTTTTTGCGACATCGAATATGTGGTCATTCTAACGTAAGTTGTCATTGGTACACATCCCGAAATTGGAAAGTTTATCGGTTTCGACGATGCAATGCTATTTATGGATAGTAGCTGGATGTTTAAATTTCGCTTTAATCTTGGAAGAATTAAATTCCACTCTGTTACTAATTAGGAACTCTGTTAGTAATTCTGTTTATATAGGAATTTAATGAGCTTAGCATATGCTGCAGTTCCCGTTCTACAGCCGAAGAGCACGGATACGAGTCTGGCAAAACATATGAAAAGCAGGAAGTACTATCGTCAGCAAACCAGAATATATTGAATTTGAAGTGGCAGACAGGAGATCATTGATGAAAATTAAAACCAGTTGCGGAGACAGAACAGAGCTCTACGGCACACCAGCATTTACTTTGTGAATACCATATAAGACTTGAAGCCATCGAAGGCAACTTGAATTGAATGTTCCGAAAGGTAGTTTATAATCCATTGAAGAAGGGGTCGTCGATCCCAAGTGCACGACAAAAGAGGGTGATGCCAAACTCTGTAAAATGCCTTAGAAATTCAATTATCTTGCTTTTGCCAGATCGATGTACGCTTTGGTTTCTCTCTGCGGTGGGACTTGCCATCAAATCACCACTAGACCTGTTGCTACGAAAGCGTAAGTCGTAGTGGCGTTCATTGAGAAGTTTTCGTGTTTCGAGATATTTAATGAGCTGGCAGTTTATCAGCGTTTTCATGACTCTGGAAAAAAGGATACAAGTGTTATGGTTCTGTATGAGGAGAGAGAAGAAGATTCGCCTTTTTTTGACGGGCTGGATAAATGCTGTTTTTCATCTGCTCGGAAAGAGTCCTTAAATATGTAGGATTGATGAAAAAGTTTATGCAGTGATTTTGCCAGTGTGGAAGAACACCCCTTCAGAAGATGGGGAGATGTACCATTTTGGCCAATTTGGACAAATGAAACAAAAAATATTTTTACTATCCATTTTTCTTATCATTTGTTTATTGATATTTTAAGATTGCATAAAAAATCAACCGAAAAAAAAACTTAAAATTCACAGGGTGTCCTGGCGTGCATGATTTCAACCCTTCTGGTCTTCTGAAACAAAAAAGCCGAACAAAAACAGCCCAAACCTTAGAAAAGTCAAAAAAAAAGTTTTCAAAAATGGTCGCCGTTTGAAAAAAAATTTTTTGGCATATTTTTTAACAATTTCGAATTTTTTAAAAATAGTAAAATTAAAAATTTTCCAAAGAACATTCACACCAAATTTTAAATAAATCTGTTTATTAGAACTTAAGATATCGTGCACGCCAACTCGAAAAAAGTATTGTAGTTTCGAGAAAAACGCGTTTAAAGTTTTGAGACGTGTTTTTGATGATTTTACATTCACGTATTAATATTGTTGAGCTGTATTGGAAAATCAAATGCCTTATTATTTATAATCTCTTCGTATAAGAATATCATCATTTAAAGTTATAACAATCTCCTTTATGGCTGTTCCGACGAAAATATGGGTGTAGCCCCACATCTTGGTTCAACTTTTTGATGCAATTAAGCCATTTTTCAGTTTACTTTCTCAACTGCTTCCGTTAATAGTAGCTTAAGGTCTTTCATTTTGAAGGTTTTGATTTTCTAAGATTTTTACGTTGCTCAGTTATTTACTGAAAAAAACAAAGTGAAACAATGAAAGTATTGAGACGTTGCAGTCATTCCTGATTCGTTTGAAATTTTTTCGTTTTTAGTCTTTCGGGTTGGTCTTGGAGAACCGAAAAAGTAACTTTCTAACCCTAACAGCCTCTTTACAGCTCGAGCCGTACTATGCTTTTTTTTTGGTCTGATACTCTTAATACGATGAGGGATAAAGCATCTCATTCCAAAGAGAATAGTGTCTGTGATCATATCAGCAGGGGCATCCATGTCGTTTTCAAGGAAATATAAAATTAAAATTTCTAAAGAAGCTGTAAAGTCCGCTCCAATTAGCATTCTCGTATTGCCATACCATATTCTTTTAGAAATCTTTTCTCCAACTGTGTGGTTAGTGTATGAGAAATTAGCTAACATGACACAATGGTCCGACGAGCTTAGAAGAAAAAGCACATCAACAGTATACTTATCATGGTGAGGAGTTAAAAACAAGTACACAGTGCTGGCGATATGACTATCAACGACTTTTATTCGCGTGGGCTTATTTACAAGCTGCGTCAAATTGTTTTCCGCAAAGAAGGTCCCAACACACCGTCCTTCGGATGTTGTCTGTCTAGAATGTTGAAGACACAAAAATTGTATATAGATTTAATATCGTAATAATGATTTCAGTATGAAGATACAGGGATACAATCTTTGAATGGAGTTAGACGGCTGCGAAATAAAAATTCTGATCTTCGTTTACTAATTCAAATTGCTGCAAGTTTTATGCCCTTATAGTGTACCAAAAAAATTCACACTCACAACCCGCTATCCTTCTAATTTAAAAAAAAAAAAAAAAAAAAAAAAAAACAACATTCAAGTGGGTATGACTACATTTATGATGCCAAAGCATGTGTTAAGTTTTTTGGAAAATGAGACAAAGCGAAAGGAGTTTTTTTTGTGTTTTCTTTCTAATACATGCTGTATTAGTTAAATTTACAACACCAATATGTAGTGTTTTACGAATTGAAAAATACATGATTTACAGATTTGTTTTAAGCCATATGTTTTACAACTAACTTTAATCTCGCCCTTCTCCTTCTCAAGCAATTTCAATTCCAATTTATTTTTCCATTTAAAGATGAAATACCATATAAATAAAATTGGTGTAGCAATTTGAACGTAACTCTCTTTTGAAATTTGAAATTTAAAAGTTTTGATAAAATTAAACTGAAGTTATAGCTAAAGGTTTTCCATCACAATTCACAACTTTATGAAACCTCTCTTGTGATCGGAAGAAAACCAGACATTGCGTTGGCTACTTCCGACTGCTTGTTTCCTTTGTCGAAGAATCTGTACAACGACAAAAGTTTATTACACAAATTGATATGGTCTACCGTATAAAAAGCTTTGGAGAAATCAAAGGGTTATAAAAGGCACTAATGTATGTGTCCAAAGCCTGGCGAACATCTCTGTCACAATTAAAATAGCTTACATACAATTGTGTATAGCACGAAAACCAAATTGTTTTGGGGGACAATACGTTTCGTTCATTTAGATAAGCATTCTATTGCATCTGCATGATCCTTTCGAATGCCTGAGGCATGACTGGGAGTACAGATGTGGGTCTGAAATCATTATTTTTAGGACTTTTGGCGACAGCTAATATTCTAGCAATATTCCCATCGGACTATGGGGCAAAATAGGCCTTTAGCTGGCAGAAAATAATTTTAATAAATTATTTCTCTTTCAAATATGATAGAGAATTAGAAGTGCAGAAGAATCATTTGAATTGCTTTAATTGCTTTAATTTTTTCCTCGCTTTGCGTGTCCAACTTGTTACGAGGTTTTTTTCCCATCAGCTGGAGGTGGTTTTTAAATTCTCTTCGAGCCTGGGACTTACTGCTTCGGCTCCAGTCTTCGTTTTGGGTCCGCAACAGTTCAGCCATGACGATGTCTGTGGTGCAATGTTTTGCTGAATGACTACCCGTCGGCGATTGAGAGTTCATAGAGCGTTTTTATGAATTCTATGGCATCTCTCATCCCTTACTATCCTCCAACATTTCCACTAGTGTTTTTATTTGTTCTCCTAGTTTGTAGAAAACAGATGGCTCGCTAGTTCCTTGCTACTGTGTTACCGCAGATTTTGGGACGACCGCGCTTTTCCTTTTCTTCGTACAGACGGGTTTGTGACTGTATTCGGTGACCTCTGCACCCTCGAACTCTTCTGAAAGGAGTTAACTCCATCAGTCTCCTTTACTATGTTTACAAATAAATTTACAAAATAAATTTGTTTGATTGTATTTGTTATTGTTGTTGATTTGTAGTAACATCGGGATGTCGTAGTTGCCTATGCAAGTAGTGTGGCCATGCGGGGGTTGACACATACACTTATGAGGTGCTGTGCCGGATCCAGATCTGTTCTAATAAGGAAAGTTTCATCTTGACCTACACCACCAACTTAATACTAGGTATACCTTTTAAAGTTTCAGAAAGAAAAAAAAATGACAAAGTCAACATTTTAAGAATTCAAAAAAAAAAAAAAAAAACTTTTGATACATTAATTTCAGGGCAAAATTTACTTTGAAAAAATTAAATTACTTATAATTACGAGTTCAACGATACAAATGGGATATCCATTTGTTATTCTTCACGCATAAATTTGAAAGACGTTATTTTCAATAGGAGTCAAAACATGGAAGCGTAATTCTATGCTTAAATATATAGATCAAAAGGGGATAGATTTCTTTTTTCTCATAATATTTCAAGAAATCTCCTCTTAAGGTCTTCGACACGTTATCCCGGTCACACCATAGTCAAGAATTGACTCCACTAGTACCAAATAAATGCAAAGTTTTCAAAAAAAGCTCATTTGACCAATTTTCAGATTAGGAGCAGAAGCACATCAAAAAATTATGCCAGGAAGTTGAACTTGGAGATAGGCGGCTATTACGCGAAACCTATGAATTGGTAGAAACAAATATGAATGAAGAAATTCTCAAATCGAATGTTTACCAAAATCATTTCTATGCAATAAGAACTTACAAGCTTATCTTTGAATTCGATCCAAATCCCCCTCCATAAAAAAAAAAAATACACAGCTAATTTATTGTCTCAGTTTAAGGAGGTAGGTCATCGCAAGGTCGTGCAATTGCTTACGTTCATGAAGCCATACAAAGTTTATATATCGTTCAGTCAGAACTTTGCTGGTACTATTAAATGTTGAATGATTTATTTTCACATTTTATATGTAACATATTTTCGTTATATGTATATGGTTTTCCAATAGGGACTTTGAATTTACTTTGTGAACGCACTCTTTCACTAATCATCAAACTGTCACTGTCAATTTATTCAGTTAACTCAACATTTTCATCATGGTAAAGTACACTAACGAGCAACGTCTGCAAATTATAAAAATTTTCTACAGATATTCGGAGGCGCAAAATCATCTTCAGTGACGAAGCTCATTTTTGGCTTAATGGGTTCGTCAATTAGCAAAATATGCGTTAATGGTCGGGTGAAAACCTACATGTGCCTCATGAATCACCACTTCATCCACAAAAAATAACTGTTTGGTGCGGTTTGCATGCCGGCGGCGATATTGGGCCATATTTTTTCGTCGACGATACCGATCGTCACGTTACTGTGAATGGTCAGCGTTATTGCGCCATGATCACCGATTATTTTTGTCCGAATTGGAAGATATGGACAACATGTGGTTTCAACAGGATGGTGCCACAAGCCACACAGCACACGCTACAATCGATTTATTGAAGAGTAAGTATGGTGAGCGTGTTATCTAAAGACATAGGCCAGTCGATTGGCCGCCTCGTTGGTGCGATTTAACGCCGCTTGACTATTTTCTGTGGGGCTACGTTAAGTTATTGGTTTATGCCAACACGCCGACGACATTGGAAGAGCTGAGAGCCAACATTGAACGGGAAATAGCGGCCGTTTCGGCCGAAATGTGTGGCCGAGTCGTTGAAAATTGGTTCCAACAAATCGACCGCTGCAAACGTGCCCGCGGTGGCCATATGAACGAAGTCGAGCTCCATTCATAAATGTTTTGATTGTACTTCAAGCCAATAATAAAGTTTTTAAAATATCTCAAATGGTTTGCCTTTTATTTAAAAAAAAAGTTGTAAAGTCGTTATTAGAAAACTCTATAATATAATTTACATAAGGGACCAATACTCGTGCTTAGGGCATAAAAAAAAGCGATTTAAAATTAGTTTAACTGCCTTTAATTTTTTTTTCTAACTTATTAGATAATGGTTTAAGCTAAACTGTACATGTACGTGTTAAGCGTTTGGTGACCTGGCCCGTAAATATCGTCCACCATCCAAACGCAATCCGGAAAAATAAAGGGTGATTTTTTTGCTGTTTGGTTTTTCAGTGTTCTATTTTTGACAACTCACGCGTGATTCGTGACATTATTATTATCAAGGGAACGATACAAATTAATTTGTAGGGTCAGGGATTTAACGCCGGAGTACAATGCCCATGTGGCGCGTTTTGTCAACAGCACGCGGAGTACTGATTTCCCATGTGGTTACCCACCTACGTACAAGCGCCCAACACTGCTTGATTTCGGTGATCTAGTGGGAACCGATGCTTTCAGTGCGGCGAGGCCGTTGACAAGGTGATTCGTGATATGTGTCAAAGTCAAACATGCTCAATTAACATTGCCATTTCAACTGAACAATGCTTACAAATTATTGAATTTTATTATCAAAATTCGTGCTCTGTGAAAAAAGTTTTTCGCGCATTTCGACCATTTTATGATCGTCATAATCGATCTACTGAGCAAGCAATTCAAGCCATAGTGACCAAAGAGGAAAGAAAGAGTTTGTCTGAGAATGTTTCAAGATTATAATGACTATGAAATAAAGAGCTTGGCAGGGTATTCCATAAGCGACTTATACGGATTAGAAAGAAATCACTATATTTTATAATACGTTCCAAAGTGGGCTTGGGAGTATACTGATGAGCCTACATGGTGAGACGGGTGTTACTTTCAAAAGTTTGAAGGGCCTTGACATTAATGGCAATTTCAGTGGTGCACTGGTAGTGAAAATAGCAATAGTACAAGGTGAGACAGGAAACATTCGAAGGCATCAATTGGCTTTGTAAATTGGATTCACCTATAAGTTTTATCGGAGAATTTTGAATCCTATCTAGCAAGTGCAAGGAGGTCTTAGGGTCACCTGAATAAATGTGCTCATTATACTCCAATTTGGGGCGAATGCCTTATATATATTGAGGCCAGATCAAAATATGCAATATTTCCTTTCGTTTGAGGAAACCTAGGCATTTCGCAGTATTTTTTGCGATATCGAATATGTGGTCATTCTAACGTAAGTTGTCATTGGTACACATCCCGAAATTGGAAAGTTTATCGGTTTCGACGATGCAATGCTATTTATGGATAGTAGCTGGATGTTTAAATTTCGCTTTAATCTTGGAAGAATTAAATTCCACTCTGTTACTAATTAGGAACTCTGTTAGTAATTCTGTTTATATAGGAATTTAATGAGCTTAGCATATGCTGCAGTTCCCGTTCTACAGCCGAAGAGCACGGATACGAGTCTGGCAAAACATATGAAAAGCAGGAAGTACTATCGTCAGCAAACCAGAATATATTGAATTTGAAGTGGCAGACAGGAGATCATTGATGAAAATTAAAACCAGTTGCGGAGACAGAACAGAGCTCTACGGCACACCAGCATTTACTTTGTGAATACCATATAAGACTTGAAGCCATCGAAGGCAACTTGAATTGAATGTTCCGAAAGGTAGTTTATAATCCATTGAAGAAGGGGTCGTCGATCCCAAGTGCACGACAAAAGAGGGTGATGCCAAACTCTGTAAAATGCCTTAGAAATTCAATTATCTTGCTTTTGCCAGATCGATGTACGCTTTGGTTTCTCTCTGCGGTGGGACTTGCCATCAAATCACCACTAGACCTGTTGCTACGAAAGCGTAAGTCGTAGTGGCGTTCATTGAGAAGTTTTCGTGTTTCGAGATATTTAATGAGCTGGCAGTTTATCAGCGTTTTCATGACTCTGGAAAAAAGGATACAAGTGTTATGGTTCTGTATGAGGAGAGAGAAGAAGATTCGCCTTTTTTTGACGGGCTGGATAAATGCTGTTTTTCATCTGCTCGGAAAGAGTCCTTAAATATGTAGGATTGATGAAAAAGTTTATGCAGTGATTTTGCCAGTGTGGAAGAACACCCCTTCAGAAGATGGGGAGATGTACCATTTTGGCCAATTTGGACAAATGAAACAAAAAATATTTTTACTATCCATTTTTCTTATCATTTGTTTATTGATATTTTAAGATTGCATAAAAAATCAACCGAAAAAAAAACTTAAAATTCACAGGGTGTCCTGGCGTGCATGATTTCAACCCTTCTGGTCTTCTGAAACAAAAAAGCCGAACAAAAACAGCCCAAACCTTAGAAAAGTCAAAAAAAAAGTTTTCAAAAATGGTCGCCGTTTGAAAAAAAATTTTTTGGCATATTTTTTAACAATTTCGAATTTTTTAAAAATAGTAAAATTAAAAATTTTCCAAAGAACATTCACACCAAATTTTAAATAAATCTGTTTATTAGAACTTAAGATATCGTGCACGCCAACTCGAAAAAAGTATTGTAGTTTCGAGAAAAACGCGTTTAAAGTTTTGAGACGTGTTTTTGATGATTTTACATTCACGTATTAATATTGTTGAGCTGTATTGGAAAATCAAATGCCTTATTATTTATAATCTCTTCGTATAAGAATACAATAAATTTATGAAACTATAAGGTTATTCTGTTTTCGTTAGCAGAAATATTTGAATCTACCTCCCTGCAGTAGTGTCTTCTAAAAGTCTGTACCGCCTTCCAATTTCTTTTTGAAAAAATCTCATCAGCAGGCAGATTCTGTAGCCAAACTAAGAATGCAACCGCTGCCCGAATACTGCCAGTTGTAGCCTCTACTCCCGCCACAACGAGCGTATTCAACCACTATTATTGTTCTTGATGCTTGTTTCACTGGTTCATTTATACTTATGAATAGACTATCAAGATTATTTACCTGAGCTCTTCTTTCCTGAGATAACTTAACTAGGCACCTTATCCAAAATATACTTTTATCTGGATGTTCGATCAATGAGTCGGTCTTGGAACCAAATGCTGGATGCAATATAATTTCTCCTCCACCTTTCTTTAAGTAGTCATCCGAAACTTTCAGCAATGTTAAATCGAACTGAACTCTTCGTCCAGATGCAAGCAGTAAGTTAATCGCTGTTCTTCTGGAAGCTTTAAACAAGGTCTCCTTGCTATTTGCAGTTGGTAGTCAATCTACTACTATTCGTGGGTTCCAAGTACGTTGTCTTCTGATAGGGGTTTTCGCTAATGCTACTGGCTTTACAATCTGTTTAACTAAAAAGTGTGAAGAAAGGTTATCAACTGCATTCGGTCCACAAAAAGTTGAAATCATAGACATGTGGACAAGAATTGTGCTTGGTGAATAATTCTCTTTAAAACGTGAGCTAAGTACTTCGCTACAATCGAACTTGTTGGAGAATTACAACTAAAATTGTTTACTTTTCACCATGCTATCCAGGCTCTGATTGTTTTTCTTCATTAGACCAACTTTCTTCTTGATACTCCACCTCAACTTTCCATACATTAAGGCTCAAATGTTCTACTCGTGGAGGTGATCGCCCTGTTCTTACATCTACTAACACCTATTGCAGGTTGTTGATTGTTTGTGGTGGTTCCAGTCCTCGAGCTCCCAGATTGGTCATTCAAAATACCTGTGTCCATGGCTGGGGGGGGGGCTACACTGAGATAGTGTCCACACATCGCTTTAGATGAGCCAACACTTTCGGTAAACGGTTTGGTGGCGAGAATACTCAGCCTGTGTCTATCTGTGCAATCTATAGAAACATATCAATTGACTACAGCTGTTCTTCTTGAAGCAAATAGATCTATGTCGGGTATTCCCCACCTTTCGAAGATGGAAACCTTTGCTGCCGGTAGAATGTGCCATTCAGGTATTGGTCGCCCCTTGAAAGTCGATATTTTATGCAATTCTACCTTCCCGGAAGGTAGAAGGCAGATATGGTTATATTGTACTAATCAAACAGGTGCAATATCTGATAAGTCAGATCTAATAGGCCGATTGACCTACCTGTCTGTCTGAAGTCAAATGTGTGATCCCCGTAGATCTGCTGGGCCACTTATAGCTCTGTATACCGCCTACATCTCCTTTATATTGGAGTGGCATCTTAACTGTTTTTTTGACCACTGACTTGACATAGCTAGCTCGTTTAATTGAGCACTTCATCCTGAGGCTGCCGCATCTCTGATTAAGAAATCGGTTACTCCCGATGGTGGCTCCGAGCCACCAATTGATCTTCTGGAGATTGGGAGATTGTATTGCTTGTCTACTGAACTTTCGAAGAAATATCTGAAGGCAACGACAGTTTAATCTTCCTCCTGGGATCACGAAGCTTGCAAAATTCAACTGCCCTAATACCTTCTGGAGGTATAAATTCCACCAACAGAAAATCGTCCAGATTTTCGGATTTCCGCAATCCAATATGTTATGGCTGAGAATAACCTGAGGGCTGAAGACCAAATGTGAGTTCGCCTCTGTATACCATTCTCAGAAAAGATCGGTGGCTTTCCAGAAATGGCACATGAAAGTAAACCTGTGATATATCTATTTTTACTATCCAATCGTTGTCCCATATAAAGTCTGGGCCGAGGCGTGAGAGATCAATTTGAAGGATCTTTCTATTACATAGTCGTTTAATGCTCTAAGGTCGAATACCACCTTGATCAAAGCTCCCCGAATTTATTCAGAAAATTAAAAATACAAGTTTATTCATCTAAATCTATATTTTCCCCTTCAAAGTAATCCCCATCGACTGCAACACACTTATGCCAGCGCTTGATCCAATCCTGGAAACATTTTTTATATTCGGTTTTAGGTGTGTCTATCAATACTTCCTGCGATTTTTCATTACCTCCTCTCGGCTACTGAAACGCATTCCACGTAGTGGTTTTTCAACTCGATTGAACAAAAAGAAGTCACAGGGAGCCAAATCAGGTGAATTCGGTGGCTGTTGTGTGGTATTTGTTGCATTTTTCATCAAAAAATTACGAATAATGATGGCACTGTGCGACGGTGTGTTATCATGGTGCAAAATCCACGAGCTTTCTGCCTACAATTCTGGTCTCTTTCGGCGAATTGCTTCACGCAAACGTCTCATAACACCCAAATAATACTCTTTGTTTACTGTCTGGCCTTCTGGCGAAAATTCATGATGCACTACACCGTTGTAATCCATGAAAACGGTGAGCATTGCCTTCTGTTTTGACTGAAAACGATGTGTTTTTTGTTTTGTCTCGGCTCATTTGGGGAACGTCATTCACTTGCCTGATGTCTGGATTGCGTGTCGTACTCATATAGTAAACCCTAGTCCCGTCTCTAGTAATGATCCTTTTGATGAATGTGGGATCGGATTCAACCTCGCAAACCGTCTCTTTTGCGACGTCAACACGGTCTCTTTTTAGCATGGAATTGAGGTCTTTTGGCACCAACTTTGCGGCTACACGACGGAAACCCAAATCATTAACCAAGATGTCTTGGACGGATCGATAGGCAATGTTCAAGTACTCCGCTATCTCTCTGATATCAATGGGTGACATAATCGATGAAAATGGATTCGAACACCACCAGAACGGATTACAGCATTGCTGAATATCAGTTTTCCGAAAACAGTCAACGACCTGCGTGGATTCTAGGCCATGACAAAATTGTACCGCCACAACCAATACAAATGTTTGTAGATTTTATCATACTTTCCGATTCAACAATTGTACACGAGTTCGACAGGCAACTCAAAACTACGAGGAGAACACATAAACAATCTTCTTCTACCATGGTGGCCACTAGTGTGGTAGTTTTTACAGAAAATAAACTAATTTATTTATATCAGGGCTCTAGACTTTTAGATTTTTAAGGTTGGAATCAAAGGTTCCATATTTCATTTTTGGCAGAAATTTTAATGCCAAACACAGAGATTAGGGAAATAATGCACTAAACACAAAGGAGAACCTACTTTTCAATTGGTGGGATCAGAATTATGTTTACCGAATTAACCATTCTCACCGAAATTGCGGGATCAAATAAATCTATTCACGGTATTCCTACCACTAAAATAAAGTACATGGGTCCTTCATATTGAAGAGCATGGAGCAAATGGTCACAATCAATGTGCGCAAAGCAGCTTTATGAATGCATCCTCTGTCTGAAATACAACATGTTAACCAACGAGGAAGATCTGGCGAGAGAATAAGCGTTGGACATTTTCATCGACATTGAAGGTACATTCGACTAAGTAACTTTTGATAGCATGTGAAACTCGGTCAGACAATACGGCGTAGAGGAATCACCAATTTTGTGGATCAATGCAATGCTAGTGAAAATGACACTGGATGCTCTCTGCGGCCAATATATGATGGCGGGTGTAAACAGAGGTAAACAAGGCGACATTCACTCTCCATTGCCGTGGTGCATACTGGTCGGCTCACTCCTCAACGTGCTCAATAGTTCTGACGTCTATGCATAAGCATATGCGGATGATGTAGCTGTACTGCCTGTTGGATCGTGTCTAACGACCGTTTGTTTTAAAGCGCAGGTAGTCCTAGACTTGGTTGAAGCTTGGTGCACAGTCAATTCTCTCAACACTGAGGTTGTTCCCTTTACAAGAAGGTGGAAGTTGACATGACTCTCCAGGTTGCCTGCAGAACAAATGAATGTCTCCCGAAGTCTCTAAGAGGTCAGCGGCCTTCCTGCTGTCCCTCAGTAAGGACTACTGCAGTCTGCTTACTGGGGTCACGATAGAGCACTACACTTTTCCTACTTTAAATTTTTTAATTTTAATTTTGGTGGAGGCGAATGCCCCCATATATTTGGCTTAAAAAAAGCTATAACTTAAAATTAAACTTAAACTAAAACTTAAAACTAAGGTTGGTTGAAGTAGTGAAGGAAAACGGATTAAAGGTAGGGAGTAGTGCGTTGGAAGTCAAAGACGGTAGGGTTCGAATTGATTTTTCGCAGCATACGGGAGATTGGTTCATTCGCGCCGTAGGTGTGGGGGGTTGGTAGATAGAAGAAACGAGGGGTGCGTAGATTACGAGGGTAAGTGCTGAGGAAAATATAGCTGTGAAGGGACGCGCGTTTAACGTGACCTAAAAGGAGTCGATGAATGAAGAGAAAGTCGGCTGCATCTCTGCGTTTCTCAACAGTATGGGTTCGAAACCGAGGGCAAACAATTTGAAAAGTATTGATCGATGAAAGATTTTATCGAAGGCTTTGCTAAAATGGGTTGCAACTACATCGACTTCGTTGCCATTCTCTAAGGAAGAGAGGGCAAAGAATACGAATTTAACGAGATTTGTGGTGGTTGACCTACTCTTTAGGAAGCCATGCTGTTAAAGGGCAATAAGTGATTTGCATTGAAAGCTTAGAGCTTCATACAAAATACTTTAGAAGAGTATAGTTGGTTATTTCATTCTTTGATCGTTTTCTGTGGATCGGGGTTATGAAGGAGGTTTTCCTAGCCTTAGGAAATTCTCCTTGAGAAAGGGATAGACGAAAGTAATTAGAAAGGGAAAGGAAAAGAGAGGAAAAACATTTTTTAAGAAATATGGCAGTGAGGCCATCTGTGAATTCGTCGTTGAGTTAGTGTAATTTACATATGATATAAGATGGGTCCAAGATGTGAGAGAGAAGTGGCCCTTGGAGAAGTTCAAAAGGTAACTAAAATATGATGGATCTGGTACAAAGGAGTCGTTGGTAAAGGATTGTTTTAAAAAGGGTGCCTGGAAAAAAAGCGAAGCATGGTAATCATCGGACTTTCTTTTGTAGTTAATAAATTGGAAAAAGGACTAAGGATCGTTTATAAGGTTGATATGCTCATTGTTAAGGTAGCGCTAGTAAACGGAATCGTAAAGTTTGGTAAAATGAAACGGAAAACGGAACGTAAAGGGAAAAAGAATTAAATATTTCTTTAAAAAAAATGAATAAGGCATAATTTATACTTAGGTTGTGAAAGTTAAAGAGGGATCTGCTGAGATAGTTACTTAATTTGTAAAAGTTTGCCTTACGAAAGTCGTGGGGAGAGTGGACTGGAATGAAGAGTTATGAAAAAATGAAAGTATTGTAGAAGGGGGAGGGGGGGGGTAGTTATCGATTGTTGAGAGAGATAAGGGACAAAGTGAGACTAAGGAGTTTATTGAATCTGTAGTAAATATAGGTCTAATTGCCTGCCCATATAATTGGATATACCACTGACTTGGCATAGACTTGAGTATATGTGCTAGGCATAAGTGTTACAAAATCCCATGACGTTTGCTGTGAAAGTGATGATGACACCGCGGGGCACTACTTTCGTGAATGTCCTCCTTACCCTCGCATCAGTCTGCGGATACTCGGCGCTGACATGGTAATGTAAAGTGACCTTGTCACATAAGGGTTGCAAAATTCTTTAGATCATCGTTAGATAAAACCAAGTAATGAGTTCGCTTTAACGACTATCTCATCAATATGCGAACAGAAGTAGCAGTAGCAGTAGCATTCTGTCCCTTTAAACTTCTAACCGTAATACCCATCTCACTATAATTGTTCATCAGTATACCCTTAAGCCCACTTTCGGACATACTCTAAAATATCGTAATTCGTCCCTATGCTACATAAATCGCTTATTGAATGCCCTGCTAAGCTCTTTATTTCCTAGTCATTACAACCTTCAAATATTTAAAACCAACGTTCATCGATATCTCTTTTTATCCTCTCTGATTTTCCTTCGCCCGCGCTGTGTACAAGCATTTTGAGGGTACTAAAACCCTTCAAATTATAATAACAAAAAAAAAGGTTGGCCATGATGAAAATAAGATCGAGGAAGAGATCGATTGGACGTACGTGACAAAGTCATATTTTGACATATGGAGATATTAATCTCTAAGCAATTTTTTAGACACCGAGTGGAAAAGATATAAAAGTCTTTTAGAAGGAGTATAGAGTATTGGCTGAAAAAAAACTATTATTCATCGCCAAATTTCCAAAATTGAATAAATGTAAGAATATACATATGTATTGTACAAGAATTGGAAAGAAGTCGAAAAATAATTTCAAATTTCAATTTTAAGAGCAAAGCAGTCTGGGCAGTCCAAGTCACTTCATCTTCATCACTTAACTGACAATTATTAAACAGAAACGTTGAAGGAGTTTTCAATAGTGAAGCGTACAAATACAGGGTGATTCGTCGCGAGGTTTGATTTATAATGTAAAATAAAACACAAATTTGAAAGTGAGCTTAAAATTTGTATTATCGGTTAAAAGATAATTCATGGCATTTACTTTTCGAGAATGACATCATGTAAATATTTGTAACGACTTCGTCTGAGGTGGTCTATTCGGAAGGTCTAATTTTGGGAGACTCGATCGAGCATAGCGACTGTTATCTCGCGGATAACACGAATAATGTTGACTTCCAAAGCGTAGCTGGCTTATTCCTGAAGACCTGAGACTTTACATATCCCCAGAGAAAATAGTCCAAAGGTGTGATATCGCACGGTCTAGGCGGCCAATTTACCGCAAAAAAACGTAAAATTAAGTGCACACGAAAATGATTTCTCAACAAGTCTATTGTTTCACGCGCTATATGGCTTGTAGCGCCGTCTTGTTGAAACCAGAGCTCACCGAGACCATGTGCTTGAATTTCAGGAAGCACATAGTCCGTTAACGTGGCACGATAGTGGTTACCATTGATGGTAACATTCTGATTTGCCCCATTTTTGAAGAAATGTAGACCAATGTTTCCACCAGCCCATAAGCCGCACCATACCGTTATTTGTAATGGATGTAATGGTAGCTCTTGGTACTCTTCGAGATGATCATCAGCCCAAATACGGCAATTTTGTTTATTAACGTATCTATTGAGCCAGAAATGGGCATCATCACTGAACAAAATTTCACGATAAAATACCGGACTTTCATTGAGTTTTTCCAGAGCCCTTTCACTGAAAATATGACGCAAATTCAAGTCCCATGACTTCAATTCTTGCACAAGTTGAATTTTTTACGCTTGTAGGCCGAGATCCTTACGTAAAATACGCCAGGTTGTCAAATACGCCAAGCCAAGCTGCTGAAAACGATGACGAATCGATTCGTCATGGTCTTCGCGTACAGTCTCAGCTACAGCTGCTATAGTCTCTTCACTACGTGCTGGATGTGATCTAACCGGTCGAGTATCTTCACTAATGTAAACTGAGACTCAAATTTGTGAATGGTATTGGCAAGAGTGATTTTAGTAGGTCGATTACGCTCACCGTAAGTTCCTCGAATCGCATGTAAAACAATTCTCACAGAACGCTGATTTTCGTAATAAAGTTGAACAATTTGGAGACGCTGTTGTGGTATGAGTCTTTCAATAATGACTTGCCAAACAATACTGAACAAAAATGACAAATCAGTTTGATAGGAGTCACGCCTGATCTGTCAAAAAAAGCCTATTAAAAATCAAAACTCACGATAAATCACCCCATACTAGGATTAAACTATTCCTGCAAAAAAGGTCATACCACACAAAATAACAGCAACCAATATCTGAATTTTATGGGTAAGTAACACAAATAACTCCACAAAATACCAAATCTCCGCTAAATTTTCAGCAAGATACAATTTCAGTGCATAGGTCAAAGTTTGTAAAATGTTTTATTTTAGATAATTAAGTTAATATCTTAGATTGACTATTGATAATAGATATGAATATTATGGAAAACGGAAGGGTGTGCCTATTAGATCTGTTAATGCACGTGAATTATTATCACTAAAAACTTAATATGGCAAATCGAATGCAACGAGTTATAAGGGTATACAAAAAAATTAAAAACGAAAACTATTTACTAATTCTACAATACAATGTTTCTGCTTGCTAACTTTTTCGCATCTAAATTGGATTCTTTTTATTATTTTCGCTGTAGGAAAAAAGATAGCCATTGCTAAGTTGTTTGTTCTCTTTTATATGTGATATCTATATATATGCTTTCATTATTATAATTTTAAATTATTAAATTCAATGAATTTCAAAAAACAAAAAAAAAAAAATCGTTTCTTCTTCATTTTTTATGCAAATAACACTAGTTGTTATCGTTCGTTAAAAAATATGGGCAATTACGATAGTATATATAGTATATGAGCTAATATCAAATTCTTGAAATGCAAATAAATATAAGCTTGTATTCTATTTTATGCCAATAAATTATCCAAGTATATATGGTTACTTATTCATATATTTTCATTTGCTCTAAGCTTGCTCTACGACCAATAATCATTTCACTCTTGCAAATCTATTTTTCCAGATATTCCAAAGTACGATTAAATTTTAAAAATAGTCTATAAATTCATTCTGCAATTTTTGCCTAAATCAAAAAATAAAAATAACAAGTACACTATAAAAGAAAACTAAACAATTTATCAAGTTTGCTCATCCTTATACAGAGTATTTGTCTGCCATACAATAAGCATAGAAATCAAATAAAAGCCCACAGGAAAATGTAATTATATAGGTTTTATTGGACTATCCTTGATAAATTTTGATCAGTTTACAAAACAATCAATGCAACGAAGTTCGCAATAAATGAAAAATAAAACTCAACTTTAGTATTCGCTTCCAATTCAATAGAGTTGGCACAACAATTTCAATCACAATTCTTTACTGCTAGTACATATTTTCACTTTAAATTTTTTAACAAATCTTTAAAACATTGCATTTTATTGTAATTGCTGACCCAATGTTAAAAGTAATATGCATTACATACATACATACATTTGAACTTTTAATATAGTTGATTTTATTTTACCCTTCAATTTCCAATTATTGTTTATATATTTTGTTCTAAATTGTTTCTGAGAAGGAAATTCTTTTGATTGCACGTTAGTAATATTTTCTTTAAATCAAATCAAATGCATGTCCTTTACTTTATAGACATTTAGCATGACTCTTTTATCGGGATCAATCAAATCCAAGCAAAGTGTAAGATTATTTTCATACATATGTAAAATATAATTTTTAAACTTATATCAATTTTGTCAGTGTAGTTGTTTGTATATAGTTCTAATAAGAACTAATTTAATTACCAGTAATTAGTACGTTCTTCTCTAATCTCTTTCAATTATTTTCGTTTAACAGGTTATATTTAGTCAATCATCAGATCTCATGGAACGACAATCATCAGCAGCGTCTAGCACAGAAGAGACATCAGGACCACAGGGTGATCTAAGTAGTGGTTCACGGCGAGATGACGGACAACCAGATTTTACAGTTTTTAAAGATTTTGATTTCCTTGAGTACGAGGATAGTATAGCAGGAGAATCAACAGATAATTTCAATTGGGGTGTTCGTCGGCGTCCAATTTTCGAAGGTGATAGCGATGCAGTCGGAGCAGTGGGATCTAAAAGCCATACTAATCTTGATGAGAGTTATAGTGATAAAACTCCTATACTTAGTAAACGAAAGCGACAGACAGCAGACGACTCTTCGGATGAGGAAGTCGAATCGGAATCTCCTTTAGACGAGGATCATCGCCACCCATTCCTTAAGTCACCATTCCATATAGGTCATCCAACTTCATTGAGTTTGAGGGAACGCCACCGACGAAATTCAATTTCTCGCAGCGATACAAGTGGTTCCAGTGCAGGTGATTTAGGGGATATCACCCCATGCAATGCATCGCCTCACTTACCAGGTATTCTTCGTTTCGGCGCACCTATACGAGACGAAGCTGAAGAAAATTGGAGAAAACACCTTCAAGCGATGCTTTTTAACCAGCCGTCTGCAGATGCTCCTGATTTGCTTCTTCAACTTCATAAATTGATTAAGGAACTTACTTTTAAATCCATTAGCATAGCTAGAGAGTCAAACAAATTTTTCTCTGGTATAGGAGCTCAACTGGGAAACCAAATTTCTCAATTTACTGACATGTTAAGCTATAAAGCAGATCCTCCGATGATTTGGTGTAACCAATCTCAGCCAACCACTCCACGTCTGATTGAAACATTACGTTTTAATGTGTTGGAAATACAGGAACATTTGGAGACCTTTTTCGACAGAAAGGATCAAGTTTTAGAAGTACGTAATTTGAAATTCACTTTATATATGTATAGCATTTAAGAAATTGATAATTTACAAAAACAAAAATATAGTGTCTTGATTCCGTAAAAACTTCTTGCAAATTATCCCTGTTTACTGAAATTGTTGATCAAACCGGGACAGATGGTTTAAGTTCATGCAGTTTTATGCCATTCGATCCAGCTACTGCGGAGATTGTCTTAGATTTGGGACGAGCACTTTATAAGTTAATGTTTCAACTGCTACTTCTTATTGAATCAAATCATAAAATAGCTTTAAATATTGTCAATAATTTTCGGCATAATGAGAAGGTAATACCAATTTAGAAGTAATAAAAGTAACAAATAAATACTTTAATGTTTTAGATGTTGGACATATCGGAGTTATTTATTCTGGTTCGCGAGGCCCTAATGCGTTCTATTAATGAATCTGAGCAAGATTCGTTAGATACGTCTACCTCAACAGAAGGGGACCATACGCCAACTCCTTCACCGGGGCTGCCAATGACAAACACTGAATTTGAAACTACTTTACATGAGCTCATGGACAACCAGAAATGGTCGGATGCTGTCGCGCATGTGCGGCAACACAAAAGAATATCAACATTGTCTATATCAAATTCGAATCTTTCTATATTTTCTTATACTAATTTGGATAGTCGTCTTCGATATGATGACGTTATATTTATACTTAATATATATTCGCAAAGACTTTTAAAGGATCGCACAGGTATAACAAATTTCTAAAAACAAAATGTTCTAATATAAAATAATTTTTTTGCAGATGCCTTTATATTTTCAAAAACGAGTTCTGAGCTAATTGAAGTATATGGGATTTTATCAGAAAATCTTTATCAGGTATCAAGCGCTCTAACCGCAATGGAAATAAACATGAAAAATTTTTCAGGAGTCTCCACAACGTCTAATCGTGAAGGAAGTGACGTTGTGACAATCCTTTAAAAATAAAAATAAAACAATTTATAGTTTAAATTTTGCACAATTACAGATTGAATGTTGAATTTTAAAACATTCAATTTAACATCTAAGAAAATTTAAGCTTTTTTAGCATGTAGATAATTTAAGTACCTAAGATGAAATAAATATTTAATAAACTCACATTGGTGTGACTATGTATTTAGTTATTATTGATGAACAAGTAAAATTCGAACTCCACAAATGCAAAATGGTTCACAATAAATCGGCCGAATTTATTAAAATGTATTCGATTGGTTCTGCGGAAGCAGATGCGTAGGAGAAAAAAATTGTAACTAATAAAATGTTTGATGTAGCTTAACAAAACCCAAAGTTTTTATATAGGGTTTTCCAATAGGGACTTGACAACTTTGAATTTAATTTGTGTACGCACTCTTCCACTAATCATCAAACTGTCACTGTCAATTTATTCAGTAAACTCAACATTTTCATCATGGTAAAGTACACTAACGAGCTACGTTCTCCGATTGCGTTCTGAAAAGATGCGCCAAGATGATGGATTTCATCGCAAAATCATCTTCAGTGACGAAGCTCATTTTTGGCTCAATGGGTTCGTCAATAAGCAAAATATGCATTATTGGTCGGGTGAAAACCCACATGTGCTTTATGAGTCACCACTTCATCCACAAAAAATAACTGTTTGGTGCGGTTTGCATGCCGGCGGCGTTATTGAGCCATATTTTTCCGTCGACGATAACGATCGTCATGTTACTGTGAATGGTCAGCGTTATCGCGCCATGATCACCGATTATTTTTGGCTCGAATTGGAAGATGTATTGAAGAGTAAGTATGGTGAGCGTGTTATCTCAAGACATGGGCCAGTCGATTGGCCGCCTCGTTCGTGCGATTTAACGCCGCTTGACTATTTTCTGTGGGGCTATGTTAAGTCATTGATTTATTCCAACATGCTGAAGACGTTGGAAGAGCTCCGAGCCAACACTGAACGCGAAATAGCGGCCGTTTCGGCCGAAATGTGTGGCCGAGTCGTTGAAAATTGGGTCCAACGAATCGACCGCTGCAAACGTGTCCGCGGTGGCCATATGAACGAAGTCGAGTTCCATTCATAAATGTTTTGATTTTGCTTTAAGCCAATAATAAAGTTTTTGAAATATCTCAAATGGTTTGCCTTTTATTTAAAAAAAAAAAGTTGTCATTATTGGTCGTTATTGGAAAACCCTATATCATATTTTCATATATTTTTTTTTATTTTTTTTTTTTAGGAAGCTTCTAAGAATTATAACAAAACTTCTACAGTATAAGAAAAAACTTTAACACAAAAGGACCTCTAATGACAGATGCAAATCATTTGAAAAATTTATCTTCAAGTTTGACAATCTTTTCTCCTCAAAATTAAATTAATTTTTTATTTTTGAATGTTTTTGAAAATCGTACCAAAACGAAGATAAGAATAAAAACAATCTGAACTTATGATATGAGTTGTAAACTGTTTCTTATTTGTTCTGTTGTCGTTTTTGGTAGATTTGAATTTTTTATATTTTATGGACTGCTCGTTAGCTTATTTTCAAATATAAGAATCATGTATCGACCTTTATTAGAAGCCACGTCCTTTCATTCTTATTTCTATTTTAAATATTTTGATAAAAAAATAAAACCCTTCAAACCTTACTATAGTTCAATATTGAATTTTTAATGATTAAGTTTGTTTCAAAAGCGAAAAGGAAAATCTTCACGAATAGAACAGTGTAATAAAAATCGGACTAATACGAGAAAACTCTACACGAAATATAAGAACGATCCCAATGGTCTGAAAATTTTTCAACGAAAATGGACGAATAAAAGAAAAATCTGGAAGAATTAATATAGATTCTACAGAAAAAGTTCGAAGAATTGATGACAATTTCGAAAAAATATAGATAGAAATGCCGGACGAAAAATTCGAACAAATGAACAACAAAATTGTACAACTGGTAAAAAAGCTGGAAGTAATGCGAAAGCAGAAACAACAAGAATGACAGGTCTAAGTAGGTTGGGATTGAAGCCTTCCTCATTCGATGGCCAGACCTTTTGGTCTACGTATAAGAAGCAAATCGAGATATATGCTTATGCAAACAACTGGGGCAATAAGAAAAAAGTGCTTTGCGCTAACCATGGCCTTTCACGGGCTTGCTCCAGAATAATTACAAACAATCGACAGGGCATTGAGAAATGGTTTGATGATTGCCACATAACCGACGCCTTCAAGCAGACGTCAATATATTATAATGGCACATTTAAATTTAAATTTAAATTCGAAGCGATTTTTTTTAATTTATTCTTACTTTTCACTTATTTTTTTTTAATTAATTAATTTTTATTTATTTATTTATTTATTTCAATGATTGGAATAAAATCTTCCTACTCAATTTTTAGTTCAACCTAACAGTCACCGACTGACTTTCGTTCTGTGCTTATCGTTCGAACCGATAGCTTTCTATTGTGTGCAAATACAAAGACATCTCTATTCTAACAGTACCCCGTTAAAAATAAGTTTATTTACCACTCATTCACTTCTCCGTACAGTTCATCATTTTTAATTTCGCGAGTGTTAGTTGCTCCTTCCACCATGGCTTTAGGGTCAAAAACAAAGGCGGGCAATAGGTTTAGTACGCTTTCAGAAGTTGTGCTCAACGAACTTCGTGAAAAAAAGAAAACAATAACCCATTGTAAGCCCACGATCCCTTCGCTGATCTCCCTAAAATCAATATTAGCGAAAATCTAAGATTCATAGTCATTACTTCTGAAAGTGAAACTAAACCTCTATCGTCAGTGAGCATTGTTGCTCTGAGAATTTCTTAGATCTCACAACTAAGAGACGGTAAAGATCTTAATCCTCGCAAGAAATCAAACTGTTGCCGAAAGGTTCATTGCCACGAAAAAATTGTCTAACCTCTGCCCTGTATCCATCACTCTGCATAACCAACTTAACCTGTCAAAAGACATTGTATACGTCCCATGGCTTATAAATGTTCCCGAAACATTGTTCTCGTAAATGAAAACCCAAAAAGTTACTGAAGTGTACAAATTTACGCGATAGATTGAATTAAATCAACGACTGTCAGAACGAATGCTTTTCACTTCCGAAACATTTCCAATTCCAAACAATGTCGAAACTGGCTGGTAGAATGCCAAAGTTACTGAGTACATTCCGAACTCCATGCGATGCCGAAATTGACAGTTACTTGGTTACACCACTAAAATATGTAATAATACTCCCATATATGCAATTATCCATTACACACCAATTCCGAATGCAGCCGATCCATGTGCGCGAATTACTTGGATTCCCATCCCTCTTTATCAAAAGATGATGATTTTTTGATGATTGATTCTATGAAACAGATTCTAAAAATTAAAACCCAGAAAAAGTGTAGCATAATAGATGCTAAACGCATCTACAAAGGACAGTTCCTTTCACAAGCCAATACAAATCATTACTTATTTGCCAACATAACAAAACAAGCTAATCCGCTGTTGGATTAAAAAAAGCTAAGCAAATTAACACAACTCCACTTACTTCCAACGAAAGTCTACCACAAAATTCTTCCATGAAGCACACAAGTCTGAAAGAAACAAATAATTCCAGCACCCACACTAATCTATCTCACTCTAACTTACCTACCCCTCTAATCTCTTTAAGTCCACATAAGGCATACTATCATCAAGCTCTTATAAAGAACAACAAATACTTTGTTCCTATAGAAGATGATGACAGCAAATAGCACAAAAAAAGAACTAATCTTAATAACTCCGACTCCGCTGGTCGGGTATTAAATCGTCCGAGCTTGTCCGTTAAGTACCTCAAACTTACCAAATACACATTTTACACCATATAATTATTCATCATCACACTTAAATATAACATACCAAGCCCCTTCCACACTTTCATTGTTGCCAGCCAATAAAAGAACGTGGATTCTTAGTCATAAAAATATAGTTCTCGTTAGTTTGCTATGGAATATGAAAGGTTTCACAAACAATTACAATGAATTTTTGATTTCTAGGCACAATCCATGTATTGTAAATCTCGAAGAAACTCATTATCCCTATAAATCTAGTCCTATTATCCCTAAAATTTTCGAGGATTACTTTTTAAATTTTCCTATTAAAACATTCCACATGAACAGGTCAACATTAATTCGAATCTCTTAGTGTTAGCACTAGAGGTTCGACTTAAAATAAAAATCACATACATATTGTACATAAATCTGTATCTTTCACCAGATCAAGCCATCACGAGGTTTGATTTTGAAAATATTCTAACGCAGGTCCATGGCCCAAAAAATAATAGGAGGAGATGTTAATGATTGGAGCGCCCTGTGGGACTCTTGACGATCTGCACAACAGCGATCATTTCCCCATATTAGCTACCTTCATACTAGGTAAAAAATATAATAAAGACAACTCTACTCCTCCCAAGTTAAAATTCAAAATTGATCAAGCAAATTGGGCAGAATATACGAAATTTACTACAGACATATCAGCGGGCTCAGTAGCTAGCAATAATATCAACAGTTCTGCTGCCATTTTTCAAAAATCTCCGAAAAGCCGCTAACCTAACAATACTCCCAAACTAATCCCAAACAATTCGAAAATACTGTCCCATGGTGGAACACGGACCTCAGCAATCTAAGAGACAAAAAAGTTAAAGCCTGGAAAAAATTAAAAAAAAAAAAAAAAAAAAAAATGCCAGTACAGAAAACTTTATCTCGTTGAAGAAAGCGAATGCAATCTTCAAAAGAACACTTAAAATGAACAAAACAAAAAGTTTCAATGACTTCACATCATCTATAAATCCTTATTCTTGTATAAGCAGTATTTGGAACAAAATAAAACGAATCTGTGGCTCAGCTACGCCTCATTCTATCGCGTGTATTGAAACTAACTCAGGTTCTCTCGTCAACCCTATAGAAATTAGCAATCATTTTGCAGCTACTTGGTCCGATTATTCTAAGGACACCAACTTCCATATGAATTTTAGATCAAAAAAAGAAGAAAGCCTAAGCATCGTACCCCTTCCGTTTACCAATCCTGCCAATGATGATCTTGAGCAAACTTTTTCATTGCCCGAATTAGAATCCTGTCTCAGAAAACTAAAAGGGAAGACAACAAGTAGGGACAGACTTTCCTACCCTATGTTTAAAAATTTGTCAATGGAAGCAGAAACCGCTCTTATAAAACTTTATAATAAAATTTTTGACACAAGTATAATATCGCAATACTGGAAAACAGCCACGATCATCCCCATCCCAAAACCAAAAAAAAAAATTAATAAAGTTAACGGTTATAGACCAATTTCCCTCTTACCATGCATCTCGAAAATTTGGGAAAAATAATATCAAAACGTTTCCCTTGGTACACAAAATACAAAAAATTAATTGACCCAATTCAAGTAGCTTTTAAGCCGAAAAGAGGATGCCAAGACGCTTTACTACACATTCACAGCTGTGTATCTCCAACGCCATCTCAGCAAAAAATCATATAACAATACTCGCTCGATTTCGATAAAGCATTTTATAGAATAATAGTTCACTTAGTGCTAACAAAGTTGAAAGAATGGCGCACAGGTCCGAAAATGTTTGGGTATATCAAGGCTTTCCTTTCCAACAGAAAATTTTGTCTTAAAGTAAACAATGCATACTCTCAACACTTCCCCCTACACAATGGTATCTCTTAAGGATCATCCCTATCAGTAATGCTATTTTTGATAGCATTCAATGAAATCAGCAATATTATTGATAAGTATAAAATTTGTTTGTATGCTGACAATGTTTATATACTTTGTAAAAATAATGACCTAGAAATATGTAAGACAATTTTTTTTTAAATGTACAATATTAAAAGATTTGGAAGAATGGTCTACCTTTTCAGGTGCAAATTTGTCATTACAAAAATGTAATACATTCCATATTTGTAAGAAAAGACTATGTCCAAACTTTAACCATAGCATAAGTAATTTAGAACTAGAATCTGTCAATAAATTAACCTTTAATAATAAATTCAAGTGGAAAAACCACTGTATTGAATGAAAGAAAACACTTGCTGTAAGGCTTAATATTATTAAATTTGCCATATATCATCAAAAATATGTAAAATCCATATAAACACACTACGCTATTGAACTTAAATGTTAGTATTAAATAAAATGGGCTCAGCATCTGTGGAAATAGTCCAAAATCAACTCTCAACATCATCAAGCTTACGTACAGGCAACGAAAAAGTCAATCAATGCATTTGCAACAATTCCAATAAAAAATATTTTGGCCTAATCTTTCTTACCAACAGTCAACGAAAGATATGAGAAAATAACTCTTAAACTAGTGGCGAAACTCCTGTTCCCTTCAAAATCCCTAATAATCAAGAACTCCATTGCCGCTAAGCGGTCAACCAGTAAAAAAATCCCATCAGCGATTTTAAACATTTGAAACAGCATATCAAAATTCAACCTGCCAAAAAAAAAGATATGCTGAAGCCTAACAATAGCATACTCTCCCTGGTTGTGCAGACCTGAATCCTTCGAAATATCTGTACCCAGATACACAAAAAATGTATTTACCAGAAAAATCTCAACGCCATTGAAAATGTTTTTTGTTTTTTTTTTTTAATTTTTTTTTATCTCATAACTTTATTTTATTGTATATTAAACACTTAAAGCTAAAATATACATAACATAAATATTGCATAGTTACTTTTTACATTTCTGAGTGATAAAGTGAGATACAATCAATTGTCGAAGACAAGGGGCGAATGTACTTATCATTTTATATTGTAATTATAAAAAGAATAAATCTATTGATGGGGAAAATATAGGGTGATTCATCGTGAAGTTTGATTTATAATGTAAAATAAAATACATAAATTTGAAAGTGAACTTACAATTTTTATTATCGGTTAAAAGAACAATTCATGGCATTTACTTCTTGAAAATGTTGGCCACGACTACGTCTAAGGTGGTCCAGTCGGAAGATCCAATTTTGTGCGAATTGTTTCAGCATAGCGGCTGGTGTCTCGCGGATAACACGAGTAATGTTGGCTTCCAAAGAGTCAATTGTAGCTGGCTTATTCCTGAAATCTGAGACTTTACATATCCCCAGAGAAATTAGTCCAAAGGTGTGATATCGCATGATCTAGGCGGCCAATTTACCGTAGCAAAACGTGAAATTAAGTGCTCACCAAAATGATTTCTTCACAATTCCATTGTTTTACTGTATGTTGTTTCACTCTTGTTAATCCCAGAGTTCACCGAGACCATGTGCTTGAATTTCAGAAAGCACATAGTCCGTTAACATGGCGCGATAACAGTTACTATTGACGGCAATATTCTGATTTGCCTCATTTTTGAAATAATATGGACCAATGATTCCACCAGCCCATAAACCACACAATACCGTTGTTTTTAATGGATGTAATGGTAGCTCTTGGTACACTTCGGGATGCTCATCAGCCCAAATACGGCAATTTTGTTTATTAACGTATCCATTTTGAGAGAAATGGGCTTCATCACTGAACAAAATTTCACAATAAAATACCGGATTTTCATTAAGTTTTTCCAGAGCCCATTCACTGAAAATATGAAGCAAATTCAAGTCGCCTGGCTTTAATTCTTGTACAAGTTGAATTTTTTACGCTTTTAGGCCTCACTCGAAGTTGTCGAATACGCCAAGCCACGTGACGTATTGAGCATTCGCTTAAAATTGCGAATGGTATTGACAATAGTAGTTGTAGTAGGTCGATTATGCGCACCGTAAGTTACTCGAATCGCACGAAAAACATTTCTCACAGAAAGATGATTTTCGTAATACAGTTGAACAGTTTGGAGATGCAATTGTGGTGTGAGTCTTTCCATGATGACTTGTCAAACGATACTGAACAAAAATGATAGAGCAGTTTGATAGGAGTCACGCGTGATCTGTCAAAAAAAGCCTATTGAAATTCAAACCTCACGATGAATCACCCCTTATAAAGCAAATTCATCGCAGATTTCACCCTTGATATTAAAGAGCATAAATTTCGTTTTATTACTGATTAACATCTTATGTTGCTTGAACCATCTTCTCAATATAACTCTAACTCTAATTAGAATACGAAAGAGCAGTATCGTTAGCAAATGTTGTAATTTTGCCTATAAAGGGTTGGATAAACAACGAATTGACATATATTAAAAACAGAATTGGATCCAAAACAGATCCTTACGGAACACCTGCATTAATGAAATTCTGTGAACTAACAGTTTTTGATTTTTAGTATTTGCTTTCAATTTTTTTGATTAGGGGTAAACCAATCATTAACAAAGGCTCTGAAACCGCATCAAAGAGTTTATTTAATAGCAAAGTGTGGTCCACCATATTAAAAGCTTTGGTGATATCTATGAAAAAAGTAGTTGGAATTTCAAATGAATTCAAACAGTTGTATATCGTATGTATATCGTATTTCAACAGTCATTTTAACGAAGCACTTTCCGTAGACCTTCCACTTCAGAAACCAAACTGGGAAAGACTAAAAAAATTGGTCATGTCTAAGAAAGCTTCAATTCTAGACTTTATACCTCGTTCAAAAACGAAAAACCATACACGCTTTGCTGTAACAACAGACAATGGTGAACTCATTAGGCAAGGTCTTATTATTGAATATGCATCAATCTTCTCTGCGCAAAAACAAGCGATCTATGAAGCCTTATAAAACGCCACCAACACATGCACCGGCAGCCTTTCAGTTATCCACGCTATCACGAACCTGAACAAAACTACCCCGGCTGTAATGAAACACATATGCATCTAGGGTAATGAATTCGCGGACAAAGCTGTTAATTACGCCAACAAAACTCCTACAATCTTATTCAACAAATACAGTAACGATGACCTATTTAGAAAGCGAAACCACTCAGGTCAGCAGCTGGACATACATACATCACTACTCCAGGATAAACAACAGCAAAAAAAACCCTATATACCTAGTCCAAACAGCCAAACTGACAATTACAAATTTTGTACGATTTCGCTTCAACATGCTCGAGCTGTTCGGAAACACTAGACATCAGACACCTTCTAGCCCATTTCAGGCGTTCCTGTTCCAAACAATGACGACAACATCTACGAAATTCTTTAAAATATCAACATTAAAAAATTCCAAGAAATTTTAACACTACAAAATTTATTTACATACTATCAAGCCGAAAGCACCGGCTTGTGCTCTCCAAAAATTATATTGTACTAACTTAGAAATTTAAGATTACTATGTTAGCCTGTATAAATAAATAAATAAATAGTTCAACATATTTGACTTAACTAAGCTATTTTTTACTGTCAACATCCAACAACTCAGCTTTCACCACATTTTCTTCGAAAAATATGCTATTTTCTCTAAGCCACGTTTTGATTTCTTCTTTTCTGAAGGAAAATGAGTTCGCTTTGTTTTTCTTCCAAATTATACGTAGCGTTATCTATCAATATAAGGGAGTTGGGTTCAAGTATAAGGCATTTTCAAAATACTTTTTCATGCCATCTGTTTTCTACAAACTAGGAGAACAAATAAAAACACTAGTGGAAATGTTGGAGGATAGTAAGGGATGAGAGATGCCATAGAATTCATCAAAACGCTCTATGAACTCTCAATCGCCGACGGGAAGTCATTCAGCAAAACATTGCACCACAGACATCGTCATGGCTGAAAACTGTAGCGGACAAAAAAGGAAGACTGGAGCCGAAGCAGTAAGTCCCAGGCTCGAAGAGAATTTAAAAACCACCTCCAGCTGATGGGAAAAAACCTCGTAACAAGTTGGAAAGCGAGGAAAAAATTGCAAAAGGTTATAAAACCGACCAGAAAAAGGCCGAAAAGCCAGCCATTAATGACAGAAAACCATAGGCAAAGGTCATAAAAATGGAGAAAATCGACACGGATTATTATTAACTTCTTGCCTTAAAAATTCAAGTTGGCTATCCAATCCTTGGAAATTTGAACTCTTCATTATATTGTAAAGGTCTTGCCTTGTTATAGTCAAGATTTTGGAAGTTGTTCGGCCTAAGATGTATTTATAAAAAAAGTTTACAAAAAAAAAATCCTATTTTTTCTGAGAGTGACGTCACCAACAAAAATGTATACTACATGAAAGGGAGCGAATAAGAATAAACAAAAATTATAATTTTTGAAAACAGACAAAACACTGAACATAACGATATTAAATACTGTGCAGCAACTCACGGCTAACACAGATTTCAGATAAATGCAAAAATAACACATCTTTTTTTACACTTTTTCTATTTTCAACCGCAAATTAAGAAAATAATTTTTTTTTTTGTTAACTAAAAACTTAAAAATCACACCTGAGCTTACTGATTTAATAGCAAAAATGTATTTTGATCCAAGTAAGGGAAAAAAAATTGCACACAATCAATTAAAGCAATTCAAATGATTCTTCTTCACTTCTAATTCTCTATCATATTTGAAAGAGAAATAATTTATTAAAATTATTTTCTGCCAGCTAAAGGCCTATTTTGCCCCATAGTCCGATGGGAATATTGCTAGAATATTAGCTGTCGCCAAAAGTCCTAAAAATAATGATTTCAGACCCACATCTGTACTCCCAGTCATGCCTCAGGCATTCGAAAGGATCATGCAGATGCAATAGAATGCTTATCTAAATGAACGAAACGTATTGTCCCCCAAAACAATTTGGTTTTCGTGCTATACACAATTGTATGTAAGCTATTTTAATTGTGACAGAGATGTTCGCCAGGCTTTGGACACATACATTAGTGCCTTTTATAACCCTTTGATTTCTCCAAAGCTTTTTATACGGTAGACCATATCAATTTGTGTAATAAACTTTTGTCGTTGTACAGATTCTTCGACAAAGGAAACAAGCAGTCGGAAGTAGCCAACGCAATGTCTGGTTTTCTTCCGATCACAAGAGAGGTTTCATAAAGTTGTGAATTGTGATGGAAAACCTTTAGCTATAACTTTTTAATTTTAATTTTAAGTTTAATTTTATCAAAACTTTTAAATTTCAAATTTCAAAAGAGAGTTACGTTCAAATTGCTACACCAATTTTATTTATATGTTATTTCTTTAAATGGAAAAATAAATTGGAATTGAAATTGCTTGAGAAGGAGGAGGGCGAGATTAAAGTTAGTTGTAAAACATATGGCTTAAAATAAATCTGTAAATCATGTATTTTTCAATTCGTAAAACACTACATATTGGTGTTGTAAATTTAACTAATACAGCATGTATTAGAAAGAAAACACAAAAAAAAAACTCCTTTCGCTTTGTCTCATTTTCCAAAAAACTTAACACATGCTTTGGCATCATAAATGTAGCCATACCCACTTGAATGTTGTTTTTTTTTTTTTTTTTTTTTTTAAATTAGAAGGATAGCGGGTTGTGAGTGTGAATTTTGTTGGTACACTATAAGGGCATAAAACTTGCAGCAATTTGAATTAGTAAACGAACATCAGAATTTTTATTTCGCAGCCGTCTAACTCCATTCAAAGATTGTATCCCTGTATCTTCATACTGAAATCATTATTACGATATTAAATCTATATACAATTTTTGTGTCTTCAACATTCTAGACAGACAACATCCGAAGGACGGTGTGTTGGGACCTTCTTTGCGGAAAACAATTTGACGCAGCTTGTAAATAAGCCCACGCGAATAAAAGTCGTTGATAGTCATATCGCCAGCACTGTGTACTTGTTTTTAACTCCTCACCATGATAAGTATACCGTTGATGTGCTTTTTCTTCTAAGCTCGTCGGACCATTGTGTCATGTTAGCTAATTTCTCATACACTAACCACACAGTTGGAGAAAAGATTTCTAAAAGAATATGGTATGGCAATACGAGAATGCTAATTGGAGCGGACTTTACAGCTTCTTTAGAAATTTTAATTTTATATTTCCTTGAAAACGACATGGATGCCCCTGCTGATATGATCACAGACACTATTCTCTTTGGAATGAGATGCTTTATCCCTCATCGTATTAAGAGTATCAGACCAAAAAAAAGCATAGTACGGCTCGAGCTGTAAAGAGGCTGTTAGGGTTAGAAAGTTACTTTTTCGGTTCTCCAAGACCAACCCGAAAGACTAAAACCGAAAAAATTTCAAACGAATCAGGAATGACTGCAACGTCTCAATACTTTCATTGTTTCACTTTGTTTTTTTCAGTAAATAACTGAGCAACGTGAAAATCTTAGAAAATCAAAACCTTCAAAATGAAAGACCTTAAGCTACTATTAACGGAAGCAGTTGAGAAAGTAAACTGAAAAATGGCTTAATTGCATCAAAAAGTTGAACCAAGATGTGGGGCTACACCCATATTTTCGTCGGAACAGCCATAAAGGAGATTGTTATAACTTTAAATGATGAGTAACGGCAGCAACAGTGAATTTTCGTAATATTGTGTCAGTTTGCTTTTATTAAATTATTATTTAACGTTTTACACTGTTTGGTACAATAAATAAAATATGTAACTTATGAAATTTATTTTAATTTTTCTTAGAAACATAATATCATCAAAACAGCTAGATGGGAGTCCTATGGTAATTATCTTCAGAAACTACTGTCGACAAATATGCATATTAGGGTATCCTGATGAGAGCTTTGAATAGCGAATTGCTTATATAGGGCGATTCATCGTGAGGTTTGATTTTCAATAAGCTTCTTTTTGACAGATCACGCATGACTCTTATTAAACTGCTTTGTCATTTTTGTTCAGTATCATTTGGCAAATCATCATGGAAAGACTCACATAACAACAGCGTCTCCAAATTGTTCAGCTATATTACGAAAATCAGCTTTCTGTGAGAAATGTTTTTCGTGCGTTTCGAGAAACTAACGGTGCGCATAATCGACCTACTGAAACCACTATTGCCAATACCATTCGCAAATTTGAGTCCCAGATTACATTAGTGGATGATACTCGAGCGGATTGACCAACATCCAGCACGTAATGAAGAGACTATAGCAGCTGTAGCTGAGAGTATACGTGAAGACCGTGACGAATCGATTCGTCGTCGTTCTCAGCAGCTTAGCTTGGCGTATTCGACAACTTGGTGTATTTTACGAAAGGATTTTGGCCTAAAAGCGTACAAATTTCAACTTTTGTAAAAATTGAAGCCAGGCGACTTGAATTTGCGTTATATTTTCAGTCAATGGGCTCTGGAAAAACTCAATGAAAATACGATGTTTTATCATGAAATTTTGTTCAGTGATGAAGCCCATTTCTGGCTCAATGGATACGTTAATAAACAAAATTGTGGTATTTGGGCTGATGAGCAACCCGAATAGTACCAAGAGCTACCATTACATCCATTAAAAACAACGGTTTGGTGTGGTTTATGGGCTGGTGGAATCATTGGACTACAATATAATCTAGCTGTTGGTGACACAACCTGAAACCAACGAATTAAAAATACTAATGTAAATTTAATAGTAATAAACTAAACACTTTCTTCGGATTTACCTTTGTAAAACATGAAATAAATATCTTTTAATAAATCAACCCTCAGAGGATATGAGAACGCTTAAAACTAAAACTTAAAACGTCGCACGACTTTAGTTGCCTGCAAAAATGTCTGTCTTTCGAGCCCCGTTCGGAATTGAACGCCAGACAGTCTGAGAAGTCAATACGGGCTACCACTAACAGTCTTATTCATTCTAAAGTCTATCCAATATTTTGTGTAATAGATTTTTTGCTTTAAATAAGTTATTGCAAAAAACCATGTGGTTTTACATGAAATTTTCCAAAAAAAAATATTGATATCTCTTAACTTTTTTAACAAAAATGGTGTTCAAAATCTTAAAATTTAATAGCGAGTTTATTAATAAAAACTTGAGAAAAATTATAATTTTATATTTTTCTGACCCAAGTTATAATCCCTTACTTATACCCCAATTGTTACACACTTTTAAGTAACTATTTATTCTTTTCATAATCTCACGATTCATGGTTAACTGCATGGAATTGATTTGATAATTTATTAGTTAATTCGTTCTTAGTTGACTACAGGAATATTGATTGTACTTATTGGAAATAAGAACTAATATGAATATTAAATACAAAATGGGAAGTATATCTTATAAGAAAAACATACATGGTTTTAGGATTTCATATTATTAAATATTGGAATAAAAAATAAATCATGTGGAGCTTTTATATTGCTTCCAATTCATGTTTACTAAAATGTTTTCAATTAAATTCACAGCATTACTACCTACTCAACAAACTACTTTTATCATTTCTGCCATTATTTGAAATAGATAGTAAACTATTTAACAATGAATAACAATAAAGTATGATTTGTTGCAATGTGTGTTTCACTAGTTTTGAAAAAAAAAACTGTTATTAATCATCTTTAATATTATTCTTTTAGTATTGATTGGTGTTCATTAGATAAGTGGGCTAAGTGGATTTAATTGCAACATTAATACATAAGCAGTCGAAAAAGCCACCCACATATAGAATTCGATGAAATGTACTCGTATACTTTGACGTGCATTTTGATTACATTCTCCCGCACAAAACAAAACAAAAGAAAGAAGAAAAAATGCTACACGCACTCACTTTCCTAAAACAAACAAGCTGACATACACTACGACGAAATTGAAATTAAAACGAAATAAAAGTAATTTGGGTTATTACCTTGGAGCATATAGAGTTAATGAAATCATCCTAAAACAATTTAAAGGGAGGAAAAGACGAGCATGAAACGAAATGAGAAAGTAAAGAATTTCTATCAACAATTTAAAGTAAGAAGAATATAGAAATGAGGATTGGCCATCTCACCCACGGTGAGCATGCAGCAGGATGTTGGGATTCGAAAACAGCAATTAAACGGTCTAGAAATCCCGTATTCAAAATAAAAAAAAACAAAATGAACAAGAAGCGTCTACTTACCGAAGGACTCTTTGGTAGACCCACTCTCTGGCCACATGTTGTTAAAAGATTGACAAGGCACTCACGTACCCGCCCTTGTGACATCCATGGTCGTTTCCATCCACTTAATGGGGCTGAGTCCGCGGGCGAAAGACTTGCACTTCTCCTTGGTGAATTTGGAGTGCCAACGTGAGGCAGATGAGAAAAATTTCCCTGTCCATTCTTACCCTGTTGTACTACGGATACAATCGAAGAAGAATTGATCATAGCAGTTGTTGTATGAGTAGATAATTCATCAGATTTTAGAAGGATTCGTCTTCCAATCAGTGGTGTTTGTGAAACATCAAACGTGAATTCCATTGTTCTTCCCGCAAGTTCTTTTTTGCAGAACATTTCTGAATCTGGATAAGCCCCATAAAAATTAAAAGAAAGTCCACCAGATCCACCTTCAGTTGGTGGAACGACTTGCAAACTTGAACTTCTTGTAACAATAAGTTTCAATACTCTTTCCAATTTGGTGTCTAAGAAAACATAAAAATGCATTTGAATTTTTCAAAATTAAACCATTTGTGTAACATTTAGTATTAAAGATCTGCATAATAATGTAATATTTGTGGTCATTTTAATAACCTAAACTCTGTAAGCGGGAACTTACATCAAGGTATTTTCCAATGGCTCTTAATAAATCAGCATTTATAGTTTGAGCTTGTGGAGCTGAAAGGTCGACATAATGAAGCATACAATGAATGACATTTAAAACCGGGATTTGAATTTGTTGCGGTTCTTTTTCAAGACCCATATGTGCATATGTATCAAAGAGATTTTTAACCATCATAAAAGAATATCCATTAGAGCCCTGTAGAATGACACTTCATATGTTAAAAACTCTCTTACTGAAATACAGCAGAACAATAGAATACTGGATAGCATATTACTGAAGACAAGACTTACTAAACGAAGTACGACAAACGAAGGTCTGTTTACCGGCATAGGTCATATAAAAAAGTTCCTGTTCGGAACGATGGATTCCCAAGACAAGCGAAGATAGAGAACGCTTTACAATCCCTAACGGAAAACCGAAATAGTCTTCATCACATTACCGAAAACCGACGAACAATAATATTGAACGTTTTCGACGCAGTTAACGATACGACTCGTAAAATAAACAACAACTTTAATTCAATAACGGAAGAAATAAGGGAAAATTCAATTGGTAAATCTCACGAAATTCGAAAAGGTGTTTCACAATTTTGACGATATGTCGAACCTTGTGTCAGTTAGAATTACTGGACATTTTGTAAGAGACTCCGATACAACCACGCTAGTGTATGTGAATAATAAGTTTATGATTCAAGTAAACATACCAATGGTCAACGAAGAGTTTAACCTATTTAAAGTAACATCGCTGCTTATCAAATGACCTCAATACCGTCAACGAAAACAACAGACGATACATATTTCTAAACGCCAATGATTTAGAAAAGTGTGCATTGGGTGAATCAGAACATTTCGTATGCGAACAAAATTTTGTTGTACACAACCGCAATACAAACAATTGCATAATACAACTAATTTCGGGTAACCCAAACTCACAAACTTACGAATATAAGGTATTTCAACTCGAACACAGAATCAAAAAACGTGCGAATCCTTTGTAACGACGCTCCATACACAGCTAAGTTATCAGATAGGGGAATCCTCAAAATAAAGCCATACTGCGAAGCAGTAACAGGCGAAGTCTACCTGCAGGCGTCTAACGATGTTTATAACAATGTCCCTATCCTCTACTATTTTCAGGATAATCCATTAAACGAAATAGACGATTTACCCACTAACCTTTCCCAAATCTCTAGCAATTTGATACATGTTGAAAAATTAGATCTAAATAAATACAGCATAAAAATTTGACAAAACAACGTGGAACATTCTTATGTTTAAATCACGAACATATGTATACTTCCTTTTCTGTTATTTTTTAATATCTATAATAGCCTTATCATTATTTATGATAATTCAAATAATTCAAATAATTCAAAATTCAAAATAATTTTTTTTTTCTTCTGTAATTTCAATTATTTAAATCTAATGAGAAAATGTATTTGTACAATATTTAGAATTAAGAAAAAAAAATAAAAAATAAAAAATAAATAAATAAATAAATAAAACACTCCTTGTCCGGTTGACTTTTATTTGGCTTCAGGCTTCAGCAAAACCAATTTAAAAGCTGAACTGGATTTCAAATTTGAAAATTTGGACATGAGAAAGCTGTGTGCAAGATGGGTGCCGCGTTTGCTCACATTCGAGCAAAAACAGTGTCGTTATTGCAATGGCCAAAATTAATAATTTAAAGTTTGAATTGCTACCTCATGCACCCTATTCGCGAGATTTAGAATCTCGGATTATTTTCTGTTCTCAAACTTGAAAAAATGGCTCAGTGTTCAAAGATTTTCCAATGATGAAGAAGTGAAGAAAAGAAGAAGTGTATAGAGCTGAAAAGTGATTATGTTGAAAAATAAATAAATTTTTTCCAAAATTTTTGCGTTTTCTTTGTTGGGTCGGATACTTGTGGGACCGCCATCGTACATTAATTTATGGCATTTAAAAGCAGAATAACTGCATTTGCGGATGAAATACCATAGGTTGTATTTACGGTGAGAATAGTGTTTTGAATCTTGTTGCTGACTTAAATTTGGATCTAGATTTGTTGAGGCCGTGGTTTGATGAACTCAAGTTGATCATTAGTCCGAAAACAAAAATTATGTTTTAGTTGTTATCCCTAAATTTGATTGAAACTGATGTTCACTATCATCCCCTGACTGTGAAAGATTTAAGATTACCAGTTGTCAATGTTCATTAGATTGTTCATCTTCTACTTTTTATACGTAATAGTCGTAGTTGCAGCGATAAATGTTTTGTAATAGAGAAAGTTAATGCTTTTAAGTACTTGCGACTTTGTATTGACTGATTAACTTCGCATGTCTAACGGAGTCCTCAAAAAAATATTTCAACCGGACACTGAGAAAATTTTATAATCTGCTCTATAAAACTCCTCACACCAATCTACTACGATATCTTTCATTTCAAGTTACAGTACGGAATTGCTTGATGGGAAGGTGCGTACTTGTATAGGAACAAAATTCAACCGCTGCTTATATTCCAGAAGTTCTTAGTTACAAAAATATGCCATAAATATCACAAATATCACAGTTTCGAATTATTTCGCAATCTAAAAATGCCTCCTGTTTGGCATTTGTATTGCCTTAAGGTAATAAAGACATTCTTTTTGAGGTAAGGGAATCCTCAAATTTTGTATTGAGGAAAAACTGCTTTTCGTAGTTTTTATTTTATATTTTCACACCACATAATTCCATAACTCATTTCTTGAAAGTTTTTAAAACGTGTAAAATATTGAATTTTTGGTTTTGACATAGAAAACTTATTTTCTGACATCTTGGTATAATAAAGTGTTCAATGATTATTTTGTTTCTGTTTTTCCTTCTCCTTTTTCTTCTGTTGTAATTGATTAAAATATTGTATATAATATTATGATTTCTACTAAAACTTGTCTGTAAAAATTGCTGTATCTCTGATTAATTTCAAACTACTTGATTAAATAAATCGCCTAATAATTTTTTAACATCATACTTACGACATTTCTCATATGCCTTATTGTGGAGCTCGTAGAAACATTCTTTGGTGTCGTTCATTTATTCCGTTAGGGCATGGGCGCATATTAGGCTTATGTTAGCCTATTGTCATAAGGTCAAAGCTCCCTACCTAACTCTGCCGCATTTGGCAAATCCGCATCCGAATAAGCGCTGTTTCTGTTTCCCATAGCAGTCGCCATAGTATATATATATCACAGTTTTTCATCCTCCTTATGTTCAGCGCATCCCATCGCTCTTTTTGTATGGATGTGATTTCTGCATCATAGCAGTCAATTGCTAATTGTTCGGTAACGGTTTGAAAATTCCACGTTCCAAATCCAATCAAGGTCATTGCTCTTTAAACATGTGCTAGGGTCGTAAACAGTCTATTTTTATCCGAGTCAATTAGTTGGTTAGTCACATATTTTAATCTCTTTCGTATAAGGTTGTGAAGACTATGACGGCATAGGCCAGTAAAGACATTTTTCGCTGTTTACTTGAGCCAAAATTAACGGATAAATCAGCAATATAGAAATGCTATAGAAATGCAAGGTTAAACTCAAAAGAGATAGTGAAGGGGTGCTGAGGTGGGTACGCTCACCGCACACCTACTATATAAGAGAGTCTGGATTGAAAATTTGGTTTGGTGTTAACCAAATATAGCTGGAAAAAGCTAACATACACGCAGAAGGAGGTGAATATTATGAATTTGTTAAATAGTCTATGGGGAAATGCAGCACGTAATGCAAAAGCCCACTTCCGTTTACCAAAACTGTTATGACACGAAAATATAGTAGTCAGGCATACTACTATTAATCTTACGGAGGACTTATACCAGACTTAAATTCTTTTTTGATATAAAGAAGTAGAATATAATAAATTATAAGTAATTAGTAATAAGAACAAATAAACCGAAAATTAATATTATGAATTATTTTATATGGATGCGAGTAAGATTATTGGGCACTATATACAATGTACACTTTTAGTGTTTCGTCTTGAAGTCGAAGACATTATTATCTTCAATTCAGATACGTGCAATCATATTCCATTTCTGTGTCCGAGGACCTATAAATATGATTTGTTTTTGCACGACTTTATTTAGTGACAACAATATATCTGTGGTTGATTTTGTCTAATTGTAGAATTCGAAAGTGAGTTCAAAGTTGTGTATAAACTTTAGATTTTTTAACAGATAATAAAGAATTGTTCGTCAGTTAATTTTATGTTTTTATTTTATCTGGAACCGTTAATCAAACTTTTCCATAACTAATACTGTATTCCAAAATAACTATTTTAATTAGTTTAACTAATGTGTGAATAAAATTTTTCCAAAATTATTTAATTGTTTTAAAGTTGTTGTAGAATTTATTAGAATTGTTAGAATTGTTGTTTACATTTATCATCGTCATCGCTCTCAATATGAATTCTCTCCACGAATTCGTTAAATGTTACAGTTTCACGAGGTGGAAGGGGATTATTTAAAATATCACTTTCAGTTTCGTTATTATTTTCTCCTAAAGTATCGTTTAATTTTAAATGTTAATTCTCGATTTGATAACGTTTTTTAGCATCAGTAGATTCTTGAGTAGTTGTGCCAAATATTTTAACAGATTCGCTTTTGGAATAAAGTGATGGTTCATATATAGTGTTACTATAAAAATTAGCATGTTTTTGCATATAATTTTCAGCACATTGTTTTGAGCCTAAATTTTGATTTGTTTCCTCTTGCATTGGTAGACCTACAGTCAAGAAAGAATTATATGCAAAGATTGATTAAAACATTAATCGACGTTAATCACAAACCAATGCAAACAACAATTATTACTGCCATTATAGATATTCCAGCAATGAAGGCTGCCACATTTTGCACTGTAGTAAACTCAAGTTCATCAGATGTTTTAAGAACTTCTTCTAATGTTTGGGCAGAAACAGTCACATCATTCCTACTTTCTGACAGCAATATTTTTAAAAAATATTTAAAAATGAACACGTGTCTTTATGATTGGTCCTTTTCAAAACCATACGCCCAGACACTAATTCCGAAAGGAAAACATGCTTATGAAACTCCATATTTCTAATGTAAGACGTACGAAATGCTCAGCCGTCAAAGTTTTAATTGTTAATATAAATTTTGATAGGCCATCAGCTGCTCCATCTTTGTCGGTCGCATACACAATTAGAAGTATTTCTGTTATGCCTTTCATTGCATTAACATAAGGGTTTACCTTACCATCATAAGAATCTATTTTAAAATGATCTTTTGGCTGAATGGAATACCGAATTTTTACATTAATATTTTTATCCTTATCTTCAGAATTGACCTGAATAACATTTTCTGGAAAAATATGATTTATTAATTTGTCAGCAGAGAAGCCCATAACAAAGCTTTTTTTGTTTTGGATAATGTAATGTCACGTCTTTGCGAATGTAATGTCACTTGTTAAAATCAAAGATCTGTTTTTAGCGAAATAATTTATATTGTTGAAATCTCTTTCATTCGTCTAGAATTGTGATAGCTGTCCTCTTTGCCTTTTGTTCTTTGATCGGAACAAATTAACTTTAATTTTACCTTTACATATTTGCGGTAGTATCACATTTGGATCAATTCTAACATATCCTTAAAATGAAATTATTAAAATAAAATTTTTAATGGTGATAAAACCGTTTACCTTGATTATCCGGTAAACACAAAATCACAATATCAAAATCCATTCAGTATATTGTCATGAGTCATGAGTTGTTTCTTCTTCCAAATATTTTATTAGAAGAGAATTTGATACAGAAATATAATCTTCATACTCTATTAGGTCTTCAATATGTAACCTGCCCTTGGCTCTAGCCTGGTCTTTAGTTTCGACATTTTCTGCTATAATCTCAAAATAGTATATTCCTGGGCTAGTTAGAGCACTAAGATAAATTTCTCCGGATACAGTATTTATATTTATTCTTGATGTCAAAAGCTCTACACAAAAATGGGTTAATGAAACATTTTTATATCAAACAGTATTACTATAAACGAACGTACCATTTTTAACATTAAGAAAGTATCTTACGTTAGCATCGGATTTATTTACTACTGCATTAACTCACTGAAGGGATCCTGCATATAACGTTCTTGCATACAACTGGTATAAAGGTTTTTGAAATTCAGGGAAAAATGTTGGTCGATTTTGACTAGTATAACTTATTTGATATAGGGAATAAAGTAAATTTAAATTAATTAGTAATGGAATTAAGTAGAGAAAATAGAAATTATACTTTTTACTATTTATTTAATACAACATTTATTTAACAAACCGGATCTACACATACACACAAAAATTACTAAGAGAGGAAGATCTTCATGATAATCTTACTTTATCGTACTTTCACAACTATTTACTTTGTACAATGGGTACGAATTTTATTCTTTTTCTAGGGAATTATATATATATTAGTAAAATCCAAAAAAATTCATATATATTTATATTATGTTAAGTATTATTTAGTAAATAATATGATCTGGCGAAGGTACCATCTCAATTCCGAACTGGGAGAACAAATTGTGGAAGAGTGGGAGGATGGCGAGAGCCGATCTGTCCACCACCCGATGAGATGGCGCCTTATGAGCTATTGACAATCAATATGTATGAAAGCAAGACGTGTCCTTACCATTCAAGATAATGAAATCTGGACTTGTTGCAAGGCTTTTCTATTGCACCAATCGAATGAAGTGGAAACGATCATGACAAACATTCTTTTAACGAGCGATCTTTAAAACTTGGTTAGAGAAAATAATGACTGCTTTATTTTTAAATAGCGCGCGCCCAAGGGATTAAGATACCCTTAACATCTATGTACATAACGCGGGCGAAGGAAAATTAGGGAGGAAAGAAAGATAGGTCCAGGTATACCTTGGTTTTAAATATCTGATTGATACAATGACTAGGAAATAGAGAGCTCAACAGTCCATTACACAAGCGAGTTACTTGGCTTAGGAACGAATCACGATGTTTTAGGGCACATCCGAAAGTAAGTTTGAGGGCTGTTACAGATGAACATTTATAGCGAGGCGAGTGTTACGGTTGAAAGTTTGAAGGGGTGGAATGTTACAGCCAATTTTTATGGAGCACTGATGGTAGAAGTAGCGAAAGAACAAAGTGAGACACGAGACATTTCATCGGTGTTCAAGAGTGTCCATTGACTAAGTGATATTAGCATCACCTATGAGTTTTAGTTTTTCTTTTATTTTGAATCCTATCTAGAAGGTGCAGAGATGATTTATGTGCAAGTGAACAGATGTGTAAATTGAAATTCAATTTTGGGCGGATAAATGCCTTATATATTAAGGCCAGTTCAGAAGAGAAAAAGTATTTCTTACATCGCTTTTGCGACACCGAATATGTGATCATTCCAACGAGAATGGAAAGTTTTTCGGTTTTGACGATTCAAGCCGCATTCATGGATAAAGGCTGGATGTTTAAATTTCGCCTTGACGAGAGCAGACAGCATTGTGTTTTGGAATTATTGAATTCTACTCTGTTGATGGTTATGCTGTCAGCATTGAAATTTAATTTCTACAGTCAAAGAGCAGGGAACGAATTTGAAAAGCAGAGAGTGCTGTTGTTAGCAAAGAAATATATTGGATAAGAAGTGGCAGACAAGAGATCATTGATAAAAATTAAAGAGAGTGTCGGAGACAGAATAGAGCCCTGGGGCACACCAGCATCTATTTTGTAAATATCAGACTTCAAACTATCCAAGACAACTTGAATTGAACGTTTCGAAATTAAATTTCTAACTCATTGAATAAAAGAGAGTAGTCGACCCCAAAGAGAAATATCAAATGCAATTGTTGCTACGAAAAGTTTTCGTACTTCGAGATATTTCGTGTGCTGGCGATTTCACAGCGTTTCATGACCTTGGAAAGAAGGGACGTAAGTGCAATGGGTCTATAGAGAATGGGAAGGAGAAGAAGATTCGCCTTTTTTGGGACGGGCTGTACAAATGCTGTCTTCCATCTGCTCGGAAAGAGTCCTAAAAAGCAGGATTGATGAAAAAGCTACGCAGTGGTTTTGCTAGTGCGAAAGAACACCTCTTCAGAAGAAGGGGAGATATACCATCTGGACCAGCGGATTCCTCTATATTGACATCTTTATGTATTCTTGCTACTACTTGAATGCGAAAGTGGATTCGCCTCATTGAAGATTTGACGTACTCAAGTGTAGTCGAAGAAAAAGCGCAATCAATGTAGTATTTTTTGCCTTAGCTTTTTGTCGTATTAAAATTTCACATGCTTAAGAAAGACGTTGCAGTCATTTCTGACTCGTTTAAAGTTTTTCGACCTTCCTTTTTCGGACTGGTTTTGAAGGACCGAAAAAATATTTCTCTAACCTATTTACAGCTCGAGTCGTACCTTTTCTTTAGGATAAATGATCTAATACCAAAGAGGATACTATCTGTGATCATATCAGCATCGGCATGATCATTATGTTTTCTCGATAACTATCACGTACACACCTGGCCGAGCATATTAAAATGAAGTTTTACCTGATACCGAACCAGTGTCTTCAAAACGCCCCATCATTGTACGTATTGAGGGCTCACTTAGACGATTATGTTAATCGAAAAATTCAATTTCACGCCAAAACATCACCACAGGCATCTCAATTCTTCGCCGAAGTCAAAAGTTTGGCCTCACTTATGGCACTTTACGACGAATTTTAAAAGTTGAACTTCATTAGCGCGCCTATAAAATCCAAATTACACGACAATTGATGCCTTTGAACCAACTACGACGTCGCCAATTTGGTAACTGAATGTTGGATCGCTAGAACAATTTGTCATCGAATGTTATTTTTTCCAATGAAGCTCATTTTTGCATGGATGGTAAATAAACAAAAGTGTCGTTTCTAGGGACCGAAAAACCCATATGAGATGCACGAAAAACCAATTCATCCCAAAAAGTCACTGAAGGGTGAGGATTATGGGTAGGCGGTATCATTGGTCCGTACTTTTTCGAAGATGAGGCTGGAGAGACAGCGAATGGAGAATGTTACTGCAACATGTTGACTTACTATTTTTTTCCCAAAAGTTGAATAATTTGGAAAAAGTTGAGATTGGCTTGTTTCAACAAGATGGTGCTCCCTCAAACACAAACCATCAAACAAACAATTTACTGAGTACGAAATTTGAAGATCGCATTATTTCGGTTCGAGAGAAGTTGTTTAGCCTTCAGGGTCATGCGTTTTGAGACCTATAAACTTCTCCCATGTGGTTATATGAATAGTAAGGTTTATGCCAATAACCCAGAGACAATTCTACAAAAAGTTATTGATAATTTTGACCTTCGGATGGTCGCTTGAAACAAAAGCCATGGTAGTCATTTAAAGGACATTGTATTCTATTCATAATTGCCATAGATCGAAATTTATTAAACAATAAAATTCCATATTTATTTAATTTTTTAAAATATTAATTTATTGAAAACTTCCACACTAGATGTTGGCTTACCCTTTATAAGCTTGAGCACTGACGATGACGAATTATTTATTTATGCCGAATTCTTTATCCTTTTTTTAATTTCGTTTAAAAACTTAACATTCACTTGTTAAGTTTTTCCGAAATCATCTCACGAGATTTTGGTTGCCTAAAGAAATGTATTTCGGTATATGCGACTGACTTAACTACAATAAATCTATTAGATAATATGAAACTATTATTATTAAACAAATTAAGAATTGTTTATAATTAAAAAAATATTTGGTGCCTTTGATTGCTTTTTCATTTGAAAAAAAAAATCACATTTCAAATACTTTGAAATGGCTATAGCGTTAAAAACAGTACCTTGTCGACCTCCTCCCAGTGCACATGTTAACCAGTGCACTTGCAAATTCGTAAATTTTCCTCCTGTATTGCAAAAAAAAGAGAGAAAAAACTGCGCGAATTAAGGACCATTAATACTTTAAAAATAATAATAAACCAGATGTCGGATGAGTCATGTACGCACCTAGATAAGAAAATGTATTTCACACCAAATGATGTTTACACATGACACCAAAGCAGCATCTACTTAGATAATAAAACCAAACACAAAGTAAAATATACAAATGTATTGATAAACTATGATAAATATAAAAAAACAAGCAAGTAGTCAGGCAGTCTTTAAACTACATCAACCTAGACCACAGCTCCAATCTTAAATTTTATAATTAAGTTAGGTATTTTAAATTGTGTAAAGGAAAGAGAATTTATCAAATGAAAATATAAAACAGGACCATCGAACCCCAGCCCGATACGCGGGCTAAAAAGTAACACTTTTCTACGTAGGTCGACGTCTCTAAATACGTGGCATTTAGTAAAACACAAGTAGTTTCCTATTCAGAACTCTTAGATCACGCTTATCTGAAGTTGCCTTCCTACGAACCAGTGCCATTATTCTTTTCTCACCGCGTTGTCGCCATGTAAACCCTGTTCCAATCGGATTTCTACTTCATGTGGCTAAAACTTAATCTCCGAAAGCAAGTTATCCACTATTGCTTTATCTACAGAAGCTCCAAACTGAACAGCAATTCAACCTTTGATGAGTTTAATGCAATAGACAGAATTTAATCCCTGTATCCTTATATTGAAATTATTACTACTGGTGATTTCAATATACACAATTCTGAGTGGCTTCAACATTCTGGACAGACAACACCCGAAGGAAGGTGCATTGAGATATTTGCTGCGGAAAATAACTTAACCCAGCTTATAAATTAGCCTACTCACCACGCAGTAAAAGAAAACATTCCTAAAAGGGCAGTATGGCAATACGAAAAAGCCAATTGGAGGGAACTGTACAGCTTCTTTAGGAATTTTAATCATGCCGATGCTGATATAATCACAGATAGTATCCTCTTTGGTATTAGATCATTTTTCCTAAAGAGAAGGTACGACTCGAGCTGTAAATAGGTTAGAGAAATGTTTTTTCGGTCCTTCAAAACCAATCCGAAAGAGGAAAGCCGAAAAACTTTAAACGAGTCAGAAATGACTGCAACGACTTTCTTAAGCATGTGAAATTTTAATACGACAAAAAGCTGAGGCAAAAAATACTACAATGTTAAAAAGGAAGTAAAAGCTTTTGATAATTTGTCAAAAACGTCAGAAATTCTGCCTCATCCTCAATTCCAATGCTCATTTGTCATGACATTTTAGCTGTTAGCTCTTAAGGCAAGGAGAATCGGATTGCCGCACACTTTGCGGCCAGCTCAACACTTCCAGATTGCGATTTTTCTCCGCCTACACTTGAGTGCGTCGAATCTTTAATCTACTTTCGCATTCAAGTAGTGGCAAGAATATATAAAGATGTCAACATACAGGAAGCCGCTGGTCTAGATGGTATATATCCCCTTCTTCTGAAGAGGTGTTCTTTGAAGCTAGCAAAACCACTGCGTAGCTTTTCCATCAATCCTGCTTTTTAGGACTCTTTCCGAGCAGATGGAAGACAGCATTTGTACAGCCCGTCCCAAAAAAGGCGAATCTTCTTCTCCTTCCCATTCTCTATAGACCCATTGCACTTACGTCCCTTCTTTCCAAGGTCATGAAACGCTGTGAAATCGTCAGCACACGAAATATCTCGAAGTACGAAAACTTTTCGTAGCAACAATTGCATTTGATATTTCTCTTTCGGGTCGACTACTCTCTTTTATTCAATAAGTTAGAAACTTAATTTCGAAACGTTCAATTCAAGTTGTCTTGGATAGTTTGAAGTCTGATATTTACAAAATAGATGCTGGTGTGCCCCAGGGCTCCATTCTGTCTCCGACACTCTCTTTAATTTTTATCAATGATCTCTTGTCTGCCACTTCTTATCCAATATATTTCTTTGCTAACAACAGCACTCTCTGCTTTTCAAATTCGTTCCCTGCTCTTTGGCTGTAGAAATTAAATTTCAATGTTGACAGCATAACCATCAACAGAGTAGAATTCAATGCTTCCAAAACACAATGCTGTCTGCTCTCGTTAAGGCGAAATTTAAACATCCAGCCTTTGTCCATGAATGCGGCTTGAATCGTCAAAACCGAAAAACTTTCCATTCTCGGTATTAGTGTCATTGAAAACATACGTTGGAATGATCACATATTCGGTGTCGCAAAAGCGATGTAAGAAATACTTTTTCTCTTCTGAACTGGCCTTAATATATAAGGCATTTATCCGCCCAAAATTGAATTTCAATTTACACATCTGTTCACTTGCACATAAATCATCTCTGCACCTTCTAGATAGGATTCAAAATAAAAGAAAAACTAAAACTCATAGGTGATGCTAATATCACTTAGTCAATGGACACTCTTGAACACCGATGAAATGTCTCGTGTCTCACTTTGTTCTTTCGCTACTTCTACCATCAGTGCTCCATAAAAATTGGCTGTAACATTCCACCCCTTCAAACTTTCAACCGTATTACTCGCCTCGCTATGAATGTTCATCAGTAACAGCCCTCAAACTTACTTTCGGATGTACCCTGAAATATCGTGATTCGTTCCTAAGCCAAGTAACTCGCTTGTGTAATGGACTGCTGAGCTCTCTATTTCCTAGTCATTGTATCAATCAGATATTTAAAACCAAGGTATACCCAGACTATCTTTCTTTCCTCCCTAATTTTCGCCCGCGTTATGTACATAGATGTACATAATAGCACGCGCTATTTAAAAATAAAGCAGTCATTATTTTCTCTAACCAAGTTTTAAAGATCGCTCGTTAAAAGAATGTTTGTCATGATCGTTTCCACTTCATTCGATTGGTGCAATAGAAAAGCCTTGTAGCAAGTCCAGATTTCATTATCTTGAATGTTAAGGACACGTCTTGCTTTCATACATATTGATTGTCAATAGCTCATAAGGCGCCATCTCATCGGGTGGTGGACAGATCGGCTCTCGCCATCCTCCCACCCTTCCACAATTTGTTCTCCCAGTTCGGAATATGGAGATCTCAGTGTATGATGTTCTTCAGGTGTCACACATAATTGACGACCGCATTTTTGTATAGCAGGTGACCTTGTCTATACTAAAAAACTTCTCAATGATTTTTTTTGTTAAATTTTATTAGGCTCAATTAAGATCAATTGAGATGGTACCTTCGCCAGATCATATTATTTGTCAAATCCCTATTCTAAACTGACATCGAACATTTACTAAATAATACTTAACATAATATAAATATATATGAATTTTTTGGATTTTACTAATATATATATAATTCCCTAGAAAAAGAATAAAATTCGTACCCATAGAACAAAGTAAATAGTTGTGAAAGTACGATAAAGTAAGATTATCATGAAGATCTTCCTCTCTTAGTAATTTTTGTGTGTATGTGTATATCCGGTTTGTTAAATAAATGTTATATTAAATAAATAGTAAAAATTATAAATTTTATTTTCTCTACTTAATTCCATTACTAATTAATTTAAATTTACTTTATTCCCTATATCAAATAAGTTGTACTAGTCAAAATCCACCAACATTTTTCCCTGAATTTCAAAAACCTTTTTACCAGTTGTATGCAACAACGTTATATGCAGGATCCCTTCAGTGAGTTAATGCAGTAGTAAATAAATCCGATGCTAACGTAAGATACTTTCTTAATGTTAAAAATGGTACGTTCGTTTATAGTAATACTGTTTGATATAAAAATGTTTCATTAACCCATTTTTGTGTAGAGCTTTTGACATCAAGAATAAATATAAATACTGTATCCGGAGAAATTTATCTTAGTGCTCTAACTAGCCCAGGAATATACTATTTTGAGATTATAGCAGAAAATGTCGAAACTAAAGACCAGGCTAGAGCCAAGGGCAGGTTACATATTGAAGACCTAATAGAGTATGAAGATTATATTTCTGTATCAAATTCTCTTCTAATAAAATATTTGGAAGAAGAAACAACTCATGACTCATGACAATATACTGAATGGATTTTGATATTGTGATTTTGTGTTTACCGGATAATCAAGGTAAACGGTTTTATCACCATTAAAAATTTTATTTTAATAATTTCATTTTAAGGATATGTTAGAATTGATCCAAATGTGATACTACCGCAAATATGTAAAGGTAAAATTAAAGTTAATTTGTTCCGATCAAAGAACAAAAGGCAAAGAGGACAGCTATCACAATTCTAGACGAATGAAAGAGATTTCAACAATATAAATTATTTCGCTAAAAACAGATCTTTGATTTTAACAAGTGACATTACATTCGCAAAGACGTGACATTACATTATCCAAAACAAAAAAAGCTTTGTTATGGGCTTCTCTGCTGACAAATTAATAAATCATATTTTTCCAGAAAATGTTATTCAGGTCAATTCTGAAGATAAGGATGAAAATATTAATGTAAAAATTCGGTATTCCATTCAGCCAAAAGAGCATTTTAAAATAGATTCTTATGATGGTAAGGTAAACCCTTATGTTAATGCAATGAAAGGCATAACAGAAATACTTCTAATTGTGTATGCGACCGACAAAGATGGAGCAGCTGATGGCCTAAGCTCAAAATTTATATTAACAATTAAAACTTTGACGGCTGAGCATTTCGTACGTCTTACATTAGAAATATGGAGTTTCATAAGCATGTTTTCCTTTCGGAATTAGTGTCTGGGCGTATGGTTTTGAAAAGGACCAATCATAAAGACACGTGTTCATTTTTAAATATTTTTTAAAAATATTGCTGTCAGAAAGTAGGAATGATGTGACTGTTTCTGCCCAAACATTAGAAGAAGTTCTTAAAACATCTGATGAACTTGAGTTTACTACAGTGCAAAATGTGGCAGCCTTCATTGCTGGAATATCTATAATGGCAGTAATAATTGTTGTTTGCATTGGTTTGTGATTAACGTCGATTAATGTTTTAATCAATCTTTGCATATAATTCTTTCTTGACTGTAGGTCTACCAGTGCAAGAGGAAACAAATCAAAATTTAGGCTCAAAACAATGTGCTGAAAATTATATGCAAAAACATGCTAATTTTTATAGTAACACTATATATGAACCATCACTTTATTCCAAAAGCGAATCTGTTAAAATATTTGGCACAACTACTCAAGAATCTACTGATGCTAAAAAACGTTATCAAATCGAGAATTAACATTTAAAATTAAACGATACTTTAGGAGAAAATAATAACGAAACTGAAAGTGATATTTTAAATAATCCCCTTCCACCTCGTGAAACTGTAACATTTAACGAATTCGTGGAGAGAATTCATATTGAGAGCGATGACGATGATAAATGTAAACAACAATTCTAACAATTCTAATAAATTCTACAACAACTTTAAAACAATTAAATAATTTTGGAAAAATTTTATTCACACATTAGTTAAACTAATTAAAATAGTTATTTTGGAATACAGTATTAGTTATGGAAAAGTTTGATTAACGGTTCCAGATAAAATAAAAACATAAAATTAACTGACGAACAATTCTTTATTATCTGTTAAAAAATCTAAAGTTTATACACAACTTTGAACTCACTTTCGAATTCTACAATTAGACAAAATCAACCACAGAAATATTGTTGTCACTAAATAAAGTCGTGCAAAAACAAATCATATTTATAGGTCCTCGGACACAGAAATGGAATATGATTGCACGTATCTGAATTGAAGATAATAATGTCTTCGACTTCAAGACGAAACACTAAAAGTGTACATTGTATATAGTGCCCAATAATCTTACTCGCATCCATATAAAATAATTCATAATATTAATTTTCGGTTTATTTGTTCTTATTACTAATTACTTATAATTTATTATATTCTACTTCTTTATATCAAAAAAGAATTTAAGTCTGGTATAAGTCCTCCGTAAGATTAATAGTAGTATGCCTGACTACCATATTTTGTCATAACAGTTTTGGTAAACGGAAGTGGGCTTTTGCATTACGTGCTGCATTTCCCCATAGACTATTTAACAAATTCATAATATTCACCTCCTTCTGCGTGTATGTTAGCTTTTTCCAGCTATATTTGGTTAACACCAAACCAAATTTTCAATCCAGACTCTCTTATATAGTAGGTGTGCGGTGAGCGTACCCACCTCAGCACCCCTTCACTATCTCTTTTGAGTTTAACCTTGCATTTCTATAGCATTTCTATATTGCTGATTTATCCGTTAATTTTGGCTCAAGTAAACAGCGAAAAATGTCTTTACTGGCCTATGCCGTCATAGTCTTCACAACCTTATACGAAAGAGATTAAAATATGTGACTAACCAACTAATTGACTCGGATAAAAATAGACTGTTTACGACCCTAGCACATGTTTAAAGAGCAATGACCTTGATTGGATTTGGAACGTGGAATTTTCAAACCGTTACCGAACAATTAGCAATTGACTGCTATGATGCAGAAATCACATCCATACAAAAAGAGCGATGGGATGCGCTGAACATAAGGAGGATGAAAAACTGTGATATATATATACTATGGCGACTGCTATGGGAAAAAGGAATAGCTCTTATTCGGATGCGGATTTGCCAAATGCGGCAGAGTTAGGTAGGGAGCTTTGACCTTATGACAATAGGCTAACATAAGCCTAATATGCGCCCATGCCCTAACGGAATAAATGAACGACACCAAAGAATGTTTCTACGAGCTCCACAATAAGGCATATGAGAAATGTCGTAAGTATGATGTTAAAAAATTATTAGGCGATTTATTTAATCAAGTAGTTTGAAATTAATCAGAGATACAGCAATTTTTACAGACAAGTTTTAGTAGAAATCATAATATTATATACAATATTTTAATCAATTACAACAGAAGAAAAAGGAGAAGGAAAAACAGAAACAAAATAATCATTGAACACTTTATTATACCAAGATGTCAGAAAATAAGTTTTCTATGTCAAAACCAAAAATTCAATATTTTACACGTTTTAAAAACTTTCAAGAAATGAGTTATGGAATTATGTGGTGTGAAAATATAAAATAAAAACTACGAAAAGCAGTTTTTCCTCAATACAAAATTTGAGGATTCCCTTACCTCAAAAAGAATGTCTTTATTACCTTAAGGCAATACAAATGCCAAACAGGAGGCATTTTCAGATTGCGAAATAATTCGAAACTGTGATATTTGTGATATTTATGGCATATTTTTGTAACTAAGAACTTCTGGAATATAAGCAGCGGTTGAATTTTGTTCCTATACAAGTACGCACCTTCCCATCAAGCAATTCCGTACTGTAACTTGAAATGAAAGATATCGTAGTAGATTGTTGTGAGGAGTTTTATAGAGCAGATTATAAAATTTTCTCAGTGTCCGGTTGAAATATTTTTTTGAGGACTCCGTTAGACATGCGAAGTTAATCAGTCAATACAAAGTCGCAAGTACTTAAAAGCATTAACTTTCTCTATTACAAAACATTTATCGCTGCAACTACGACTATTACGTATAAAAAGTAGAAGATGAACAATCTAATGAACATTGACAACTGGTAATCTTAAATCTTTCACAGTCAGGGGATGATAGTGAACATCAGTTTCAATCAAATTTAGGGATAACAACTAAAACATAATTTTTGTTTTCGGACTAATGATCAACTTGAGTTCATCAAACCACGGCCTCAACAAATCTAGATCCAAATTTAAGTCAGCAACAAGATTCAAAACACTATTCTCACCGTAAATACAACCTATGGTATTTCATCCGCAAATGCAGTTATTCTGCTTTTAAATGCCATAAATTAATGTACGATGGCGGTCCCACAAGTATCCGACCCAACAAAGAAAACGCAAAAATTTTGGAAAAAATTTATTTATTTTTCAACATAATCACTTTTCAGCTCTATACACTTCTTCTTTTCTTCACTTCTTCATCGTTGGAAAATATTTGAACACTAAGCCATTTTTTCAAGTTTGGGAACAGAAAATAATCCGAGATTCTAAATCTCGCGAATAGGGTGCATGAGGTAGCAATTCAAACTTTAAATTATTAATTTTGGCCATTGCAATAACGACACTGTTTTTGCTCGAATGTGAGCAAACGCGGCACCCATCTTGCACACAGCTTTCTCATGTCCAAATTTTCAAACTTGAAATCCAGTTCAGCTTTTAAATTGGTTTTGCTGAAGCCTGAAGCCAAATAAAAGTATTGTATCACATAACGATGACCAATTTTCTCCATTTTCACAAATTCACTGACAACGTTCACTCTTGATGGCTGCCAAACAAATAACGTGGCGCCTTGAAACTTAAAACATATGCTTTATAGACTGCGTACTTCCAATACAGTGATATTTTCAAACAACTACCGCTACGGCTTGGTCAGACCGAGTACTTCTGGAACCTTCCTCGTAGACTAAAAAACAAAAGCTTGTTTTTTTCACGCAAACTTTTTATTATCAAAAAAATATGAGAACAAACAATATTTTCGTTAGATTTTTATTTTGAAACACAAATTGAACTGGTTCAATTAATATAATTATATTAATAATATTGCTTCGAAAACAATGCTGGAAGAAGTGATATTGGTCTGTAGTTACTCATTTTATTTACTGATCTCTTTCTTAAGATAGAAACAACGTCTGCACAACGTATACTGCCGTTGAAAATGTCAACTAGAAAGAATGCAATTTTTTTAGCATAAGATTTAAATTGCTATTAATTCTACAAGGATTAGAGATCTTAAGTTTGCTTAGCTTTCAAAATTTCTAAAGTTATTATTATTATCATTATTATTATTATTATCAAGGGAACCATATAAATTTAATTTGTAGGGTCCGGGATTTAACGCCGGGGTACTATGCCCATGTGGCGCGTCGTAAACTGTCAGAAACTTCAGAATTGTTAACAACAGAACGAATGACAGTATAGGTTTTTACAAACGAGGGTTCATTGAGAATGTTATTTGCAATTTTGCCATTTACTTTTCTAGATTGTGTTGCGTACGGTAATAGTTCCCTAGACAAACAGGGATTTGTTTTTTTGAGCTATAATTTTATCTAATGATTCTCTTCTTTAACATTCAGGGCTTAAGTCTTCTATCAGATTTTTTCAACTTTTAATATAATTTTTTATATTTTGATGACTATTGAATAGGATGTAGAAGCATTATTTTATGAGGAAATATTTTCCCAGAGTTCATAAAGAAGATTATTTGTTAGCTTTGTAAAACCAATTTTTGTAATGTTGTTAGACGATTGAGCAAGTTTGACTCCATCACTTTAGTGAAATGAATAGATGTGGTCGAAATAAGTATCTGAATGTATCTTGTTGGCTCGTTGATAAAATGGGCAAGCCCATGGGAATATATAGTATATATGTATTAAAACAGATTCTTCGCTTTCTTAAATGTTAAAATGGATTCCGCTCATCTGACCAAACGAAGTAAGGATAGCAGTATTTATGCTGAAATCTAACAAATCAGCTGAACTTGACTTCTTACTGGCTGAGGTATTCAAAGCTACTGACTTTGACTTTGTGGAGAGTATGCGTGAACTCTTTTTTCAGATCTGGTTAGAAGAGTGTATGGCTGATGAATAAAATGAAAATGGAGACCCACTCAACTGCGCCAGTAGTTGTACCTATCCCGAGGTACAAGTCTCTCCAACATTGGTCTTAACTGGTATTGGTATAACCTGTAAAACCCTTCGCTAACAATCTGATTGGTCCGTATCTGTGCGGTTTCGGACCAGAAAAGTCAACAGTCGGCCAAATCTTCTTACTCCAGCAGATTCTGGAAAACTCAAGAATTCCAAATCGATGCCCACCACCTCTTCATCAATTTGAAGGTCGCATAAGACAGTATTTATAGAGACAAAGTATATAGGTCCAAGTCTGATTTAAATTTCCCTGTCAAGCTTGTCCGTATATGCAGAATGAAGATTAAGAGAAATCAGCGGTTTGTTACCGGTGCGTTCTCTAGTGTTAAAACGAAAGCTACCAAAATGAGTTTAGCTGTAAATAAGAGCAAAACAAAGTCAAGAAAGGAAACACAACATCGATGAATTGGACAGAACGTCAAAATCGACAGCTTTAATTTGTAGGTAGTAAATGAAGTTGCCTTCCCTAGGTGTGATACTAATTCTGCCAAAAACACCTGAGCATAAACAAAACGAAGAATCTGTGTTGACAATCGCTGTTTCTTTGTACTAAAATGGCAATTGAGTAGTAAGACCCTATCCCGCAAAACTAAGGAGATACTATAGCGCAGAGAAAGATACAAAAAAATTGAGAAAAATTTTGCATCTGTTGCTGTTTATATATTGAAGTATTCTATCAAAGCGTATTGAAGACCAACGAATACGAGTAATTAGAACAAAATAACTTTATACTATTAACTCCATTTCAGCTTAGCTGCCGTTTACATTCAAATGGTGCCATGAATAACGACAAATAGATTATATGATGTTTACTAAAATTTAGTTAAGTTGTCAATAGAAATAATAGTCCAGCTTTTATATATAGACTTACATCGCATCAACATTACCAAATAGTCAATTGTTCAGTTACACAAACTTATCGAGTACTTCGTTAATTTTATGTACCGACTAATTGCCCATTTGAACATGATGTTCATCGTGTTCTGAACAAATTTCAGAATAATTGAAAGCCCAACCCCTTCCGAACTAAATACTGTCATAGATTGAGGCCAGTATTAATCCGAAATTGTCCGTTCGCAGGTGTACCCATTTGACTTTGTTGGACCATAAATTGGAACATTATGCTAAAGAAATTCAGCCTAGTCCATAAAGATTTAAATGCCAAGCGTACTCAAAACTAATTGGAATTGATCCAGAATTTTATGCCACAATTGTGTTTAGCTTACCTTTTTGCTCAGTAAATAGGTTAATAGGCAAAATTTCCGTTTCTGGAGTAAGAACAATCCGTAAGTGATTCTTCAGACACCATATATGTATCTATAAAAATGTACTAGTTTGTACGCTGGCAGGATCATTGGGTCTTATTTTTTCACAAGTGAGGCAGAAACTCTTATTGATTGTAACATGCAACCGATACAAAACTATGATCAACACATGTGTATACTTGACATGGATGTGCATGATATATGTTTCCTGCCTAATGGGGCTACGTGTCGTATGCGACCAATACTATCGACTTACTGAAATCAAAATTTAATGAGTGAGTGAGTTTTTTCAAGTTTGTAATTTGGAAATTGTCTACCAAGATCTTGGTGTCTAGCATAACTCGATTATTTCATGTGGGGGCATATATGTAAAATCGCTTGTTTATGTGAATTAAACAGTAGTAATTGAAGCTTTAGAAAATACAATTGTATGGTCGACAAAGTGATTGACAATTCGAACAATAGCATACGCTTATTTATTTACTTATTTATTGCTTATCTTTTAAATAAAATCATTTTTAGGTCGAGACCCAATGACACAAAAAAAAAAAAACCTTTACACATCGTGTACACGTGGTCATTTAGTAGTGTCATTTGGTTTGTGTATGAAAGCCACTGAAAACATATAACTGACTAAACTTTCCCGAAAGTGTAAAAAAAAGAAAACTTCGTGTGACAAATTCGAAAGTGCTTGGCGTTGTCCAATCGCAATTCGAACGAGTTTTTCCTCCATTTCATGAAGAAGGCTAACGTCACGGGTTACTCAATGGGTCGGTGGTAATTACAAACAACACCGACGGATTAAAAACTGAAAGAGGTTGGATAGCCTAAAAAATCCAACATAGATGGTAAGAAAAGAAGCGAGAAAAGGAGTTCGATCCCCGCGGTGGATAGCTCAAAAGCAGGCTCAAGGTAGTCGAGATACAATGATTGCAATAGAAGTGAGAACTATTGTGCTAAACACGTACTTCATCATTGGTAAGTTGCTTGCTGAAGTCAGTAAATATAAATAGAAAAATCCAAAGGCATGTTGGCTTACTAAAGCACCTACCCTAAAAGCAAATATTTGCTCGCATTCGGAATTGGAGTCGTCTAAAAGAACCGATTCAATTAAACCGGCTGTCACTGCTTACGGTTTTGACAAATATAAAATGACAAAAATGCCACAACTGGGATAGAAACTCGACTGTATTATTGATTTCTTCAGGAATAAGCCCAACATCCATTAAATGTTGGATGCCGTTTATGGAGCGAATAGCCACTGAACGCAAACCTCCTTCTTTCTCTTTCTGTTCCATTTTTCAAAAACTTAACTTGCAGTTATAAAGTTTAGTTAAATAGTATTAATCTCGACACTCTTTAACTTTAAAACGTTTTAAGCCTGTTAACCAGTTACTGTACAATTTTAAATATGTCTTTTAGTGATTCTAAAGGTAAGTCATATGCAATTGATGGATCATTTTCTGCGTATAAGTTAAACTACGGTTCGCGAGTTTTAGCAAAAAAAATCAATTTTATTCGTCTTATTCAATATTACAACTCAACTTATTCTACTTAACGCTAACTTATTTATGTTATACCTGCGGTAATAATGGGGAATTTGCATTGTCAGAATTTTTAGCTCCACGGGTTGTTGTGCTGGTCATTTCCTGCGTGAACTTGCTGGGATCAGCAAACATGAGCCGATCGTTATTAATTATTTTGGGATTAATCGCATTAATTAAAATAAATGAGTCGAATACTTAACTCCCCCGAACGTTTCGCATCAAGTTGCATTGGGCGTGGTAACTGGGTAACTGCTGTAAAGTTTTGAAGATTAGATTGGCTCCACAAATTATAGCGGTGCGTAGACGGTTCTAACTGATCTTGTTGTTGTTGTTGAGGTGCACGTAGATGTGAGCAAACCGTACTCACCACTACATCACTGGGGGTTTTAGCAGGGAACTGGAGTTAACGAGAGATGTTAATCACGAGATCCCATGCGCGTGAGAGTCTGAAGCTGTCGTCATGATTGAAATTTTTGTGCCGTTTCATTTTAATCGCTTCGCGGACCAGTCGTGCAATGTAATGAGTTTCGTAAGCATATCTTGAATAATCCAAATGAACAACACTGGATACATTTCGATCAAGCCAAGGTCTTAGCTCACGAGACTCGCTACATTCTACCACTGGTCCGCGAAGAGTTGGGTTAATTGAAAACAAAAAACTCAAAATAGTTTTCGAAATTTAGGGAAATATAATAAAAATCGATTAACTTCAATGTGCGGAACAAGAGTGAACGTGGAAGTTTCGAATTTGCATCCTCTTAAATGCAGGCGATATTTTTTAGTTGGTGAATGTGGACGAGTAGCAACCGGAGGTGATAGAATCTAATGCGGCGTCGAAAATTGCGCTTAAGGCTTGGTAGCAAAAATACCGAAAATAATTTTTGTGCACATCATGCATTGTTCAACAGCATTTCAGATGTGGTCTAAGCTATGCTCTATATACGATCAGAAATCCAAAACCAGTGTGTATGCTGAACAACGTTTCTATTGATTTCAGAAGGATCAAAATGACAACATCGCAACACATATTAGCAAACTGGAAAGTTTAATTTAACAGTTGAGATATGCCCGAAAAACAGTTTCTGAGTCAATGCTGATAACCAAAGTAATAATGATCCTACCGGATCAGTGCGTGGTAGTCAACAAACGTCGATTTAAGATCTCGATCATGGAAGAAGCACGGTTGTGTGTAAATGAACATCAAAGTATCATTTCAGACACTGCACTATTCACAATAAAAAAAAAGGGTGCTATCAGCAAGGTAACAGCAGCAGCAGCAATAATCATTATATCAGTCAAAAACGCCCGGATAAATGTTTTCAATTCAAGCAATACGGTCATTAAAAGAAAAACTGTTAAAAAAAAAATAGTCAAAAACAAATTATGGTAATTATGCCCATCGTGAAACACAAAATTGTTGTGTTGTCAGAGGTGAGATTCGACTGATTGTCCAGTTGTTCATAATGTTTCCTCTTAGTCTCTTTTCGTTGTTTACCCATACCGTACGCTTTATGGGTAACCAGAGTAACTAGAGAACGCACTTACCCATTGTAAGTAATAGTCATCGATACTTTGTGACCTTTTTGGTTGTTTGTTTCGGGCACTTGAGTGGGTATATGAATGTGTCACCGCAAAAGACAGTTGCATGCTTGCTCGCATTGCAATGACTGAAATGGTTTAGTGTGTAAAGTGGGTTAGCGTTGTGTGCGGACACAGCGTTGTGTGTGAAGTGGGTTAGCGTTTTGTGTGGGCACAAAAGTCCTCCCCCCTTAATAAACGAATGGTGCACAAGGTAACGAGTGAGAACTTTCGGCGGGAAACATATAGGAGTCAACCGGACAAAGAGTGTTTTATTTATTTATTTATTTTTTTTTTCTTAACTCTAAATATTGTACAAATACATTTTCTCATTAAATTTAAATAATTGAAATTACAGAAGAAAAAAAAATTTTATTTTAAATATTTGTTTTTTGAAACATTTGTGTATCATAAATAATGATAAGGCAATTATAGAAATTAAAAAATAACAGAAAAGGAAGTATACATATGTTCGTGATTTAAACATAAGAATGTTCCACGTTGTTTTGTCAAATCTTTGATTTTTATGCTGTATTTATTTAGATCTAATTTTTCAACATGTATCAAATTGCTAGAGATTTGAGAAAGGTTAGTGGGTAAATCGTCTATTTCGTTTAATGGCTTATCCTGGAAATAGTAGAGGATAGGGACATCGTTATAAACGTCTTTAGACGCCTGCACGTAGACTTCGCCTGTTACTGCTTCGCAGTATGGCTTTATTTTGAGGATTCCCCTATCTGATAACTTAGCTGTGTATGGAGCGTCGTTACAAAGGATTCGCACGTTTTTTGATTCTGTGTTCGAGTTGAAATACCTTATATTCGTAAGTTTGTGAGTTTGGGTTACCCGAAATTAGTTGTATTATGCAATTGTTTGTATTGCGGTTGTGTACAACAAAATTTTGTTCGCATACGAAATGTTCTGATTCACCCAATGCACACTTTTCTAAATCATTGGAGATTAGAAATATGTATCGTCTGTTGTTTTCGATGTTACTTTAAATAGGTTAAACTCTTCGTTGAACATTGGTATGTTTACTTGAATCATAAACTTATTATTCACATACACTAGCGTAGTTGTTGATAGTGAATTGAATGTGGGAACTTCACGTTTTGTGAGAGTTCCGCTTGTATATGGTTTAGCGTTGAGATAAATGTATCGGAGTCTCTTACAAAATTTCCAGTAATTCTAACTGACACAAGGTTCGACATATCGTCAAAATTGTGTAACACCTTTTCGAATTTCGTGAGATTTACCAATTTTATTGAAGTTTCCCTTATTTCTTCCGTTATTGAATTAAAGTTGTTGTTTATTTTACGAGTCGTATCGTTAAGTGCGTCGAAAACGTTCAATATTATTGTTCGTCGGTTTTCGGTAATGTGATAAAGACTATTTCGGTTTTCCGTTAGGGATTGTAAAGCGTTCTCTATCTTCGCGGCGTCTTGGGAATCCATCGTTCCGAAGAGGATATGACCTATGCCGGTAAACAGACCTTCGTTTGTCGTACTTCGTTTAGTAAGTCTTGTCTTCAGTAATATGCTATCCAGTATTCTATTGTTCTGCTGTATTTCAGTAAGAGAGTTTTTAACATATGAAGTGTCATTCTACAGGGCTCTTATGGATATTCTTTTATGATGGTTTCGCAGAGATTCGACAGATTGTAAATATTGTTTTCTAGGGTTTTGGTATTGGCGTTGGTTGGAAAATTATTGAAATAAAATACTAATGTCCATTTTGTAAATGATTTATCGTTTACTCCCACGGGTTCCAAGTAGAAACCTGTAGTGTTTAGTGGTAGTTGTTGCTCTAACTGCGCTATAGCCGTACTTACCACGCATGTAAAAATAATGTAACTGAAAATGAAAAGCTTGGTGTTTTTTTTTTTTTTTTTTTTTTGGTATATAATTATATGGCTAATTATGGGCTTAGTGTTATGTGTTTGTGTATGACTCTGTGTAAGACTTAATTAAGTTATTGTGTATGACTTTTTCTGTGATTTCGTAGGGTCCTTCAAATATCGGGGTAGGTTTTTTGTTGACTCTGTTTTTTATTTCTAGTAAGACCTTGTCTCCTATGTTGTAGATAATTTGCAGTTTTGATCGTAGCAGGCCTTAGACTTTTCTTTTGCCTAAACTTGTTTGTTGCGGATTATTTCATAACCACTTTGCAATTTTTTCTTTATCTCAGCTATATAATTATCGTAGTTGCATGTAGGTTATATACATCTGTTCAGGGTAGAGGGAATTGGGGCTTTTAGACCGAAATGAGGTTCGAATGTATTCGCCTAGGGTTCTGTGCGATCTTTCGAGTGCACCATTAGACTGATGGTGGTATGGCCTAGTTTGCATCTTTTGAATCTTCAGCGTTTTGCAAACACTTCTGAAAAGTTCACTTGTGAAATTTGTTCTCTGATCGGTCAGTATTGCCCATGGTATTCCAATCGTGCACTATTTTCTTTATAAGTGCTTCAGCAACCGTTTTGGTTTCTTGGTTGGGTATCGCTACTACTTGTACGAATTTTGTTAAATCATCTTGGAATATAAGTATATAGTTATTATTATTTTTTTTTTTGTTATCAGTAGTGGTCCCACTATATCGAGGGCTACCCTTTCGAAAGGAGCTTTTGCCGTTGTAGTTATAGCATAAGGAGTTTTTTACTTGCATAATTTTTGTTCTCTTGACATGCCTCACAAGCCACAATGTAATTCTTTTTGTCCACATACATGTTCTTCCATTTGTATGCCTTCCAAAAAGGCTTTAATGTGCGCTTGGTGACCTACCAAGGGTGTGTCATGAAATTCGTACAGTATTTGCTGTATTTTTCCTGGGTCTGTAATTTCCATCACTTGGTTGACTTGCTGTTGGTTGTCTGAGACAATTTCACTACGACTACGATTATTTCAGTCATATTTAACCGTGACAATGCATCTGCGTTAGTATTTAGATGCCCTGCTTTATGCGAAACCGTGAAATCATACTCCTCAAGTTTTATGCGCCAGCGTATTATTCTTGAAGTAGGATCTTTCAAATTAAATATCCACACTAGTGACTTATGGTCAGTAATGACTTCAAAGTGGCGCCCATACACGTAAGGTCGAAAGTCTGTGACTGAAAATACTACCGAGAGAGCTTCTTTTTCAATAGTAGAGTAATTTTTTTTGACGTTGTTTAATATTCTACGGCTTCTTTGCTCCCGTCGGAAGTAATATAAAAAGTGTTTTCAAAATTTGGGTGTATCAGTACTGGAGGTTCGATTAGGGATTTTTTTAATTTCCTGAATGAATCTTCACAAAAAGCATCCCATTCAAAAGAGAAGTCTTTGCTTTGTTAATTGGATTAGATTAGCTATTTAGGAGTAATTCTTTATAAATTTTCGATAATACCCAGACACAAACCTAAGAAGGACTTTATTTTCTCTTGGGTTTTTGGGGTTTCAGTATTGTTAATCGCTGCGATCTTATCGGGGTCTGGTTTGAGACCGTCTGGTGTAATGAGATGTCCTAAATACATAACTTCTGTTTGCAAGAGTTTGCATTTAGATAATTTGACTCTTAGGTTGTATTTATCTAAGATCTTAAGAACTTTAATCAATTTCTTGTTATGAATTTTCAAGTTTTCCTCGAGGATCTTTATATCTTCCACACATTATCCCTTGTAATCCGGACATTCATAAGCCTCTGGAATGTAGGGGAAGCATTTTCTAACCCGAACGACATTCTGTTTAATTCAAAATGACCGTAGGTAGTGCTAAACGCTGTTTTTTCTTTGTCCTCTTCAGTAATCTCGATTTGGTGGAACCCATTTGCCAAATATAACGTGGTAAAATACTTTGAGTCTCCGAACTACCCAAGAATGTCATCGTTATTAGGATTTGGGTATGCCTCTGGAATAGTTACTTCTCTTTGTAACGGTATTTGAAAGAGTTGTCTTTATAATGTATTACCGCGTTGAATTTTCGGAAGAAATCTTTGCCTACAATACCAACCTGTGAAATTGGGATATCGTTAGGCACTATGTGCAATAAATGCGTAATTTTTATCAACCCTAGATTAATGGTTGCTAGGGTTGATGTAGGTGTAACGCAGATGCCAGCTAATTGGGTAATAGTTTCTCCGTATTTACCCAAGTATCATCCTTAAGTGTTTTTAGTTTAATTAGACTTACTATAATGCGGCGCAAGTGTCTAGGAGCATTATGTTGCTCTGACCCTGGCAAGCTCTTGACGTTATTTATATTTGACTTTTGAAATTTGTTGATGTAGTAATGGAACTAAAATTTACGATTGGTTTTTGAACCACCGATTTATTTTTTGAACTAGGTGTTTCACTCAAGAATTTATTTAGTTTTTTTCTTGTTTTTGACTTCGTCCATTAGTAAAGGTTTGGTTTAGCGGTGTGTTTCCATTTGTAATTTGTTCCGGATCTCGTTCGTTAGTTACACTTGGAAATTTGGAATTAAATTTGTCTTCGCTACTTCGCTTTAGGTATGCTTGGATCTTAATGGTTTAGGATTTTGAAACTGTGGGCTCGATTCGTGGTTTTGTGTTCTTATCGCCCGGTTTGGTGAGTCGGATTTAGTATATTGATTCAGAGAGCCAATTTGGTATTGAACTTGATAGTTTTGGTTTTGATTCTGTATAAGATTCAGTGAAGGAGTTTGATTTCGATTGTGTATTTTGGAAAGTACTTTCAAACTAGTGGACTTGGAGGTTTGAGACAGTGGCTTGCTTCCACGTTCCGGAGTTTTTCCTTGCTCTTAATCGCATGTACATAGATTTGGATATTTGATACACTGAATGCGATTTTAGATTCTGAGTAGTTTCCTTTTGATTTAGAATTTCATTCGTCGATTGATTTTGAGGGATATTTCCTCGATTTAGGATTTGATTCAGTGATTGATTTCGAGGGACATTTTCTCGATTTGGAATTTGATTCAGTGACGACACTTACAAACGGGGATTGATATCTTTTTTTTTGATTAGAGTGAACTTGGTTATCGGAGTTCTGGTTTTTTTGAAAGCTCTTTTAAGGCATCCTTTTATAGAATGTTCTGGGTTCTTACAGTGCCTGCAGATTTTGTTTTTCACCGACACCTTTTAATAGTGGTTGGATATTAGTGCGGTTATGGTTAATCGTGAATGACTTACTAGCTAGGTTAGGGCAGTGGGAGTTATTGTTTCTTGACTTACGGTATTCGTTGGTATTATGGGTTTTCGTCTTGCAGTTCTAACAATACATGTTAGGTTTGTTTGGGTACTGATTACTCACGGATGAAATTAGTTTTTCTTTCTTCCTCCATTGCTATGTCAACTGATTCGTCAATTTCCTTATATCTGGCACTTTTGACGAGAAGTTTTATCTGAGGCATTAAACCGTTACAAAAGCTATTCAATATCATTGCACCGTTGAGTGCACGGATTGCCTTATCGGCAGTTTCATTCCCCGTGTTCGCGTTCGCATTGTTAAGTTCGTCACATAACGGGTTTGCTCTTTCCGTGTAGGATGCTACTGGGTCGTTGTAGCCTTGCCTGAATTGAAAAATCTCCATTTGTATCACCTGTGTAGATCAACTCAGGCCATTCTGTACAATAGTTATATTTTATTATAACAATATAAGCTCGCCCAGTTAGTTTTGACTTCACTATATTATTTATTCTAGTTTATCCACGTCGTCAGTCGCTTTTTTTGACTGTAGGTCGACTAACTGGATAAATCTATCCGGGTTTTTAGCTGATCCATGAAACTCATGTATAAGATTGATGGTGGGAGATGAATTAAAGTAATTTGGGGCCATTTGTGAATATTAACGGTTTTAACGTGAGAATTAGTGAACGATCGCGCGGTAGGTGAAGGAGTTTGACGATCTATTGGTTTGCCACTGGGACGTAACTCTGGTCCTATTGGCGAGTTTTGAATTTGAGCTGAGATTTTGAAAGCGTTGATTCGTTTACATGGTCGAATTCCCCGATATTTTCCTCTTGCGGTTTAAGTTTAGTACGGGTTCGTAGAACAGACATAGATCTTAACTCAGAATTTTCGGATTTCAGAAATGTCTTCCGACCTTTTTACAGCTTCTTATAGATATATTGAGATTGAATTCCGACATATATCATCAGAATAGTGTGTACAATGTCATGTCGTTCGCTTTTTCCATATACCGAATGATATTTGTGAAAAAGTAGGTAAGTAAGGAGTGATAGGCGTTTTGTTCTTTTATTTAAAATAAACAACTAGAATTTGGGTACACATTAAATAAAATTAATTTAAATTAATAATATATATAAAAAAGCTTTGAACCACTTTGTATAATACGAAAAAAAAAAAATAATAAATTTAGCTTACTGGTGCTTCTTGTTTTTGTTTTTGTTGCAGGTGTTCGTGGGGTGATGTCCGTTATTTTTCCCCGGTTTGAAAATTTCTTGCTTTCTTTTTTAGAATTGCAGAATTTGGCTTTACTCTGTGATTTGATTTGTGATACACTGTGACTGATGTACTGAATGTTTTGTATTAAAAAAAAAGAAATTATTTAGGAGTTTAGGCAGATGCTTTATCTTAACATCACACCGCTACCACCAAATGTTTTGTTGAGCCAAGAATGAATTTAAACACGTTGTGTTCTTGTCAGAGGCAAGATTCGACTGTACTGTACGCTTTCTGGGTCACCAGAGTAACTTTGTTATTGTATGATTAATTCCTGGTACTTGTCTAGTTGCCCTGAACCAAAAATATCTTGGAATCCCTACTAATTCCAAAACAAGGTTCGTTTGAACTCCAGGTAGCGCTTTAAGAGGCAGCTAAACCTGTTAAAACAAAAGAAACAAAAAGAAGTTGAGCACCACGTAATTTTGGAGGAATCACCAAACCTTCAATTGCAAAAAAAAGGAAGGAAAAAACGCCTCGACCAAACAGAAAATCTTCTTCGAAATTGAAAATTTAACAAAATTAAATAAAAAACAGAATTTTCCACAATATTATAAGGGCTCCGTTGGAGCTGGACAATTTATTTTTAACGGAGTTAAAGTTAAAGCCAGGAAGTAAAGGCATTACAGACGGAATTGAATATTATAAAAACACCAACACAAATAAAAACTTATACAGATCATGAAACAAGATGTACCGATCTTAAAAAAATTAAACTGGAAGTATTCAAAAAGTTACCAAATTTTTTCGGTAATGCAAAAGAATATCGTTCATGGAGATGGATTGTAGTTAGAGCATTCAAAATGTTAAAGAATTTTGAAGATCATCATATCTTCACAGAAGCATTAGTAATCCTGGACAGTAAGACATCGAAACCAGCTTTGATAAATTACAATACAACATTTAACTTAAATGCTATTATAGCCAGGTTATATTCAATTTATGGCGATAAACGACCTTAACGAATATATATATTAAAAAATGAATTAACCTCAATATGACAAGGAAGTACAACACTTACTGATTATCACGATAAAATTAATGAAAAATTAAATTTGGTTTTTAAAAAAATAGGAACTTCATATACAAATGAACGTGCTGTGAGAGCATTAAACACAGAAGCTGAATTAAAAGCTATAAGAACGTTCATATTAGGAATAAATAGTATAACAACAAGAAACCTATTATATGGTCAAGCACCACAAACTCTGAGCGAAGCTTTCGCATTAGCACAAACCGCTTACCATGATATAAAATATAAACAACTCGAATATCAGCCTTTTAATAGACGAAATCAAATTCAAAATCGTGATCATAATCCGCCCAGGTATTTTTTGAAAACTACAACACAAAAGTCGAATCCACAATATCCTCAGAAGCAATTTAGAAATTTCCAACCTCCTAACGGAGTAGAGCCAATGGAAATCGGTTCTTCTAGTAGATTCAGAAGATCTATGCAACAATCATTCAAACGAGAAAGAGAGAACTCTTCAGCCAGATTCAAACCTCCGATAAAAAATCAAAAGATAACTCAAGTTGAGGATGCAGATAATGAATCAATTAAAGTTAATATACAAGAATATGAAGAACATAACTCAGAACATACAGCGGCAGCTTTTTAAGATTTTCAAAGGGCTTGCCGATGTAAAACCTCAAAACTTCGGATGGCAAGTCCAACCTAAGTATGTTGATTTATATTGGCACGATTTAGTATTTTTTACTATAAATGAATTAAAAAACATGATACGCTTTTAGGTGTACGGACTGTCCAAATTAAAAGCATTCATTGATCTTGAATCAAATTAAATAAAAATCACGTAAGTCCACAAAGAATAAACTATTCTATTGATAATGCAAAATATAGAAAAGAAATGGACGAAATATTTAAATATAATAATGTGAATGACTCACTTCCTTTTACAACTACAATAGAAGCTACGATACGAACTACAGATGATAATCCCATATGGACTAAACAATATCCATACCCATATAACGACAATGATTTTGTGAACAAAGAGATACAAGATCTCTTAAGTAAGGGTATTATAAGACCGAGTAGAAGCCCATACAATTCTCCAGTATGGACTGTACCGAAAAAAGGCACCGATGATAAAGAGAAGTCTAAGCCTTACATGGTCATTGATTTTCAGAAATTAAATTTAAAAACGATCAGTGATAGATATCCCATTCCTGATATAAATATGACTATCCAAAATTTGAGACAAACTAGACAATTTTCCACAATTGATTTAGAATCAGGATTTCATCAAATAAAAATAAAAGAAAATGATACAGAGAAAACTACTTTTTCTATAAATGGAAAAATGCCCTTCGGACTAAAGAATGCACCCAGCATATTTCAGAGATGTGTGAATTATATACTTAGAGAATACATTGGCAAATTTGCATACGTACTCGTATACATTGATGATGTATTAATATTTTCTAAAACACCAGAAGAACATATTAACCACATCAAAACTATAACTAAAGCTTTACACAAGGCAAATATGAAATTGTCACTTGAAAAGTCACATTTTTTAAAACTGAAGTTGAATATTTGGGACAATATTTTTATATTATTTTTAATAATAAATGGACGAATAACCGAAGTTGAACGAAACACGACCTTTGCTTTGATCAAACAATTATTGAAGAAAACTTAAAAACTTAAAACTTATTTAAAATTGGAATACTTGATACAAGCAAAAAGATACAAGATGTTTGAACTCGAAAACCTGAGTTATGAAATCGGTAAAAAATCGCAATGATACAAATTTGTAAAAATTTGCAGTCCTGAAACAGACCTCATGTGTAAATCCATGTTTAAAGACTTATTGCATGCAATTTTTCGGGTGTTATATCCTGTGAACCCAAATCAGCAGTCAAAGCAGCAGCTGCAACGACTGTAACCAAAATACAAACAACACCAATATCAAATGAAGCAGCAACAAGAAGAGAAACACACACAACAGCAGCAGAAGAACAGAAACAACAAAATTCTATCAAAGAAAGGGTTCAGCGGATCAATTCGAGATACACCCCAAATTATCGGGGTTGTCCTAAGTCCGTCCCATTGTTAGAAAAGAGTAAATTTAACTCGGCAGCAAAAAGTTGTCTACGCTCAAATGCCATAATGGTTATGAATATGGCGGAGCCAACCCTGCAGGAACTTGCATTAGATGTAAATTCGCTGAAAAATATCAAGCGAAGATATACACTGTTAACATTATTCAGAGATCAATTTCAATAAAAATCCAAACTATTCAAGAATACCTAATACTCCTAAAAATTTAGAAGAGCTAAGGTCTTTTTTGGGATTAACTTCATATTACAGGAAATTTATATGAAATTTTGAAATTTAGCAAAAGGTTTAACAGTTTATTTGAATAAGAGCAAAAATGTAATATACAGATAAATTAAGCTGAATAAGCCATCAAAGCGATGAATATATTAAATGCTAAATTACAAGCGCAAGTTGAATTATATCAACCAAATTATAATTTAGTCATGAGTGCTGAGTCAGTCAAGAAACTCAATTGTATTTATATCAAGGATATTGTCAGAAACCGAACAAAACTATTAAACGAATGAAAAAAAATTACTGGCAATCATTTGGAGCTTACAAAAGATAAGAAACCATTTATACGGCATAGCCGATTTAACAATTTATGCAGACCATCAGAGTCTTATACTCACAATATCAGAAAAGAATCCAAATTCAAAGCTCAAACGTTGGATAAACCTCATCGAGGAATATGGAACTAAATTAAGGTACAAACCAGGGCATCAGAATGTAGTAGCTGATGCATTATCAAGGCAACCAATAAATAATAGTTCAACTGATCACAGTGATCATTCAGAGGAAAGCTCTTATTAAGAAGCAATAAAGACAGTAATTCAACCATTAAATGCGTTCAAGACACAAATTCACATAGTTGAAAGTTCATTGAATAAAATACATATTGAAAATACTTTTCCAAACTATACAAAATACAGTATAAATCCAGTAGATATAAGCTACAGAATTAAACAATTAAAAATTATTGTGGATCCTAAGAAAACAATAGCATTCCATTGTAATCTAGAACTATGGAATACTTGAAGTAATGAAATTATGAAACATAATAATAATTACAAAATGGTATTTACACAAAGTATTTTAGAAGATACTAAAGATACGGATAAACAATTACATCTCATAATGGAAACCCATAATAGAGCCCATAGAAACTGGAAAAATAATCTCCAAGAACTACGAACACAATATTATTGGCCTGATTTGCCTAAACAAACCAAAAAATATGCAGAAATATGTGAGAACTGTCTAAAAAATAGGCAAAGAAACAAATCTTAAAACAAACTCCCATACCCCATATTGCAGGAACATATATACATATGGACATCTTCTATATTGCAAATCAAACATTTATTTCATGCGAAGATAAGTATTCTAAATACGCATACTTACATTTCATTAAATAAAAAACAAATATGCAACAACATATTGAATAAATTTTAGGAACCATATATCCAAAAAGGAAAAATTTGACTACTGATGACGAAAGCATATTTAAAAGTCAAATGGTAGGAATGTTATTAAGAAATTTAAATATAGAATATTATCTTACACCGATAAACCATTCTATTACAAACGGTCAAGTAGAACGACTCCATTAATTTTTAATTAAATTAACACGAGTATTATCTGAACAAAATAAAACGAAACCAGAAGAAGAAATACCAATACAATTACACAATTCATTCCGTAATAAATTAGAAGCCTATAGATATTTACTTCAATCAAAATGAATTTTTTTATGTCAGAAATAATTTACAATTAGGACAACAAAATACTTTAAAAAACGAAAATAAGAAACGAATGTACAGAACATTTTAGGTAGGAACCAAAATATTCGCTAGACAAAAAAGAAAGAAGGAATATATAGTACAAGAGAATCGTGAGGACACAATTTTAACAAACACAGGCAAGGTTGTACACAAGGATGACATTCGTAAACAACATATGTATTAAGTAAAATATTTATGATTATATTCATAACACAACAGATAAATGCCGAAATGAATAAAATGAAATGAACTTAGTAGATAGAAAATTTATCCTAATAAAGGAAGACCATACACCATACACCATACATACATATACGTTTGAACAATTTGAATTCTTATACCATATAACAAATATCATACATTATACTCCATTACCCAATTATAACACTAAAAATTAATTATTTTAAGATAATAGCTTTAAGTCATAAACATGGAAAATATGTAGTAACCCCACAAGTATGTGTTATACACAAAAATTATATTTTATAAGAAAATTGTAAGAATTACTTAAATAAGAACATCTGTAAAACTTGATCAAAAGATAATTGTACAATTGAACTTATTAAAGGATATAATATTAATATATACAACAAAATAACCAAACATTAATCGTATAAATGCTGGTACTATTATAGTTAGTGGCATTCAAAAAATTAATAATGTACCATTTGAAGGTACTCACTCTACAACTTTTACTTATTCAGTAATTATTCATGAAAACTTATATACAAATTACGAAGAACAAGCAAAGGAAATTTTATTAGATTTCCAACAAAATCATGTCAAAATATAAGACATTTTTGAAACTGAAGAATATACATTTTCAAATATTCAATCTTTAAGTAAACTCTTAATTCCAATAGAAGAAAAACCTATTATTATATTTACCTTTCTTTCAATTAAATCCTGTAGACGATTTAATGAGTATAAAGATTTAAAAGAAAGACAAAAAGATAGATAAAGTGTACTTTCAAGTTCTAAGAGACAATAATGCAGAACATTTGTACAATAGTAAAGTTTATTTAGATAAATAAGAAAAAGTGAGGATACTTTTATTTGAAGATGAGAAGAGTTAAGATGTAAGAAAAATATATGTACACATTAAGATAAGGAAAATAAATAATTCATGCATATTAACATTCAGATTAGAATATATGTACATGCCTATGTCAATATTCAGATTAGAATATAAGTACCAATAGAGATAAGACGAAATGTTACTTATAAGTAGACTAAAAAGAAAGTAGTAATACAGAAGAATACAAAATTATAAAAGTAAATTGTATTTTTTATTCAAAGTTGTGTGGTGAAGCTTTATTCCACGTTGTGCAGTGAAGACGTACGGTGATAAGTTACTCAAATAACTAAACACTACTATCAAAGACTATAAAATTATTCCAAATAACCACAAGAGGTTAATTCATTCGCACGCGCGGCTCACCGAAGTCTCACTTTTCAAAATTTTTCAATACCACAAAAAACGCTAACTACATTATTCTGCACCACACTCAACAAGCAGTTCTTCTTTTTCCGCCCTGCTACTCCTTTTTATATCTAGATCCTTGTTCTCTCTCCTAGTCCTCCCTTTTTCCTTCCTGTTCAGCAGGAAAATGCCGCGATTTTACGTCAATTTTTATTCTTAATGTTAAAAGAAAAATTGCTTTCCGCAATCTCAACAGCCAGTAAAGTTAAATGGCGAGCTATAAAAGACAAAAGAGAGACTATTTGGTGTCCCCCAATGATCCTTTTTAGGATCATTGTTGTTCATCATATATATAAATGACATAAAGAATCTAGTAAATATATGTAGAAGCGAAAAATTATTTTTCTGTACAACGCCGTATGATTTGAATGATCAGTGAGTCTGCTTTTGCCATCGGAATGTGAAAAAAGTGTTTAACTCGAATATTGTATAATTCATATAATCCTTAAAACCGACCGAAAATAAAGTGGAAAAAATGACAAATTCCTCACAACCGAAGAAAGTCCAATACGTCCAAAGATTTTGTGTATTAATGAGCTATTTTCCAAAATTTAATTTATAAATTTTGGTTTTGGGCCAACGCCGCAACAAGCTTTTAAGCAAATCAAAGACATTCTGACTAACGAACCTGTTTTGAACAATTATGCTGTGGAAGCAGAAACAGACCTACATACCGATGCTGCAAAACAAGGACACAAGACTATTCAATGCATCCATCCAATGAACAGAAATATACATATTAGAAATCTTGGCACTTAAAAGATATCGGATATACTTGTTAGGGATTCAATTCAAAATAGTAACAGACTTTCAAGCACTTGCGTTGACAATGCCAAAAAATGATATCAGCTTAAGAGTTGCTAGGTGGGTGTTATTAATAGAAGAATTCTAGTATACAATAGTTCACCGTTCCGGAAAAAACTATACGCCATGCAGATGCTCTAAACAGATATTCTGTTACCGTTTGTAACATCGGCAGACGATTTGATTTGCTGACGGCTCGAATTAGTTCTGCTCGAAAAGATGATAGTTCCTTATATGATATCAAAAGAAAAATCGAAAACAATGAGCCTGGTAATTTTATTCTTAAAAACAATATTTTGTATCGTTCACAGAAAGGTGACATGTTACTCGTTATTCCAAAGGGGATGCAGCACCACGTTATTGGGCGAGCTCGTGAGCAAGTACATTTTAGGTGGCAAAAAACCGAGCACATCACTCGCAGAGAATTTTGGTTTCCCCATATGCGTTATAGAATAGAAGAATAGAAAAAAAAATTATTAGTAACTGCATTGAATGTATATTAGCAGAACGTTAAAAAGGCAAAGCTGAACTTAATCCCATTAAGAAATGCGACGTTTCTTTGGACACGTACATGTAGATCATTTTGGACCGATGACTAATACTAAAAAGTTATATAACCATATCCTGGTGGTAGTAGATTCCTTTTCAAAATTCGTTTGGCTGTATCCCACCAAGTCGGCGACTGCTGATGAAGTCATCTCACGTTTGCAAAACCAAGCTTCAATTTTTAGTAATCCCAGACGCATTATCTCCGATCGTGGTTCAGCTTTTCGCTCCAGTATTTTTCAACAATATTGTGATGACGAAAAAATCGAACATGTGCTAACTTCAACTGGAGTACCACGAGATAATGGCCAGTTTGAAATGGTTACTCGTACAATAATACCAATACTGGCTAAACTGTCTTTAACAAAAGCGGATTATTCATTTGACTGGGCGGGTAATGAAGTTAAAACAAGACCTACAATTGAAAGAGCTGATTAAAAAGAACTAGTTGAAGCTCTCAAGCAGGAACGTACTGAGTTGCGCATTAAGGCTACTGCACATATCGATAAGATCCAAAAAGAGAACTGTCGTACATTTATCGTATTGGAGATTAGGTGACTATCAAAGGGACTCAGTTCGGTTCAGGATTACAATTACAATGGAAGTTCCTCGCACCCTAAAAAGTTACATCAGTATTAAGGAACGATCGTTATTTGTTGGAAAAGCTAGGCGACCATGAGGGACCCAATTAGACGAGTTGTTCTGCTGATAACATGAATCCGTATGTGCTTACTTTTAAACATCTCTTTGACTAGTGGTGGACATCGGATGGTGAGGATGTCGAGGACCACTTAGATATGATAGCCGAGAAGTTGTATAAGTGAAAAATGATTTTATTCTTCTCCAGGGCACGGGCGGGTAGTGTAGTAGTTTGAAACTCAAGTGTATTAGGTTTCGATATTTTTCCAGGGGTGGTTGTCAAACTGGAGCCAGTGCATTCTCACACGGTGGGTCTTAGTACGTGCTAGTTATTAAATTCGTTACATTAAGCCCAGCCAGCAACCACTCCAACATCAGTGTTGTACCTTCATGTTAGAGTTGACGTCCACGGGATTTTCATATAACTACATACAAATTCTATGAAAAGACTTTTTCAGAGATATGTATTACTACACCACGGCTACCCGTACTGTACAATGCCGTATGATTTCAATTATAAGTCAGTCTGTTTTTGTCATCGGAACGACAAAGAAGTGCTTAACTCGAATTTTGTATTATCTGTACTATATACTTAAATAAATGTTATTATTATTGTAATGAAAGTGTTTCTATATACACCCTGACTGACTCGAACTGCAACCAATTTCAGACTGCTATAATTTCCAGATCGTTCATGAAAGTGAGCTTGAATTTTGACACATGACAGATAATTTTATTATTTACAAGCCTTTTGAACTATTTGCGTCTCAGTTGTGTTGAAAAAAATTTATCCGCGATGGAATTCAAACGTGATAATGTGATTGCATTATATTTGGCTGGAAAACCACAAGTAGCTATCGTTTGAACCCTCCAGCATCTCAACTTGAATACATCATTTGTGTCTCGAACCATAGCTCGTTACCGTGATACTGGCAGCGTTGCAAAACGCCATGAAGGTGGTCATAAAAAACAACAACATCGGCAGAAATGGTACGGAAAGTGAAGGCTAGAATTGAGCGAAATCCGCGTCTAAGTGGAAGAAAAATGGCATATCGTTGGAACGGATGCAACACATACTAAAAAATGAGCTTGGGCTCAAGCCATTGAAGTTCCAAGAAGCACACGATCTACACAGCAACAAAAAAAAGTTAGAGTCGAAAGAACGAAGGAGTTGCTACGCTTGCACGAAAGTGGTGAGTTTACTTGCCAGAGAGGTCCTTCGAAAACTAACACTTTCGGATGGCCACCATAACAGCCGATGGTCGCTTTCCGCTCTTAGTTTTGGACTGTGGCATCAAAATTAATGCGATCGTATACCGTGAAACTGTCTTAGAGGCAGTATTGAAGCCTTGCGCAAACAAATACTTTGGTCGGAGACCGTGGACATTTCAACAAAACTCGGTACCGTCTCACAAAGCGCGCGTCAACCAAGAATGGTTAAAAACAATGTTCCCCACTTCATTTCTTCGACATATCAAATTCCAAATTCTCCGGATGCAAATCCGTTGGATTTCTCTCTCTCGGATATTTTAAAGGAGAAGGTTGGCACTAAAAAATACCAAAGTTTGGACCGCCTTAAGCAAGCACTTCGCCGGGAATGGGCTAAAATACCACAGAGCCACTTGAGTGCAGCGTGCGATGCTTTCTTCTGCCGTCTCAAAGCCATTATTCGCGCCAAAGGTGGACATATTGACAACTACTGATACAATTTGGAAATTGATGTATTTTTCAAAATTTTTTGCTTTGGCACAATAAAATTTATCGAAAAATAAAAAAAATTATAGCATTTTAAAAAGTTGCAGTTCGAGTCAGGCAGGGTGTATACGAGTATCATAGTAAACTTACCGCTGGAAAATGCAAGAGGACTTAAAAGCTAAAAACAACTAAACTAATTCTTAAAAAAAATGAATAATAATGAATGAGGGAGCAGGAAAGGACATAAGGTTGACGGTGAAAATATTAAAAAAGTGGACGAATTAAAGTATTTAGGCATATTAATTGACAACACAGCAGGCTTTAAGAAACATGTTGGTTGCATATGTAAAAAGGTATCTAAAAGATCAGGATTTTTTTTAAAGAGAATCCTACATACGGTGTCGACACTAAGTGCAATAAATATATATATGACGTTATTGTATTGTTCAACTGTTTTGTTTCTATGTGGTGAAAACGTTGTATCGTTGCGTTACATCTTAAAAAACAATATATATGTTGATGTTAATATTATGTTAAATCCGTTAAAGTGGTTGTTAGTAAAACAAAGAATTATGATAAAAATCCTAGTATTTTCATATTAAATTAAGAATGATTTAACGCAAGAACATTTAATTAACTATGCCCAATATATAAGAGATGTCCAGCCATATGTTTTAAGAAACAGTAATGATTTTAGGGTGTCAAATACGTTGAGTAGGTACGTGTACAAAAAATTTAATATTTAATAAGGGTTTCGAATTATTGAAGGATTTGCCGCATGACACAAAGAACATCACCAATTTTAAATCTTAAAAAAAATGTTTGGAATTTGCTAAACTTAAGTACTAAATCAATATTTTGAAAATTGTGAATTTCAATAGCCCCTAGGGCGCCAGTAATAAAGTACTAAAGTACTACTACTACTACTACTACTACACTTCTTCCGTTTTTATAGTTTGTACTCCTCTTTTATAGATGCTTTTAGAAGGCATGCATTTAAGGAATTCGTCTAAAGGAAGGACATTGAGAATTATTTCTAGTGCAGCTTGAAGAGTGGGCCTTAATATTTCTGTTACTGCACCACAGTCTTGTCTTTGATCTTGTGTGAATGTTTTGAGATAACAAGTGTTTTTTCGCAGTATTCTACCAAACCAACGCACCATAAGTAAGAATCACTCTAACTATGGCCTAGGTAGATTAAACATGATCTAAGCTTCTAATGCTTGCCAAAAAACTCTTTGGCATGTTCAGAATGCTCCTAATGCTTTTTAGGTTCTTTCTTCAAAGTCATGCTTCCAACTGAGCTCACTGCGTAGGATAAACCCCAGATATTTAGGTTCAGATGAAAGTTGTATCCTTACACCATTGATTCTGAGAAAATTAAAATTTTCTAGCTTTCTTTTTCTTGTGAACAACACTAGTTCGGGTTTTGAGGGATTTGTTCCTAACCCATTTTGCGCTGTCCATTTTGCTTATATGTTCAAAGCCGACTCCAGTAGTTCGCTGATCGTTGGATAATGTTTTTCTCCTACCAGAATGACTATATCGTCGGCATAGGCTACTGCCTTAAAACCACACAACCTTACAACAGGAAACCACACGGGAGAGATCACTCTTTTCTGTAGAGTTCCTCTCGATATCGCTTTCCTGACTATGTTTCCAGCAAATTCCTAATTGATAATTTTGCTCTTTGACATATACTCAATCAATTGCGCTTTCTTTGTTTCTACATTGAGCTTGACCAAAACCGTCCTCATAGAACCTGTGTTTACGTTATGAAATGCTTCTTTAATATCCAGGAACGCAGCAATAGTGTACTCTTTGTAGTGCATATTCTTTTCTATGGTATCTACAACCCAGTGTAATACCCTCTCTAGTGTCTTTCCTGTAAGATAAGCGAGTTGAGATCCGCATAGGTTTTGTTTATAGAGTTTTTAAAAGAAACGAGGGAAACGAGGAGAGACCTATGGGTCAATAATTCTTGATTCTTAAGAGTGGTTAGGTGATGAGATAATTCTACGATGCACCAAACCGGAAGTTCCATCATCCGCTGGTCATAAGGCCAAGTACTTGGAAACGTACAAACAATTGACGAGTGGTTTGAACAACTGCTTTTACCAGACACAGTTAAAATGTTATTGAGAATGTGTAAGAAAGAATCGGTGCTAGCAATGAGAGATCCCATCAATTTTCAAGTAAGATAACATAAGTTTTAATTTCCACGGTTTTGTTGAAGACCAAGTTTGCTCCGGCAGAAATGCCTTATTTAAAGCTTGATTCAAATACTTAAACAATCACTTCGTTTAAAGCCAACGTCTACTAATGTTGAGGTCTCGGTGCTGGGTTTGGTAGCAGCGGTACTAGTTAGAAGTATGTAGATATCACGCTTGCATAGGAGAGATGTACCGCCAAACCTGGGGCAACGAAAGAGATTCTCTTTACCTGCTGGTACTTTGGCGCAATGATCCAATCGAAGCCATCAAGGTTTACCGTCTCAACACAATTACATTTGAAACTCCGTTGGCTTGTAATAAGAACGTTGCGACACCTAGCAGATGAGTCTTTGCAGCACTACCCTCGGATAAAAAAGATAATCCGCGAAGAAACGTTCGTCGATGATCTTATTTCCGGCACAGGCACCAAGCAAGTGTGCAGAGGAAAAAAAAGTAAATAAGAGAATCACTTTAGGCAGCTGGCTTCAAACTACATAAATGGACCTTGAACACAAAGGAGTTACTTGAAGGTATTCCTATTGAAAGCTGGGAATCCTCATTTTCGGTACCTTCGAATCGTCAGTGAAGGGACGATTTCTTTTGAGGAGCTCGTCACGCTTTTGTCTCAGATCGAAGCGTGTCTCAATTCGAGACCCTCTGCCCCCTATCGGGAAACCCAGACGGCTTCCGCGCACTGACCCCAGTATACTTTCCAACAGTCTAATCTAATCTAATTGTACTATTCCAGATCCCGATCTGACCACAGACACATACGAATACGTTGATCGCTGGTAGATCAAAAGAAATATTTTGGAAGCAGTGACACCAAGATTACTTGTCGTGGTTACAACAGCGACCTAAGCCACAATTAAAGGTAGGAGACCTTAATAAAGGATGAACGTTTTCCCCCATCAAAATGGAGTTTAGGCTGTATTGTAAAGACGTACCCTGAAACTTTCCCCTCTACCAACTAATTCAAACAAACAACTAACCGAAAACTAGTACATACCAGAACTTTTAAAATTTTATTTACAGACAAACTTCTACCTAAAGAAATTAATATCCAACCAAAATACAGAAAAGAAAATTGGCAACACTCGAACTTCATTTAACACAAGTACCTACCATCGTTATCAAACCATCAAACCAACAAAGAGTGCGTCACTCAGGCAAAGTAACTGCATTTACACAATATATTTTACGTACATTATCCCCACGTACATAAAATTCAAAACCTTGCGATAAGACTCATTGGTGATACTAATATCAGTCATTCAATTGACACCCAAGTAATGTCTCCCATTCAAACTTTCAACCGTAACACCCGTCTCGCTATGAATACTCACCAGTATTACCTCAAGCCCATTTTCGGACGTACTCTAAAATATCATGATTCTCTTCTGGAATACCCTGCCGACCTCTGTGTTTCCTGGTCGTTATAATTTACAAACATTTAAAAACAATGAACATTGGTACCTGTTTTTTCTTCCTCCCTAAATTTCTTTCGCCCGTGCTGTGTACGAATATTTTAAGGGTACAAAAACCCCTTGAGCGCGCGCTGATTATAAAAAAAAAAAAAATACCCAGAATTGCACAATCCAATTCATAACCAAACTCCTCAAACACAAGGTGAAGTCCACACCCATTGGTCACAGGCCAACCTTTAGTCACAACCATTCATATTACTCACGCACACAAGCTAGAGTCTACAATTATTGGATCACACGCAACCTAGAGTCCACAACCCACCCTTATCACACACATACATATACACGTAACCTAGAGTCTTAACCGACCTATAGTGCACAGACACATCATATATAGGGTGAGTTTTTTAACTTGAGGCATCCAAATTACTCTCAAAATACGCGATATCGCGAAAAATGTTTCAGACAAAAGTCACAAGGTTCTAAACGGGACATAAGATGGTGACCACGAGTTTGACCTTGAGACCCATTTTCAAGGTCAAGCGAAGGTAACTTTTGATTTTTCAAATGATAATTCCTGATTTTCATTGCTCAGTCGTATTGCTCATAGGCTTGTCATTTGTTTTTACATACTGCGTTTAGCATAACCCAGAAACAATGACGTGGACGTAGCAATATTTTGTTTCCTTCGGGGTGATTAATTAGAGTGGTCCCCTTGCCTCCCACTTTTGAATCATTGAATTCTTCCGATTTCGACTTTTATTTCAAGAGACCATTTCAACAAATGCTCGAAAATGTCACCATTCACTTCAATACACTTGTCTATCCGCGCTCTAAATGAACCAACAGAACTGAGAAGTATTTCTGGCGTAATCTTCCGGCAAGCTTCAGTTATTCGTCTTTTCATGTTCTCACGTGTTTTTGGCTTTTTTTTGTAAACCACACTTTTTAAGTAGCCCCACAAGAAGAAATTAAGTGACGAAAGATCAGGTGATCTAGCAGGCCATTGCCTCGGACCTCTTCGTCCGATCCATCGTTGATGTTAAACATTGTTTAATACGCCCCGGGCTACTTGGGAATAATGGCCTGGACAACATTGTTTGTCGCAACTCCAATGGCAGTTTTTCTTGTAATACCGGAAGATGGTCCCGCAAGAAGTTTGCATACTTTTCGCCATTCAAGATACCTTCACTAAAATATGGACCTATTAATTTATCCCCAATAAATAAATAAAGGGTTTTCGGTAGCCCAGTAATGCATAGTATGTCGATTGACCGTACCGTGATTGGTGAAAGTCGACTCATCAGAGGATAACACCTTGGCAAAGAAAAGGGGGTCTCGTTCAATTTGCTGAAGTGCCCATTGACAAAAGGAAAGCCTGTTGCGAAAATCCTCACTAGAAAGTTCTTGATGCATTGAAACATGATAAAGATGGTATTTATGCCGATGTAATATCTTACAGACAGTCGTTTGAGAAATTCCTGATTCACGATAACACTGCTATTTCATTGTCCTCAACAGCCACCCTATCTGACCGATTCCTTTTCTTTGGTTGCACACTTCCTTCACCAGTGAATTGTTGGATGGCCCTATAAAAGGAAGCGCGCGATCGTATCTGGTCTGGGAAACGTTGGGCGTAAAGAGCAACAGCACCATCGATGTTCCTTCCACTTTCTCCATAAATTAATTTCATTTCAATTTTCTCTTGAATTGAAATAGCCTGCACTATTAATCTGGAAAACGTTACTAATAATAATTAGTTACTCAAAACAAATATTGAACTTCTAAATGAAGTACATTTCCGTTCAAGTAAAAAAAAGGGCAGAGTGCACATCATACACTCTTAGATAAGTTTAGGACAATTTGTTTCTTCTTTGAGTTTTAACTTCACTCCAGGCAATAATGACTTCCTCAAAACAAATCTCGACCTTCTAACACCTTAACAACGTTGGAAACCGATTATGATTTAGGCGTGCCAGTGCAGTGGTATCTAGCACTGAATGAATAAGACCTTTGAGACAAAGTCGTGTGACCCATTGAGGAATACGACTGAGCAATGAAAATCAGGAATTATCATTTGAAAAATCAAAAGTGACCTTCGTTTGACCTTGCAAATGGGTCTCAAGGTCAAACTCGTGGTCACCGTCTTATGTCCCCTTCAGGACCTTGTGACTTTTGTCTGAAACATTTTTCGCAATATTTCGTACTTTTCGAGTAATTTTGATGTTTTAAGTTTTATGGCGCCCTCTGACGGGAAAAGAACACATTTTTGAAAGAAATGTTTCATGTAAAAGAATTGTAATTCTCCACGCAGATTACGAATCTGTCAAAAAAAAAAAAAAATAGGGGTTCCCATTAAAAAATTAAAAGTAGGGCTCAAGGTCAAACTCGTGTTCACCATCTTATGTCCCCTTCAGAACCTTGTGATTTATGTCTAAAATATTTTTCGCGATATCGCGTATTTTTCGAGTAATTTGGATATCTCAAGTTAAAAAACTCATCGGGTATATATCCACGCAAGCTAGAGATCACAACCATTTAATTCCATAAAACACGCACATAATCTGTCACAAATCACTACATAAAAAACAAAACAAATTGCACTAACCTGAATTAACCCGAATTTATATTTAACTATCACATTTTGTATAGATAAATAAATTTCGCGTTAAATCAAAGAGACTTTCACTCCATAAAACCCACGACGTTTTCCTTCCAATTGATTCTAGTCCATACGAGAGTCTCAGCACACTCCTCTTACACCGAATACAGATTTCCAGTCCATAATCTAAACGTACCGAGAGAAGAAATCATAGATCAGACAATAAAAGGCAGGGGCAAAAATAGATGATAGCGACTAAGGTAACCTCTTCAGCGGACGGAGGAAAATCGTGGCACTTATGACGTCACCATACGAGAAGGAGCTGAAACCACCCACTAGTGGAGAAAATTTCCTTAAAAAAAAAAGGGAAAATTTATATCGACAGCTGCACATACATCTACATACATACATACATGTAAAATTACAGAGCGAACAGAGTGGACCTACAGGGGATTAGGCAGGGCGTGGCCGCCACCGGACTGGTCATTCGGCCCAGAATATCGCGACCAGATGACGGGCCACGCAATTGGGTATCACCAGGTGGACCCTACAGCGAATTTTAGTAAAAGACACATATATTCCCTTAAAAAGTGCAAACAGTGCATCAGTTTATGCCTTCTGACCATAGGTCGCGTGTGAATTACTGTAAAGCCATCCTCAATCTCAACAACGAAGAGGACGATTTTGTGTCGAAAATGATCATGAGCAACGAGGCGCATTTCCACTTAAGCGGTTACGTCATTCAGCAAACTCTTTGTTTTTTGGGCACTGAAAATCCGCGTGTGATGCAAAAAGAGCCATAAAATCCACTCAAAGCCACTGTGCGTGGTGCGATGTTCACGCGGAAGAAGTGATTGAGCCGTATTTTTTTGAGGACGCCATCGGTAATACGTTAACTGTTACTGGCGAAGGGTACAGGCCATGATAAACGACTTCTTACAGCCCGAAATGGATGAAAGGGGCTTGGTGAACATGTGGTTTCAACAAGATGGTGCAACCGCACACACAGAACGAGCCACAATGGATATTGTGAAGAAAGCGTTTCCTGGTTGCTCCCGTTTTGGCGATTTGGCTTCTAAAGACTTCTTCCTTCAGAGCTACTTGAAGTCGCGGGCTTATGCTAACAAGCCTCAGACAACCGCAGCTCTTAAGAAGAATATTCGACAGGAATGCGAACAGTTATCACCAGAAATCTTGCGAAAAGACATGGAAAATGCGATAAGGCAAAAATGTATATCAACACTGGCGGCAACCACTTGGCGACCATCACTCAAAATCATTTTGCGCCACCTTGTATACCAAACAAACATGGTAAACAACATAAACTTCTTGTTTTTAACCCTGTTTTCTTGTTACAGTTTCGCTTCTAACAGTTTTTTTTTATGTTCTTAAGGCCTTTTTGTATTTCAAGAACTCCAAATGTTTTTTTTTTTTTTTTGCTTCCAAAAACGAATATTTTTTTTAGTTACGAATTTATCACGCTTTTTCTACGGTTTGTTGCAATTTTATTGAATAGAAATACACCGGTATTGAATGTTGGACGAGAACAAAATGACGAAAAAACACGCAAAAATTTACATTTGACAGCTTTATTTGACAATTGGTGTGGTGAAACATTGCGTTCGACATGCGCACAAATTATTCAACTTATTCAACATTCGTAGTACGCTGATAAAACTAATGAAATTTCAGTATGGAAATTCATCCAGTATCTAGACCTCGAATAGAGTATGGTACTGGAAAATCCAGTATAGTTGGTATCATTAATTATGGTCTATAGATTTGTTCGGAGTTGATGTTGTGGTGTCAGTTAATACGTGTTAATAAGCATCCTTACAGACCGAGAAGTGAGTTTCCAAAAGAAACAATGATGATTCCCGGGTATTTTTTGTCCAGACTTCATTGGAGTTCTCCAGACTTTTGGCTATGAAACCTAACTTTAACAGTTCATAATGAAGGCTTTCCCAAGGTTTGAAGCTCCATGGTTAGCGGCAAAGTGAATGAAAAGGCGGTCAGGAAGGTACACCCTTGCGGGTAGTTCCATATGTTTGCTTGTCCAATTAAAATACGCCATCTAGTTACATTTCCTAGGATTTCGGAACTTGTTTTGTACGGTCCACTGTCTATAGTGAAGAGAATTCTAAGGTGAACCGTGAAGGATTCTTTAATAGGTACTCTCAAGTTATTAACATGTTTTTAAGCATGCATATTTTTGATTGTTAAGTCGAGAATTTCTTCTCTGTTTTTTGTATAGAAAGTAGGGCAATTTACCCTGTTAAACAAAACAAGTTTGGAAAATTAACAAATTCAAAAATCAACTCACCCACGGCGTTGATATCTGTGCTTTCTCATTAGTAGCGTTGTGCGTTGCCCTTTGACAATCAACCCCGTATCTGCCTGTCTACGGCAAGTAGCAGATATCTTCCTTTATTGCTGTGGTTCTTTACACAGTTGATCAATACCCACTCTTTTACAGCTAGGTCTTGCTTTTGCATCTAATTAGTTTCACAATGTTTGCTACTTCGTGAGTTGCATGAGGAGGGACTCATACTTTTATGTGATGGCGAAGAGGAACTTTCCTCTTTCGTTTTGCGAACAATTATCAACGAGGGTTCCAGAGTTCTCCAGGTAAATATGGTCTTGTTGACGAACCTCAGAGATATTTCTTTCCCGCAATCAACCACCTTAACCTCATTTTGCCAGCCCGCTCCATCAAATCCGTCCGGGTAGCCAGTTTTAATTTGTTCTTCATGCTCTTCAGTATATATATTTTTTTTAAAGAACTTAACATTTAAGACGGTATTACTATTCTTAAAATGCCGGAGAACGTATTAAGTTTTTCGGAAAATTGGATAGTGAGAGAGAGAAAAATATTTAGGCTCAGTGGTTATTTTGCTCCATGGGTGGCATCAATTATTAATGGAAGTTGGCTTGTTTATTTATTTTTTTTAAATGAAAAAAAAAAACAAATGTTTTTCGGGCGAGGCTGGGATTCGAACACTGAACCTCCCGATTTGGAAGCCAGTCCACTGACTGGTTTAATCCTTAGGCCTCCATTCTTATGCAAGGTTTAATGTATTAAATGCGCTCAAACCACTACTGAAATCGGGTACCTCACCCGATGGTCATGGGGAAAGTCGCAGGGTTTAATCTACTGCGGAGTTAAGAAACTTTAAAGTCTTGTCTTCTGGCCGTAACTAACATCAGCTAACTACGATCTTATAGCAGCGCATGGCAGCTATGGTATCGACTAAGAGGGTTGGGATGAGAATTTCTGCCGGATTAGGCTCTTTTTGAAAATAACATATTTTAAACTTATATGTAACAAAAGGGGTATCGTTAAACTCGTAGTTACGAATTCATTAACTATTTCAAAGTAAATGTTGCCCCAAACTTAATTTGTCAACAATTATTGAAGAAAAAAGTGTTTTTTTTTTTTAAAGCATATGTTGTGTATGTGAACAAAGATCTCCCTAGAGAGTAAAAGTGAATGTTCTTCTCAGATCTGCTAAAGACTGATTAATTCTCTCATATTGCTAGCCGGAAATTAAAACAATGTTACTAGATATAACATATTTATGAATCCATAATATAATATTTTCCTTTGCATATTTCATTAGCTTACAAATTATTTTAAATTCACTTAAGGCTCAATGTATCTAACATTTCCTCTTTTCTTAAAAATACAATTTTACTTTGCTTATTAATTTACATATGACAATTAACTTTTGTGTTTATATTTCAATTTGTTCTTACACATAATTTAATGTAAATCTAAAATCCATGCATCTATGATAGAAATTAATCTATTATCGACAATATCTATATACGAAGTCCATTTATTTGAATTCAAAATAATATAGGGTTTTCTAATAACGACTTGACAATTCTTTTTTTAAATAAAAGGCAAACCATTTGAGATATTTCAAAAACTTTATTATTGGCTTGAAGTAAAATCAAAGCATTTCTGAATGGAACTCGACTTTGTTCATATGGCTACCGCGGGCACGTTTGCAGCGGTCAATTCTTTGGACCCAATTTTCAACGACTAGGCTACACATTTCAGCCGAAACGGCCACTATTTCGCCTTCAATGTTGGCTCAGAGCTCTTCCAACGTCGTCGGCGAGTTGACGTAAACCAATGACTTAACATAGCCCCATAGAAAATAGTCAAGCGGCCTTAAATCGCACGAATAAGGCGGCCAATCGACTGGCTCATGTCTTAAGATAACACGCTCATCATACTTACTCTTTAATAAATCGATTGTAGCGTGTGCTGTGTGGCTTGTGGCACCATCCTCTTGAAACCACATGTCGACCAAGTCCATATCTTCCAATTCGGGCCAAAAATAATCGGTAATCATGGCGCGATAACGCTGACCATTCATAGTAACGTGACGATCGTTATCGTCGACGAAAAAATATGGCCCAATAACGCCGCCGGCATGCAAACCGCACCAAACAGTTATTTCTTGTGGATGAAGTGGTGATTCATGAAGCACATGTGGGTTTTCACTCGACCAATAACGCATATTTTGCTTATTGACGAACCCATTGATTGCACTTCAAGCCAATAGTATCTTTTCTGTAGCTAAACTAAGGCTGTGTTCTTGCATCCAGGGTAGTGGTCTTTGCATCACCTGATTTAATTTAATTTGTACATCTTGAGTATATCTTGCTGTTGGCACCGCCCCAATGTCGCCCACGTACATTTCTAGAAGCGTGTTTTCTAGCATTTTCATGCGGAGAATGCAAACATATACGATGTTCCAGAGGTCAAGTCCCAGAATTGAACCCTGCGCTTCTCCAGCAGTGATTTATTTTCTCCGTGTTGAGACTTTCTCTAGTGGAGTCGTGGGGCTCTCGAGGTGTCTAATAAAAATATTAATAATAATAATAATAATAATAATAATAATAATAATAATAATAATAATAATAATAATTATAATAATAATAATAATTATAACAATAATAATAATATTAATCCTCGGGATTAAAGAAATGCTACAGAATGAGGTTTACACATATCTAGGAACAGATATATCTTATTTCCGTGTTTAAAGGGCGAATGCATAAAATCGGAAAATCCCATTTAAACGGCAGGAATTTAGTCAAAGCAATAAACACCTATGACAAACTGGTATTGACCTACAGTTTTGGTATAATCAAATAGTCCACTACAGATCTTGTGGACATGCAGCGAAAGATCCGCACCTTATTGACTAAATATAATCTATGTATACCATCTGAATTCTTGCAGAGAACGAATGTCTTTGCCCCGGCGAGAAGGAGGTAGGGGAATTATTGATCTGCAAGGCATGCATGCAAGGCAAGTATTTTCATTTAGAAGATATTTTACTGAGAAAAGTCTCATCTCAGACCTTGCAAAAATAACTATTGAAACTGACGACAATCTTACTCCACTCAACCTAAAAGATCAATCAGCTGTACATGGAGGCCCGAAGACGAAGATGGGCAGCCAAGCCTTTGCATGGAAGACACTATCAAGCTCTTGGGAGCGAACATGTTGATACAGAAATGTCAAACTTATGGCTCCGGGTAGGAGAACTGTTTTCCGAAACGGAAGGTTTCATGATAGCTATACAAGATGGCGTTGTCATTACACGAAATTATACAAGGTTTATTCTAGGAGACAATACTGTAGAAAATAAATGTCGAATATGCAGAAAACGTAATGAGACAATAGAACACATCATCTCAGGATGTACAAATCTACCACAAACCGAATATCTCCGAAGGCACAACAATGTCGCTAAGGTCTTCCACCAACAGTTATGCAAAAATGCTGGACTTTTGCAAGAATTGCAACCGTATTACCGTTATGAACCAGAGCCTGTGGTGGAAAACGAGGAAGTCAAGATCCTATATTACCGAAAGCTTCGTACTGCAAATCGAGTTGACCATAACGGACCTGATATGACATTCCTTGAGTTCGCTGTTCCTAACAATAATAACATCAAATGGACGTACGATGAGAAGAAAAGGAGATACGAAAGTCTAGCAATAGATATCAAAAACCATTGGAACCTGCGGAAAGTCAAGACCGTACCAATAATAATAAGAGTAACAGGACTAGTAGAAAAAAACCTCAAGAAACATCTGAGAGACCTCGATACCAGTGAGAAATATATAGCGAAAGTTCAAAATTCCATCATTCTAGACACTGCAGAATATGGTAATATATAGTTCGCCAATTTTTAAATTAACTTCAATACAATAAAGACTCGTTATATTTTTGTTCGATTTAAGGTCCTGAAAATGTAACGTATATTTATAATGTAACGTAATAGTGTGAAATCAGACAAAAAAGAAAATAATAATAATAATTATAATTATAATAATAATAATAATTATTGTTATTTATTAATAATATTAATAATATTATAATACTAATAATAATAATAATAACAATAACAAAATATTCCAATTGATCAAGCTTCAAGATATTGGTCAAGTAAATGGTCTGAGCCCAGAAACTACAATGATAATGCTAGTTGGGTTACTGACGATCAAACGGCAGTTATTAACATAGAATAAATGAGTCAAGATGAAATTACCATGGAGGAGATAAGTGAAGAAATAGACCAAACGCAGAATTGGAAGTCTCCTGGGTCACCTGGGTCAGATAAAGTTTCCAACCATTGAATTAAGACATCTCTGTTCTATATGCACACACAGCGAGGTGTTTTTTTTTTTAATCTTTCTTTGACCGGAAATTATACCGAAAATCCTCACAATAGGGAATACATTTCTGTTACCAAAAGGAGGGGAAGAAAATGGCTCGATTCAGTAGAGTACAGCATGTAAGCTTTTAACATAAATAAAATTAAATTGATAGCTAATAGAGTGTATACATACAGCAGATGCTATACATTGTAGCAGAAACAACATTACAACACCCGAGCAGAAAAGATGCAGCCGGAATACAAAAGGTTGTAAAGACCATCTAATTACAGATTCGGTCATAGTACAACAAGAAGAAAAAAAACCTGGGTATGTGCTTCATAGAATAAAAAAAAGTGTTCGACTCTCTATCCCATAAGTACCTCATAAAAAAATAGCAATTATATGGAGTGAGCCAAAACATAATTGCCACACTGAAATAACTCAAGTTATTATAGACCGTCAAGTTAAACCTTGGGGGGGGGGGGACTAAGTAGTAACCCTATCAAAATAAACAATGGTAAGCTGCAGAGAGACTTTTTCAGTCCTTTATAGTTTTACTTGACACTGAATCCATTAAGTAGGTTTATCAACAGAACAAATATGGGATACGAATTAAAAGGAAGCAGCCAAAATAAGATGATTTGTCTCTTGCTGTTGGTTGACGATCTGAAAAACTACGCTCCAACTAAAGACAAAATACATCGGCTCATCAACATAGTCATAGCGTTTAGTGACGATATCAGCATGGAGTTTGCCATTGAAAAATGAAAACTTGTTCATCTATATCGTGGGAAGATTATGATAACATCTTATGGATACTCTATAAAAGAAAACCAGAACAATTACCATCCAAGATAGTTGTTAACAAGTTGTTGAAATTACAACAACAAATTATAGATAGCATATTTTAGGGAAAAACATTGCTAGTGATGAGTGTGGGCGATACGATTTTGTGAAGGAAACTATTGAGCATATAATAGCGCTGTACCACCCTGACAAGTTACGATTATACAAACAGACACAATAGTGTCGGAAAAATCTTGTATTTGTATTACAAAGAAACGGAGTACTATAAATGTGAGCCCCACCGGTACAGCTGCAGTAATTTACTAGGATAGAGAAATAATAACATATCGGACTATCCTAGCAAACAGGCCTGATATTGTCGTGTTTTGCTAGGAACAAAATAAAATCGAAATATACGACATTGCAATCCCTCTGAACCATACACGGTACACGGATTTAGCAAAAGAACTGCAAAAAATGTCCGGTCCAACAGCGTCAAAATTTACCCAATCGTTGTTTCAGCTACGGGTTTAGTCCCAAAATCACTTGTGAAATGTGGAAAATGTTAAAATGTGGAAAATAGAGAACGTCATAGAACCCATGCAAAGAGCAGTTATAGTGGCGACCATAGATAAAATGAAACAAGTGACAAACTTTTCATATATTGGAAAATCAAAACCGGTTTTCTGCTGATCGCCCGTGTGACGAAATGTGGATAAATTATACTAACTAAGAAAATGTTAGTAAAAAGTATATATTTTGTTTTTGCCATATATTTAATGTCTTTTTCTTTGCAGAATCAACATTTGGATTACAACAGTTCCACCAAAGACGTTCCAAGGGTTTAATCATTGTATGCTGACTAAACACATGTGAGTAAAAAGTTTATACCATATTTCGGTTTAGCCATAAATACCATATAACCCATTTACGCCCAAATGAAAACTATCAATTTTATTGTTATTGTTATACAATATAACTTTATTAATGGAACACTTGGGGCTACATTTCACATTTCGTATTTCTTAGTTAGAATTAAAAGAAAAAAAAAAATAAATAAAATAAAAAACAAGAGGTTTTTGGGGTGTACTTTTTATAGTACAGTGGGCACCTAGGAATGAAAATTTTTAAAATAGTCCTTATCAATACAAATAGTTTCTGAAACTGTACACATTTCTATTTAATACGAGTATGACACAAAACACAACGTTACTGTTTGGGAAATTTTGCTGGGTTGTGTTAGTTGGGCTCGGACCCGCTTTTGCCGAGCCAGATGGGTGGTTTTAATTGCTTTTACGCAGGTGAGGATAATGTCAAGCTATATGTTTTCTAAAAGCCAGCTAGGTAAAGCGCTTAGAGCTACTCAAAGCATGTAGACGTCAAGCATTAGCTAAGCACATATCAAGCAAGTATGTGAAAATAGGCCACCAACATTTTTTTCCACGAATATGGTACTCACGCGATACAATGATATAGATCCATCTATCTCATCTACGCCGCCCATTCCTTTGTTGTAATTTTGGAATAAATGTGGAATACTAACGTTCACCCTTTTCTACTCTGTGAACACCAGCGTTTTACTTTGCAAATATGTTATCCGGTATCAAAATTTGTACCTATATGTAGTATATACGCTTTTGTCTTTCCACCTTAGAAGCAAAATTTCATTATTTGTGTCAAACATATAGTCAAATTCAGCTCGTGCTAACTTTTTCAAATTTTTTACAGGGCATAGTGGACATAGTGGTTTAATACCCGGACTTCAATTCTTTGAGTAAATCACAACTTGTAATAAAGTTGTCAAAATATATTGTGTGCTCTTCAAGTATTGTTATCATTTTTGAAAGCAGTGATTTCACAACTCTGGTACCAAGAGGTGCTTTTGTAATCTCTATTGTTTTTCTACATTATAAGTCGAAGGAGAAGCAATATTCATCGGAACTGTCAGCCACCCAATTCTTATATCCGAATCTAATATCCGAATTTACCTCTAATAAACTGTTTTGATGAGAGGTGGACACAATATTTGATTATAGACTTATCATTTGACATATCTTCATAAAATACCCCAAATTTTTTTATAAAAAGATTTCAAACAAGGCCCCACTTTAAACATTTTATCTTGCGAGCCATTTGCAAAGCTTTTATCTACCAAATGCAAATTTCACCTTATGTCTAGAAAAATGTTTCGAGACAAAGAATTTGCTACAAGGGCTACTGACAGGTCTTCATCATAGCTCCAATACTTACTATCTCTTGTGAGCTTATGGTATCCAGATATAATTAGCACTCCCAGAAAACTTCGAAGATCATCTTTGTCCATTTCAAGCCAATGTCTATTATTATGGCCTGCATATAATAGCGTATTGCTTAAAATGAAATCCAAAACCTCTTCATCGAATATTTTTTCAAAAATTTTAACTAAGTAGTGACAAGCCTTTTACTTCATTTTTACTTCATGTATTGTTAGGTAATTTTAACGTCGGGGCTGAGTAAGATGGTGGACATTGTCTCCATTTAGGATTTATATCATGAGAATATGGACGACTTCTTCTACTAGACAAAGATTCATCATCATTGTCTTCCCATTCAGAAGAATCATGATGCCGACGCATCACTTCCAATGTTCCTGCAATGTATCTAGGTAAATCCGATGTCTGCATGTCATCTTCGCCTTCTTCTTCATCTGTAACAACGGCCGAATCTGGCGGTATAATCACTACATCATATTTATTCTCGCTTTCTTCGTCTGCTATAGCATTTACGGCTTCTTCGAGACTAATAAAATTTTTACAGGCTTGGAAAGCTGACATTTTTTATCAGTTCTGAAAAAAAAACAATGAAATTTTTTTTATTTGTATATTACTTGTGCCTATTGTACTAGATAGCCAACAATAAAACTAAATACTTACATAAATCTTATATTTGGTCAGAAAAAGCACCATCTAATCGTTAGATTTGAAACTAAACCAAAAACCTGTTAAATACTGTAAATAAATAAAATACATTAATCATACCTTTAAAATCCAAAAAATGATATTGCCAAATGTCAAAAAATGGCGTTTACTTTACTGTGAATCCCCTTTTTATCATTTAAAATTGAAAAATAGTGACATTTATTGATAAATACACGTAAAAGTTAATTGATTATTGTAATATGGTAGATTCTACGTAATGATGAATTAAAGAGGTGTCGTTTTTTTTTTAGTACAGAAGGCGCAAATGGATTAATGCCTTTTTCCTTGCAGATTCAACATTTGGACTACAAAGACATAATTAATTGTTCTTACTGCATATTAGCGATATGTTTCATATAAATACTTAGTGCCTTTTTCTCAATTTTGGTTTTGATTACTTAATTCAATAAATAAAATTAATTTTATTTACCTTAAATAATGTAGGCCTATTCTGCATCCTGAAAAAAAAACTTCTCTTTGAAAGAGGGATCACAAATATCTCCATTCTAAGATTTTAAAACGAAATATAACCTAACTCTGAGGAAATAGTGCAAAATTAATTTTTTCTACAAATTTTCGTAGCAAACGCAAATGCGAACAGATTTAATTTTTGCAGAAATTTCAATTCAATTCAGAATTCAAGGTACCTAATGTGTCACATAAACAATTCAGATATTATATATATTTTTCAGCAAATTATTTGTTTGTCGTATCACCTTAAATAGTTAGATATATTATTTGGGGTTTTCCTTGCTAAAGAAATGTTGACTAGAATTGAATATTGTTAAACAACGGAAAGTGGTTAAAACAAGTCAGCAAGTTTACGTCATTTTTTGTTGCTCTTTGTTGGTGTAATAGGTTCAAGATCTGTCCTTCCAAGTTCTTCAATAAACAGTGGTTCGTATTCAGTTTGAAGCTCTTTATCCCTCAAGTGTCCATGTATTACAAGTAATTCATTATCAACTTCGTAATCCTTCTGTTAAGTAATCCGCCTAGGTCCTCACCCTCCCATTTCATTATTCAAATCAGCTTCGAAATCAAGGAATTTCTGTCAAAAAAAAAAAAAAAATCGATAGCTCGTAAGTGCGTACAAATAAGTGGGAAACATAAATAATAAGAAAAAACCTGATCTGTAGCAAACAGCCTTTTCGGGATTATCATAGTGCATGGATGCATAGCATCTCCATGTCCCGTAAATTAATTTGATTAAAATGGACGGTGAATTTTACGGAAAAAGTAGAATTTAATTTTCTAAAAAATATTCTCACTATGCATAATGCAAACTTACCTGACTGTACCAATGAATCTTATATCCTGAATTGTATTTCTTGTTCTTGTTGTTTCCGCTTCTTGTTCTTCTTTTCATAAATTAAAAACGAATTAGATTTACTAAATAAAGACAATAGACATTTTTTTCACTTACATTTTTGTTTCTTCTTCGCAGAAATATTAAAATTTGTTCATTCACCCACGGTGTCGACAAATTTGTCCCTTCACCATGAGTGTTTTTATCAGGAGAGTATGTTCCTATGTAAATGTAAATGTACCATAAATGTAAATTACAATACACGAATAAACTGGATTATCAGATTTATATAGATGGAAAAGATGGTTTTTTTTTTCAAAATTTGAACGTTTATTTAAGAAAAACATGTACAATAGTATTATTCAAAGTATTGCCCATCTGAAGCTATGACTTTTTCCCATCTTCCTGGAAATTTGTGGATCCCATCCCAAAAGAACTGTGACGGCTTGGCAGCTAAGAATGAATCAAGCCAATTTTTGATATTCTGCTCTGATGTGAACCGTATTTCAGTGAGAGCGTTCTGCATCGACCGGAACAAATGGTAGTCAGAAGGGGCAAGGTCTGGGTAGGGTAAGACTTTCCATCCACTGTCTTCCAAATAGTTCCTAACCGGAATAGCATCGTGGGGCTGAGCGTTGTCATGATGGAAAATTATTGCCTCGTGTCTGGTCGCATATTCCTATCGTTTTTCGGCTACTGCTCTCTTCAAACGGATTAAGTGTGTTCAGTATCGTTGTCCATTGATGGCTTCACCCGGTTTTAGCAGCTCATAATACAGCACGGCCATCTTATTTCACCAAATACAGAGCATTACCTTCGCGCCATGGATATTCGGCTTTGCCGTTGATTTGGCTAGTTGGCCGGGTTTCACATATGATTTTTTGCGCTTGGGTTTGCCTTAATGGATCCATTTTTCATCACCAGTAACAATCTGATGCAGAAATGACCTCCTTTTGTGGCGTTCCAGCAGCATTTCGGACATGCAAAACCGCCTTTCGTCGACTCTCTGCTTGAGTTCATGTGGAACCCAATTTCCTTGCTTTCAAATACATCAAGCTGCTTTTAAACGTTTTGAAATGGCTGCTTGAGTGACACCCAAAGATTCTGCGAGCTCTTCTTGTGTTTGGCAACAATATTCGTTGAATAATGCTTCCAGTTCTTCATCTTCAAACTTTTTTGGCTGCCCAGGACATTCATCGTCTTCCAAGCAAAAGTCACCACTTTTAAATCGTGAAAACCACTTTTGGCTCATTCGCTCATCTAGCGCATGTTCACCATAAACTTCCACCAAAATACGAAGACTTTCGGCAGCAGTTTTTTTCATATTAAAGTAACGAAGAAGAACTCCCCGCAAAAACAAAGTTCGACATATTTGAGTGAAAAAAAATATTGTTGTTTACGCTTCAAATGAATGACATATACCGAAATGACGTACAATGACAGTTATAATTATAAAGGAGATATTTTTTCATCCGTTGTAAATCTGAAGGAAACGAAGCGTATTCAACAGATTTATTGATTACCTTTTTCATAGACATTTTCGCACAACATTTTTATTTTATTTTTTTACATTTTTTACAATTTTTAAATATTTTTAATGTTGACGATTTTGAAAATTTTTCTGTTGTACTCCTACCGAGTTTCGAAACCAAGTAGGTAACGTGACAGCCAGTGAGTCAACCATCACGCCATCGCCACCACCTACAATGAAGTACAATGAAGTTAATTTCAAACCCAGATTCTTCAAAATTGCTGGAACAATAATTCGACTTCACTCTTATTTCACAACAAACTTGGAATATTTGAATAATATTGTATGCTTGTGCTATATTTTCGCCTTAAAAAATAGTTGCTATATGTATCGTTTTTTTAATATTATTGTAATTTTCGGCTTATAAGCTTTACATTTTTAATCAAATGCATGGTGGTTAACTTCAAGGTTCAATTTCAGTTCCTAATTATTTCTTATACATTACATGATTACATGATTACATGATTGAAGCCCAGAAATTTTTCACATAAATTGCTTCCATTACAGGACATTTATTTCAGCCCACGCTTATTTTACCTGCTTTATTTATTTCGTTTAAAATTTTCACATTCAAACCAATCACATTCAAATCCATCACATTCAAACTCTGTCTTCTTATTTTTATTTTTCCACATACCCTTAAATTTATGTCCGCATCTTTTAGCATTTCATTTTCATTCAATTTATCCGTAATAAAGCTATTTTTAATTCTGGTCTTTCTCATACTTTCTAGCAAGAAGTTCGCGTAATAATCCTTTCCAAGTTTTTCCTTTACATTATCCTTCAGCGTTTCCAATAATTGTACATTCTCGCACGATACTAATACCTCGCCACTGTTAAATCTGTTTATACCTGGCACTTGTATACCCGAATGGCAAGGATCTACACTTGATTTTAATTCTGATTTTGCCTTATCTGCATTCTGATTATTTTTCTTCTCTACTTCAACTTTCGCATTTCTTTTTAGCTCACTTGCATATGTGTTCCTCTCACGTTTTTCAATTCATTAACCTTAATGTTTTAACGTCTTAATGAAACTAGTTTCACACCACACTTTTCACATAATATTACCAGAAACTCTTTTTGCTGCAGTGCCGAAACATCGCAGTTAGAAAGTTTAGCTGAAAAATATTACCATAGCCACCTTGGCCAAGTTCTGTCCCAGCATCACGTCTACTCTTTTTACAAGAGCCGCACTTCAAATCCATAGCTCATATTACAACTTGAAACATAAACTACTGTACAGTTTATCAAACCAAGTAACCCAGTTCAAATAAAAATGAGAAATTTAAAATCAGATTTTTTCATTCACAAAATTGTAAAAATTGAAATCGCACGCGTGTTGTTCATTTTGTGGAATATTTTTTGATAACTTTTTTGATAACGCTCTTCGGGACAGTGTCTATATTATGTTTCCACATGGGGGTTCACGTTTGCCTAGATCGTGTTTTCGAAAGTTCGCTTGCCAGGCAGACTAATTCCTGTGCATAAAATCGTGGTAAGGCTAACTGTCCTCTTTATGAGAAAAGCTGGTTGTCATTTCAAAGGCTGTTTTTGGGACAATTTTTGTGTGCCTACAAATAGAGAACGTCTTCCTCTTCCTGTTCCTGTTCCGAGTGCAATAAAATGTAATAAATCGTCGCACTAGCGAGATTGCAAGTGCCCATTTGAAATTCGGGAGTGCGCGAGTGTTTAGTGAACGAAAAATATTTGGAGATCTGTGCTGCCAACTAAGACAAAATTATTCTTCTAAAGGTGAGTGTATTTTTTTTCCGCTATGTAATACATTTATTATACAAGGTTGTCAAGCAAGTAAGCACTTTAGAGTAAGCAATATTCTTGAATATCCTGACAAACCTTTATAACAAATCATTGCTGCACTAGATTCCTTACCTCATATTGATGAAGCCATCTTGGGCCTTGCATCTACAGAATGCGTTCTTACCCTTTTGGCGAAGACAACATTTTGTCATAAAGCAAAAGAAACTGGTCGATATTTAAAATACCGTGGACGGCAATCGGTTTTCAGGGTAAGTTGGGCAACAAAATGCTTACTACACTTCGTACTCTTTAGAACTTATGTGTGCTAGTACGGCCAACTGGTCCAGTAAATGGATTTTTAAGGAGATTTGTGAAAAAATTATTTTTCCTGGGACGAATGTCTTTTCTTTAAGTCCAACTTCAATTAACATTTGAAAATTTGCTTAGTCTCTAAATGTTACTCAATTATAAATTGTGAATAGATTTTAAATGTAATTGCATCTTGTTCAAGGTTACATTTGTTTGTATTATAGGAGGCAAAATCTGGAAGGTTCTAACCTTTCGGTTGGTATAGATTTTAACGTTGAGGGCTATTGTATCGTTGTAAAATTGAACTACAAACGTTCCACTCATTATCTATGTTTCGTTTTCATGCCTTAAAGTTCCGTTGAAGTTGGTGAGAAAGATTGTGTTCTCTAACAGAAGTTTTGAATTGGAAGTCGCAACTTGCGTTTCTTGCTTTTAACACTTGACCTATGCAATGCTCAGTTGGTAGTTTTTCGAGTTGAGTTGCCTGTCGCTGCAAAGATTCATACACAGCATATGATTACATGTGCTCTTAATACTGTACATGTCGTCATGAGCTAACAGAAGTTAATTTGTTTCAAGCTGGATTCGCTTGTTGTTCTGAATTGTATTGAATTGATATTGAATAAATCACTGCATGATTAAGGTCAATTAGGCTAGTTTTTGGTAGCGATATAACATAAAGTAAGAGAGATTCTTTCTGTAGGATGATGGGTTACGCGTATTCTGTTAATTCTATTTCGTTACTATAAGGAAGGGTTTCTATTTGAGAGAGTACTTCCTGAATTCCTTCTTTCTTCAGCAGATTTTTTCGCTAGTTGTTCATCTTTGATTGTTGTTAGTTTGTTGTATAATATCTGTTCATATATTTGTCTACACTGATGTTTGTTGTATAATATCTGTTCATATATTTGTCTACACTGATGCTGTCTATTCTCTTGATGACCTTGTTGTAAGTTTTGAGAATTGCTTGTGTAACAGTTGTCAGGTGCTTGTTTATTTTGTAATAGCCATTGTTATATTCGGTGATGACGGTTTGTGTTTTCAATAAATTGTCCCAATCTGACGCATCGGGTGTGGCTGCTATTCACTTCCACGCTGATACAAGCCAATTTGTTGGTCTCACTTTCCTTCGGATTACTCCATTTAGCTGTCTCAACAATCATTCGGCTTGTTGAATCTGTTAAAGCAATTGCGGTCGGAGAATACTGCTCTTATCTGTTTGGCCTCCTGTCAAGCTTATTAGTTCGTTTATGACATTTTCATAGCTCGTCAGGTCGATAATGTGAAATTTCTACTGATGATCTCGCCATTCCCTGGCTTCATGATGAATACTGGTGTATTGTATAATAGTCGAATACGTTTACGATGCCGAATGTCAGCCCTTGAATCGAACTAAAATTAAAGGACAAACAGATTTACTCAGAAGAGTTTATGGTTTGGGACTTGGGAATCTTTTTGCTGGTTTCGATAATGACGGTGACTCTTTGTGTAGAGGGGTATTTGTTTACCATCGCGTCATTTGACGGCTGCGTATATAACTTTCCCGGGTTGATATGTTTTTGGAATGTTTATATTTTTGTTTTCTTGGCTGATCTTCTTTTTCTGTTTACTTTTAATAATTTCGGTAAGGTCCTCGTTCACTTAAGCTTAGAAATCAATAAGATTTTTTTAATTGATTCCTTGGCTACATCACTGGGCCTTCTCTTAGTAACCGAATGGATGGAATTGTTGTATCAAGCACCTCGTTATTTCTAATATCGTCGAATGTACATTTTCTATAGTTCCATTAACCCCGCTTTTTTGAGGAGGAGTCAGGTCGGTTTTTATGTCAAGTGCCTTAATGTACATAATTTGAAATGATGGGAATGATAAAGATGCTCTCGTTATAAGTTACGATTAGTTGAGGCACTGAAAAGTAGTGAAGAATCTTAATAATTTTTTTTCTTGAATACAGTGCCGACAGGTTGTAAATTTTTCCTGGTCTCTTTCGAAAATATCCATATGCATTATTTCAGTGGCGCAAGTAGGAATCGGTGTTTCCTGAAGTTCAGGTTTTGGCGGATGTCTGTCATATTTATTTGAGTTGCAGGTTCCGCAGTGCTTCATGAATTTTTTTTATTAAATTGTTCATTTTCAGGAAAAATAATTTTTCCAGTATTTGTTCCTTATTCTCCCAGTAGTTCCGATGTGCGCTGTTGTGCTCTTCTTGAATGATTCTGATTTTGTTCTCCTCATTACGCAAATCTTCGACTAATCTCCGTGTTATTCTAAACTTGAGTTTAAAAAAAAGGCATTTTTAGATATTTCCTGAAGGAGTGGAGTAAATGCTTTGGGAATCTTTACTCCATTAACCACGTTCGAATTTAGTTGTGCTTTTAGGGCATTGCTCAAGGATTCCCCAGTTATTTTCCGGAAGCGGAAGTAATGTTTCCCAAATATTGCAATGGGGTTCCTCGTATGCGAACAATTCTCGTCCTTCTGAGATAACCAACTGATTCGTAAAAACATTTAAAGCAGCTTCACAATGTTGCAATAGGTCTGAACTGTGCATGATCTGTAAATCGGATGTTGATAAAATATTGGCTTCTGACCTGAGTCTGGATAAGGCATCGGCCGCGAGATACGTTTTCCTGGCTTGTAGACTAATTCATATTTGTATTCTTTTATTCTCGCAATCCATCTCTTCAGCTTGGCATTTGCTTTACGGTTGCTCAAAGAAAAAGTCGGTGGGTGATGGTCTGGAGATGTAAGGAGATGTAAGTTATTGGTCTGTCTCTACCGAACACATAAGGTAGTGTTTAAAGCATCTGTTGTTAATATAAAGGATTTCTGGAAATCAGTAAATGTTGGAATTTTGGAATTGTCAAGAATTCTTTTAAATTTTCAAATTTTATTTTATTTTATTTATTTTTCTTTCCTTTATTCTTAAAATAGTCAAGTTAATTAAATAAAGTGTGTGTATGATATCGCAACAAAATAAATCAATAAAACATTAGCATTGTTATAAGAATATGTAGTAGCATTAGTATTTAATATAAAAATAGAGATAGATGCCATTTAATATAGTGTATACAATTCAGGTATTGTATGTTTTCAGTCTATTATATTATTTCAAATTGTAGAAGCAAAAGAATAGTAGGAAAAGTAAAATCTACATACATATATTTATATTTATTTGTTAGGTACATTTCATTTTAAACTAAGTAGGACAACAAAACTTCAATTTCATTATGGTCAAAATGTAATGCCTCCTGGTGCAGGCTATCGATGAAGGAAACGTGTTAAATAGCTTATAGGACACGACAGAGTAGAAATTTCTAAAGGGAGTGGTACGAAATGATGGAATATTTACAAAATTATTCAAGTTGTTTCGTAGAGTGCGGACATCACAGTTCAGGCTTTAGAGATAACCAACTCTAATAAAGAATATTTTTGAGAGTTTGTAATAATACAGGTATCTAACTGGCAGAATTTGTTGAGATTTAAACAACTCAATACAATAAGCTGATCGGTATACACCACAAATATTTCTCATGGCACACTTTTGTAGATCCAGCAAAGGTTGTTTTTTCTCTTTGTGAACACCCCCCCAACAATTTATGCCAAATTGCAACTTAGAATAAAAAAATCCAAAATACCCTGTGCGCAAAGTTTTAAGTTTTTAAGTTTGAGAAGGTACAAGTTACGAACAGAGGAACACAGGTGTTGCTTCAAATTCAAAATGTGACTAGATCAGCTCATATTTTGGTCTATTACAACACCAAGATATTTAAAATCTTTAAAAACTTTTACTTCGAAAATTCAGAGTAACAATTTTTTGTCATATTGAAAACCTCTTTAGTTTCGAAATCAGGAGATGAGCAGTTTGTAAGTTTATATCTGCTGCATCCTACGCCATGAAACTACATTTTGGTATCTGATGAATATTGTATTTTTAAATTGACCAAACATTAGTTTGGTTTTATTGCTTACTTTTATATATATATCAAAGTATATATCGGCTACGAGATTCAGTGGATTAGTTGAGATGTATGCGATACCAGCATCATCTGCAAAGGCAGTTAGCTTACCTTAAGATGGCAAACTGAAAAGTGAGTTTAAATAGACAAGGAATAAGATGGGTCCAAGAACTGATCCTTTTGGTACAACTAGATTGATCGACGCTGCATTGCTAAGCACGTTCCCACTCTTCACTTTCTGCATTCTATCTTTTAAATAGGAAATACTAAGGAATACCATATAATTTGTTCAGGAGAATTATATGGTCAACCATATAAAACGCTTTGGTAATGTCTACGAACAATGTCAAGTTTTTTTTAAAATAAAGTTCGAGATACCATGTTCAATGCAGGCATATGAGTTCTTAAGTGACTTAATTAAGCATAAGACTTCTGAACCAGTAATTGGGCAATAGGCCTGCATTTGCTCACATTTTGCTCAACGGTAGCGAAAAAATCAATAAATTTATTTGTAACTTCGTTAGGTTTATCAACGACATCGCCATTTATGATTAAGGAGAACTTGTTAGAAACATACGTAACTTTTGAGTTTGTGAAACGAGTAAACATCTTTGATAATAGCTATCACGACACTTATTTATGAGATTGTTTAGATTCTTACATAAGCCTTTTTACCGATTTTTTAATCGAGTATTTAGTTGGATGTTTCTGACATATTTTGCCCAGTTTGGTTTTCAGTCTTATTTTTTTGAGTATCCAGCGATTAATCTATGACAATAAAGCGTGCTATTGCGTTTATTTTTACAAATTCACCAAACCTTCAAATGATCTTATAGCAACAATCTTTCCCAATGCCGGATATGTTCAACAGGTATATGAACATCTAGCGTACTTTGAAATAATTTTTACACATACTCTAGCGCATTGCTGTTATTAACATAAGGAATACCAAAAATCTCTATAACGTTCTCCAATTCAGTTTGCTTTCAAGAGCGGAGATCCTTTTTTTCAGTAATTTGTTTTCGTCTTTCAGCTTTTCAAGAAAACTTACTATGTCACAGTTAATTTCTTTTCTGCTGAGCATTTCCTCATACAACAATTGCAGGGTGACGTCTGATAACAGTCGCTGTTGTGTGTTGCGTTGCAGTTCACTAGAGTAATTTTCATCGGCTCGCGGCGCAGAAAGACTTTGTGGGTGGTTTTTTGTTCGCCGTTTTTTCAATGCAGCTATTCCCACTTTCTGCACTTTCCGATGAAGAGCACAGCATTTGTCATATCGATAATGTACACCTTCATTTTCCACACATAGGCAGTAAAAAAAATATATTACAGTCTGTGCATCGGATTTTTGAGTCACAATTTCAATCTGTTTTCTAATTGCAAACAGAGCAAACCATTTTTGATTTAATTTTGATTAGATTTTTAGTAAAAACAATATAAAGAGAGAGCACCCCACAGCACTCTTAGTTTAACACGCCTATTCACTTCACTTACAAGTTACAAGATGATTTCCATAGCAGATGATTTCCACTGAATTTTAACCTTTTTTGACACATTGGCCTTTACTTGGGCCTTCTCCCCTCTTGTAAGATTCGTCAATGGCTTTGCAATCCTGGCAAAGTCGATTATGAATCGTCTGTAGTAGGAGTTGAGCCCAAGAAATTATTTTAGTTTTTAATGCGGATAACACCTTTTCGACGTTCTTAAGATGTTCTTTATTTTTGCCATTTTTTTATCTCGTCGATGAAGACATAACATATTAGACCGATGTAAGATTTCAGAATGTCATTTATAGTTCTTTGGAAGATAGCTCGAATGATAGCCTAGTGGACTCATACTTCCCATTGTTCTACTACTTCGAGATGTCTGCTTCCTTTATTCGTATTTGGTAGAGGCCCTAGGTTAGGTCAAACGTTGTAAAAAACTCTGTTTTTCAACGACTAGCTATCTTGTTATTTATATCAGGAATATAGTATATGTCTGATATTGTGACTGTGGCGTCTGACTTCTTTTGTATTATCCATGGCGGAGAATTGTACGGGCTCTTTGATGGCCTTATAATTCTTTCTTGCAACATCTTTTGAATCTGCAGTTCCACTTCCGGATACGGATAGGATTTCTCCTCCTATGTTGCTATCTATGAGGTCATCATCACTGATTGAGCCAAATACTTTCTTTTCTCCGCTAATTATGTTATAAAGAGGTTTGCTTGTCTCATTGGATATATATATATATATTGTTATGTTATTGGCTTGAACCGATTTCTTTTCCTCCAGAGAGGAAAGATATAGAAGTCCAAGATGGAGCCATTTCCTACATTTTTGAAAAAATTAATCAGAGATTTTTCTATCAATTCGAATTTCACCTCCGGCTGATTGAATTTTGAATAGTTTGTTAGTCGGTTTTGTGTTGATAGCAAGTCCCGGTTTCCGGATATCTTATAGGATATGCTAGAGAGTTACCTATCATAAAATTTACTTCAGTGATCACTTCCTCCAGCGCTTCTGTCGTGTTTTCAAGTAGAGGATCTGTTTCTTCGACCTCTTGTTCATATTTCTCGAAGGTTCCTAGTCTTATTATGTGCTCGGTTATTGCCATCTGTGTTCAGATTTGGCCGGTTAATATAATTGGACTGTTTCGTTTGTATAGACAGGTCAACGGACATTGGTGTTTCGGGTTTTGGCGTTGTTGATGTTAATTGCCGAAATTAAGCTTGACGATGTTGATTTAATGTTCAAGTTCCGGACCTCTAAGCATGAGGCATTAGCAGGCTCGGTCTCTTTTTTATTTTTCCACCTAGCCTTGAATTTGCCTGCATCTTTTTGCATTTCGTTTTTAATCAGCATATCCGTAATATAACGAATTTAATTCTGGTATTTCTCATTTCTAGCATTTTCACGTTATAATCCTTTCCAAGATAAATCGTCGCACTAACGGTCTATACGTCGGGTGTTATAATTAACGCGACAGCGCCTTTTTGATATTCTAATTTCAATTTCACACGATCTCAGAGGTGCAGGTGGTACCATCTTTTGAAACCAAATGTCCACCAGACCATGCTTAAGCACTTTTGGAAACAAAAAATTCAGATTTTAGTTCATATTTTCCTTATTTTTAAAGAGTTTCGACCAGATGATGCAGCCAGCCTATAGACCGCACAAAAAAGTGCATTTTTTGTTGTGCATCGGTGGATCACCTCTAGATTTTTTCCCTCAAAATTTGATACAATTTCTCTTATTAAACAAAGCCATTAAAAGAGAAGTAAACCCTATCACTGAAAACAATCTGATTGTAAACATTTAAACGACTTTCAAATTTAAGGATTCTTCCGCAAAATCTTCTACAAAGTCGGTGAAGTCAGGCCATATTGTTGCGTACAATGACGAATCGATAAATTTGGATCTTTCTAAACGGGGGCGCCATTATTTTCATCAGTACGCACTCTGTGGCTTCCTTGCTTTTAATCCAGAAGAGTAAATGTAGTGCGTAATTTTATAATTGTTTTGAGAATAACCGTTCCATTAGGTGGATTATGTTGACTGTAAAATTGACAAACGCTTTATAAATTTTTTTTACTGAAGTTTCGAAATAGCTTCGATACACTAGGCAACTTTACTCGGGCGTTAGTTTTTTCATGATTATTTGTCAGTAATAGATACTCATACAATACTGAATAAGGGGATGGCACTATCTGTCTGATTAAGTATTAGCTGTCTAGACCTTGCCATATTCGAAAAAAAACCTTTACAAAAAACACTACTCTAATGTGTAGTGTATATATATATATATAATAAGCACTCCCCCTTCAAAGCTTTAACCGTAACACCCGTCTCTCTATGAGTGCTCATCTGTATATCCTCAAGCCCACGTACTACGAAATATCGTGATTAATTTCTAAGCCGTACAACTTGATTATGGAATGCCCTGCCAAGCTCTCTATTTCCTATTTGTTATAACTTGAAACTACCTTATTTAGTTATTCCTTTTTTATATTTATTTTTTTATATTTATTCTGTTATATTTTTATATATATTTCGAATATGTCTATACCTAGTTCAATTTGTTTCGGAATTATCATATATTGCCATTATAAAGGCGATGTTTTTTAATCCGTTGTAAATCCGAAGGAAACGAAGCGTATTCAACAGATTTATTGATTACCTTTTCCATAGACATTTTCGCGCAACATTTTTAAATTTTTTTTATCGAATAATGTTATATGTTCCTTAAGATTGTTTACATGGTACAAGTCTAAGAAGCCTGTACCTACTCATTAAATGTTTATCAAATTGTTCTTTTTAGTATTTTAACACGGTCCATTATTTTATCTAATTCGCTTACTGTTGCACAAAACAGTTCACTTTAATTAGAGTCCTTTTATTACTGTCGTTTACTATGAGATCAATATTGAAATCTCTTATAATGATTAAACGTTCCTTATTGTCCATAGGTTCCAAAAACCAACCTGCATAAAAACTTATACAATCATTCACCTGCGAACTTGGTGATCTATACACTACAACAAACGACCACCTTTGAACATAAATCCCGACGTAAGCTTTCAATACCCATGCAAAGTAATCAATTTTTGATAAAACCTTTATTTCATGTCGTGTCCCCCGCTTTATATATATTATAACGCCAAACGTGTGTCCTGAGTATGAAGTACAAAATAAATAAAATAAATAAGTCGCGCGACAGCCCGGTGTGGGCCAGGACCTAGCATCTTGCACCCGTTTGCGTTTCTCATACAATACAATGAAGTACAATGAAGTTAATTTCAAACTCAGATTCTTCAATATCGTTGTAACAATAATTCGACTTCACTCTTATTTCACGACAAACTTGGAATATTTAAATAATATTATATGCTTGTGCTATATTTTCGCCTTAAAAAATAGTTGCTATATGTATGGTTTTTTTTTAATATTATTGTAATTTTCGGCTTATAAGCTTTACATTTATAATCAAATGCATGGTGGTTAACTTCAAGGATCAATTTTAGTTCCTAATTATTTCTTATACATTACATGATTACATGATTGAAGCCCAGAAATTTTTCACATAAATTGCTTCCATTACAGGACATTTATTTCAGCCCACGCTTATTTTACCTGCTTTATTTATTTCGTTTAAAATTTTCACATTCAAACCAATCACATTCAAATCCATCACATTCAAACTCTGTCTTCTTATTTTTATTTTTCCACATACCCTTAAATTTATGTCCGCATCTTTTAGCATTTCATTTTCATTCAATTTATCCGTAATAAAGCTATTTTTAATTCTGGTCTTTCACATGCTAGAAGTTCGCGTAATAATCCTTTCCAAGTTTTTCCTTTATATTATCCTTCAGCGTTTCCAATAATTGTACATTCTCGCACGATACTAATACCTCGCCACTGTTAAATCTGTTTATACCTGGCACTTGTATACCCGAATGGCAAGGATTTACACTTGATTTTAATTCTGATTTTGTCTTATCTGCATTCTGATTATTTTTCGGCTCTACTTCAACTTTCGCATTTCTTTTTAGCTCACTTGCATATGTGTTCCTCTCACGTTTTTCAATTCATTAACTTTAATGTTTTAACGTCTTAATGAAACTAGTTTCTCACCACACTTTTCACATAATATTACCAGAAACTCTTTTTGCTGCAGTGCCGAAACATCATAGTTAGAAAGTTTAGCTGAAAAATATTACCATAGCCACCTTGGCCAAGTTCTGTCCCAGCATCACGTCTACTCTTTTTACAAGAGCCGCACTTCAAATCCATAGCTCATATAACAACTTGAAACATAAACTACTGTACAGTTTATCAAACCAAGTAACCGAGTTCAAATAAAAATGAGAAATTTAAAATCAGATTTTTTCATTCACAAAATTGTAAAAATTGAAATCGCACGCGTGTTGTTCATTTTTTTTGGAATATTTTTTGATAACTTTTGTACGCTCTTCGGGACAGTGTCTATATTATGTTTCCACATGGGGGGTTCACGTTTGCCTAGATCGTGTTTTCGAAAGTTCGCTTGCCAGGCAGTCTAATTCCTGTGCATTAAATCTTTGTAGATAAGGCTAACTAGGGTGTTCAAAGAAGTGCGTGAATATACTGATCCATGCTGGTTGTCATTTCAAAAGCTGTTTGTGGGACAGCTTTTGTTTGCCTCCAGAAAGAGAACGTCTATCTCTTCCTGTTCCTGTTCCAAGTACAATAAAATGTGATAAATCGTCGCACTAGCGGTCTATCCGTTGGGTGTTTCAGTTAACTCAAGAGTGCCCATTTGAAATTCGGGAGTGCGCGAGTGTTTAGTGAACGAAAAGTATTTGGAGATCTATGCCGAGAACTAAGACTAAATTATTCTTCAAAAGGTGAGTGTATTTTTTTTCCACTATGCAATACATTTATTATACAAGGTTGTCAAGCAAACATTTGACAACATTTTGTCAAAAATCAAAAGAAACTGGTCGGTATTTAAACGCCGTGGACGGCAATCGGTTTTCAGGGTAAAAATGCTTACTACACTTGGTACTTGGTACTCTTCAAAACTTGTGTGTGTTAGTACGGCCAACTGGTCCAGTAAATGGATTTTTAAGGAGATTTGTGAAAAAATTATTTTTCCTGGGACGAATGTCTCTTCTTTAATTCCAACTTCAATTAACATTTGAAAATTTGCTTAGTTTTTAAATGTTGCTCAATTATAAATTGTGAATAGATTTTAAATGTAGTTGCATCTTGTTCAAAGTTATATTTGTTTGTATTATATGAGGCAAAATCTGGAAGGTTCTAACCTTTCGGTTGGTATAGTTTTTAACGTTGAGGGCTATTGTATCGTTGTCAAATTGAACTACAAACGTTCCACTCATTATCTATGTTTCGTTTTCATGCCTTAAAGTTCCGTTGAAGTTGGTGAGAAAGATTGTGTTCTCTAACAGAAGTTTTGAATTGGAAGTCGCAACTTGCGTTTCTTGCTTTTAACACTTGACCTATGCAATGCTCTGTTGGTAGTTTTTCGAGTTGAGTTGCCTGTCGCTGCAAAGATTCATACACAGCATATGATTACATGTGCTCTTAATACTGTACATGTCGTCATGAGCTAACAGAAGTTAATTTGTCTCCAGGTGGATTCGCTTGTTGTTCTGAAATGTATTGAATTGATATTGAATAAATCACTGCATGATTAAGGTCCTTTAGGCTAGTCATCCTCTTTCTGTAGGTTGATGGGTTACGCGTATTCTGTTAATTCTATTTCGTTACTATAAGGAAGGGTTTCTATTTGAGAGAGTACTTCCTGAATTCCTTCTTTCTTCAGCTGATTAGTGTTAACAATTCCTTTTTTCACTAGTTATTCATCTTTGATTGTTGTTAGTTTGTTGTATAATATCTGTTCATATATTTTTCTACACTGATACTGTCTATTCTCTTGATGACCTTGTTGTAAGTTTTGAGAATTGCTTGTGTAACAGTTGTCAGGTGCTTGTTCATTTTGTAATAGCCATTGTTATTTTCGGTGATGACGGTTTGTGTTTTCAATAAATTGTCCCAATCTGTCGCATCGGGTGTGGCTGCTATTCACTTCCTCGCTGATACAAGCCAATTTATTGGTCTCACTTTCCTTCGGTTCACTCCATTTAGCTGTCTCAACAATCATTCGGCTTGTTGAATCTGGTGAAGCAATTGCGGTCGAAGAATACTGCTCTTATCTGTTTGGCCTCCTGTCAAGCTTATTAGTTCGTTTATGACATCTTTATAGCTCGTCAGGTCGATAGTGTGAAATTTCTACTGATGATCTTGCCATTCCCTGGCTTCATGGTGAATACAAGTGTATTGTATAATAGTCGAATACGTTTACGATGCCGAATGTCAGCCCTTGAATCCAACTAAAATTAGAGGACAAACAGATTTACTCAGAAGAGTTTATGATTTGGGACTTGGGAATCTTTTTGCTGGTTTCGATAATGACGGTGATTTTTTGTGTAGAGCGATATTTGTTTACCATCGCGTCATTTTACGGCTGCGTATATAACTTTCCCGGGTTGATATGTTTTTGGAATGTTTATATTTTTGTTTTCTTGGCTGATTTTCTTTTTCTGTTTACTTTTAATAATTTCGGTAAGGTCCTCGTTCACTTAAGCTTAGAAATCAATAAGATTTTGGTAATTGATTCCTTGGCTTCTTCCGAAAAATTCATCACTAGGCCTTCTCTTAGTAACCGAATGGATGGAATTGTTGTATCGATCTACGTCTACTTCAACGATTTCTTACATTGTATGATCTTCAAGCACCTCGTTATTTCTAATATCGTCGAATGTACATTTTCTATAGTTCCATTAACCCCGCTTTTTTGAGGATGAGTCAGGTAGGTTTTTATGTCAAGTGCCTTAATTTACATAATTTGAAATGATGGGAATGATAAAGATGCTCTCGTTATAAGTTACGATTAGCTGAGGCACTGAAAAGTAGTGAAGAATCTTAATAATTTTTTTTCTTAAATATAGTGCCGACAGGTTGTAAATTTTTCCTGGTCTCTTTCGAAAATATCCATATGCATTATTTCAGTGGCGCAAGTAGGAATCGGTGCTTCCTGAAGTTCAGGTTTTGGCGGATGTCTGTCATATTTATTTGAGTTGCAGATTCCATAGTGCTTTATAAATTTTTTATCAAATTGTTCATTTTCGAGAAAAATAATTTTTCCAGTATTTGTTCCTTATTCTCCCAGTCGTTTCGATGTACTCTGTTGTGCTCTTCTTGAATGATTCAGATTTTGTTCTCCTCATTACGCAAATCTTCGACTAATCTCCGTGTTATTCTAAACTTAAAAAAAAAGGCATTTTTAGATATTTCATGAAGGAGTGGAATAAATGCTTTGGGAATCTACTCCATTTACCACGTTCGAATTTAGTTTTGCCTTTAGGGCATTGCTCAAGGATTCCCCAGTTATTTTCCGGAAGCGGAAGTAATGTTTCCCAAATGTTGCAATGGGGTTCCTCGTATGCGAACAATTCTCGTCCTTCTGAGATAACCAGCTGATTCGTAAAAACATTTAAAGCAGCTTCACAATGTTGCAATAGGTCTGAACTGTGCATGATCTGTAAATCGGATGTTGATAAAATATTGGCTTCTGACCTGAGTCTGGATAAGGCGTCGGCCGCGAGATACGTTTTCCTGGCTTGTAGACTAATTCATATTTATATTCTTTTATTCTCGCAATCCATCTCTTCAGCTTGGCATTTGCTTTACGGTTGCTCAAAGAAAAAGTCGGTGGGTGATGGTCTGGAGATGTAAGGAGATGTAAGTTATTGGTCTGTCTCTACCGAACACATAAGGTAGTGTTTAAAGCATCTGTTGTTAATATAAAGGATTTCTCTAAATCAGTAAATGTTGGAATTTTGGAATTGTCAAGAATTCTTTTAAATTTTCAAATTTTATTTTATTTTATTTATTTTTCTTTCCTTTATTCTTAAAATAGTCAAGTTAATTAAATAAAGTGTGTGTATGATATCGCAACAAAATAAATCAATAGAACATTAGCATTGTTATAAGAATAGGTAGTAGCATTAGTATTTAATATAAAAATAGAGATGGATGCCACTTAATATAGTGTATGCAATTTAGGTATTGTGGGTTTTCAGTCTATTATATTATTTCAAATTGTAAAAGCAAAAGAATAGTATAAAAAGTAAGATCTACATACATATATTTATATTTATTTGTTGGGTACATTTCATTTTTAAACTAAGTAGGACAACAAAACTTTAATTTCATTATGGTCAAAATGTAATGCCTCCTGGTGCAGGCTATCGATGAAGGAAACCTGTTAAATAGCTTATAGGACACGACAGAGTAGAAATTTCTAAAGGGAGTGGTACCAAATGATGGAATATTTACAAAATTATTCAAGTTGCTTCGCAGAGTGTGGATATCACAGTTCAGGCTTTAAAAATAACCACCTCTAATAAAGAATATGTTTGAGACTTTGTAATAATACAGATATCTAACTGGCAGAATTTGTTGAGACCTAAACAACTCAATACAATAAGCTGATCGGTATACACCACAAATATTTCTCATGGCACACTTTTGGTAGAACCAGCAAAGGTTGTTTTTTCTCTTTGTGAACACCCACCCAACAATTTATGCCAAATTGCAACTTAGAATAAAAAAATCCAAAATACCCTGTGCGCAAAGTTTTAAGTTTTTAAGTTTAAGAAGGTACAAGTTACGAACAGAGGAACACAGGTGTTGTTTCAAATTCAAAATGTGACTAGATCAGCTCATATTTTGGTCTATTACCCCACCAAGATATTTAAAATCTTTAAAAACTTTTACTTCAAAAATTCAGAGTAACAATTTTTTGTCATATCGAAAACCTCTTTAGTTTCGAAATCAGGAGATGAGCAGTTTGTAAGTTTATATCTGCTGCATCCTACGCCATGAAACTACATTTTGGTATCTGATGAATATTGTATTTTTAAATTGACCAAACATTAGTTTGGTTTTATTGCTTACTTTTATATATATATCAAAGTTTATATCGGCTATGAGATTCAATGGATTAGTTGAGATGTATGCAATACCAACATCATCTGCAAAGGCAGTTGGCTTACCTTAAGATGGCAAACTGAAAAGTGAGTTTAAATAGACAAGGATTAAGATGGGTCCAAGAACTGATCCTTTTGGTACAACTAGATTGATCGATGCTGCATTGCTAAGCACGTTCCCACTCTTCACTTTCTGCATTCTATCTTTTAAGTAGAAAATACTAAGGAATACCATATAATTTGTTCAGGAGAATTATGTGGTCTACCATATAAAACGCTTTGGTAATGTCTATGAACAGTGTCAAGTTTTTTTAAAATAAAGTTTGAGATACCATGTTCAATGCAGGCATATGAGTTCTCAAGTGACTTTATTAAGCATAAGACTTCTGAACTAGTAATTGGCCAATTGGCCTGCATTGTCCAATTGCTCTCACATTTTGCTCAACGGTAGCGAAAAAATCAATAAATTTATTTGTAACTTCGTTAGGCTGATCAACGACATCACCATTTATGATTAAGGAGAGCTTGTTAGAAACATACGTAATTTTTGAGTTTGTTATTGCATTTCTCACTTTACATTCTCTTTTTGGGTTGCCTTGTGAGCCAAGTATCTTTTTATTTATGAGATTGCTTATATTCTTGCATAAGCCTTTATACCGATTTTTCAATCTAGTATTTAATAGATGTTTCTGACAAATTTTGCCCAGTTTTTTTTTTTGGTATCCAGCGACTAATCCATGACTTTAATCTTAATCTTGTACAATTTGACTAAAAATTTCATATGCGTTTGAAGCATTACTTTCAGCATAGACTGGATGCCAGTATTCAGAAAGTAAAGCATTATTTTTTAACAACACGCGAAGCAGTATAGGTTATCCGTTTGATATTTCCATTACTTAGTTTTTGGAATAATAAACCTGTCATGTTATGGTCAGTAATATGAAGGTCAAGATTTACACCAAAGCAATTTTCTAAAGGTATTTTTTTAAAGCGTACATAATCTAAGCAAAATCTTGAGATTAGCGTTGTTGGCTCATTTATAAATGTTGTTAGACCCTACTCTGCAATTAGGTTGAGATACTGGTCAGAAATTGTGTTTGATTGATTTGATGTCTTTAATTTATCTAACAAAAGAGAAAATTCCACTAAGAAAGATTGCGGTTCACATGAGTGAAGTCTATAAACACATACGAAGTTAATTATGTTGTTATCTATAGTGCACGAAATTTGTGATACATCTGCCATTTCAAGATCATGTAAAACTACATTTTGCTCCATTTAATTGCGTATAAAAACTCCTGCTCCTCCTGCTCCATAGGATTCATTTGTATTTGCACAAAAATCATATCCAGGAATTAAGAAATTGTCGCATTCACAAGCAAATATCCATATTTCCGTTGTGAATATCAAGTCTGGTAACAAAGTGGAAGCTTCGAGTTTGCACACAAGCAAATTGAAGTTTTGCCGTAGACTACTTATGTTTTGATGGATTACAAAATATGTAAAGGTAAGATTGTTGCTAATAAGATCATAAGTGATCCACTCAGACAATTAAAAGTAAATAAAAAAAGCGTTCTATTGGGTTTATTCTCACAAATTCACAAAATCTTCAAACGGTCTTATAGCAACAATTTTTCCTTTGTCTATTTTTCTTAGATAAATTTGAGAATTTTGAAACCACATATACATATGTACCTACGATATTTATAATTTTTTTCAGTCTTACATTTTTTGACTTCTATAAATAAAGCTCGAGTATAGCGTGTAAAACAATCATTTATAAATATTCTGTTCTTGCTGGCCAGAACAAATAGAGATGAAACCATCATTTTCATCGCTTTCCTCTTTTTCTTCATGGTTGGACTTCTTCTCCCTATCTGATTCACATAGCAATGCTGGATATGTTCAACAGGTATAGAAACATCTAGCCTACTTTGAAATAATTTTTGCACATACTCATGTTGTTATTGACATAAGGAATACCAAAAACCTCTATTACGTTCTCCAAAAGTTTCTGTTCTCTGTTTTCTCCAATTCAGTTAGCTTTCAAGAGCGGAATTTTAAACTTTCTTCACGCATTGGTCCTTACTTGGGCCTTCTCCTCTCTTGTAAGATTCGTCAAAGGCTTTGCAATCCTGGCAAAGTCAATTATGAATTATCTGTCGTAGGAGCTGAGCCCAAGAAATTCTTTTAGCTCTTTGAGGTATTCGGGTGGTTTAAGTTTGCGGATGGCTTCCCTTTCCTTCCTATCGGGTTTTATACCTTTGTTAGTTATAAGGTACCCCAAAAATTCGGTTCCTCGTTTAAGAAATTGTGTTTTCTCCACCTCGTCGATGCATACATACCATATTAGGCCGATGTAAGATTTCAGAATATCATCTATAGATCTTTGGAAAATAGCCCGAATGATAGCATAGTGAACTCATACTTCCCATTCTTCTATTACTTCGAGATGTCTGCTTCCTTTATTCCAAAGGTTATTGCCCAAGGTTAGGTCAAACGTTGTAAAAAACTCTGCTTTTCAAAGACTAGCTATCTTGTTATTTATATCAGCAATATAGTATATGTCTGATACTGTGACTGTGTTTCTTCTTCACTAGTGGTGTCTGACTTCTTGGAGAATTGTACGGGCTCTTTGATGGCCTTATGATTCCTTCTTGCATTATCTTTTCAATCTGCAATTCCACTTCCGGCTTCTGATTTCCTATATACGGATATATAGTATCTAAGAGCTCATCACAACTGATTGGGCCAAGTACTTTGTTTTGTCTGCTTATTATGTTTTAAAGAGGTTTCCTTGTCTCATTGGATATATATATACAGATATCCGTTCTTAATTTCGATGTTATTGGCTTGAAACGATTTCTTTTTCTCCAGAGAGTTTTATTATTAAAATGTTATTTTAATGTTTGAGTGTGTCACCACCAATAATACCTTGAAATGTTTCTAAGCGAGGTAAGATACAGAAGTATAAGATGGAGTCATTTCCTACATTATTGAAAAATGGACCAGAGATTTTTCTTTCAATTCGGATTTCACCTCCGGCTGATTGAATTTTGAATGTTTTGCTAGTCGGTTTTGTGTTGGTAGCAAGTCCGGGTTTCCGGATTACAAATTTCAAAACGGAACCACTTTTGGCCAAAAAATTCTTATAGGATATGCTAGAGAGTTACCCATCATAAAATTTACTTCAGTGATCTCTTCCTCCAGCGCTTCTGTCGTGTTTTCAAGTAGATGATCTGTTTCTTCGACCTCTTGTTCATATTCCTCGAAGGTTCTTATTATGTGTTCGGATTTGGCCGGTTAATATAATTGGCCTGTTTCGTTTGTATAGACAGGTCAACGGACATTGGTGGTTCGGGTTTTGGCGCTGTTGATGTTGATTGCCGAAATTAAGTTTGACGATGTTGATTTTATGTTCAAGTTCCGGACTTCTAAGCATGAGGCATTAGCAGACTCGGTCTTGTTTTTATTTTTCTACATAGCCTTAAATTTATGTCTGCATCTATTGGCATTTCGTTTTTATTTAATTTATCCGCAATAAAACTAATTTTAATTCTGGTCTTTCTCGTTTCTAACACTTTCACGTTATAATCCTTTCCAAGCTTTTCCTTTACATTATCCTTTAGCATTTCCAATGACTTTTCACTTTCGCACGATACTAATAACTCGCCACTGTAAAATTTTGTTATACCTGACACTTGTATAACTGAATGATAGGGATCTACACTTGATTATAATTCGGATTTTGTCATATCTGCACTGTGATTTCTTTTTATTCAATTGATCGGCTCTTCTGCCCTCTCCACCCATTCTAAAGACACTGCGACTGAATTGACGATCCACAATCGCTCTGTTTCAACACTCTCCACTGCGCCCGCCCCTATGAATAATTCAACTACATCACTTAAGCTTACTATGCCGATATCCTCATCTTGCTTTGATCGCGCTCGCTCTGTTTCACTACCTCCCACTGTAACCAAGAATGCACCGATATCAGTTACAGCGTAACGTATCATTCGCAAAATTGTGAAAATTGAAATCGCTGACGTGTTATTCATTGTTTGTGGAATATTTTTTGAAAACTTTTTTTGCTTTTTGGACCGCATGTTTATTCGTTTCGAGTCTAATTCCTGTGCATAAAATATTGGTAAGGTTATCTAAGGTGTTCAAAGAAGTGCGTGAACATATTGACCCATGTCCTTTATGAGAAAAGCTCATTGTCAATTCAAAGCCTCTTTTCGGGAAAGTTTTTGTTAGGGGTCGCTATATATAGCCTCCAGAAAGAGAACATATTCCTCTTCCTCTTCCTGTTCCTGTTACGAGCGCGGTAAAATGTGATAAATCGTCGCACTAGCGGTCTATCCGTCGGGTGTTTTAATTAACGCGACAGTGCCTTTTTGAAATTCGATATTTCAATTTCACACAATCTTAGAGGTGCATGTGGTGCCATTCTTTGAAACCAAATGTCCACCAGACCACGCTTAAGCACTTTTTGAAACAAAAAATCTTTAATTTTGTGTTTGTACCAGGCGCCATTTATAGTGAAGTTCAGATTTTCCTTAGTTTTAAAGAGCTTCGACCGGATGATGCAGCCAGCCTATAAACCGCACAAAATAGGGCATTTTTTGGTGTCCATCGGTGGATCACCTTTAGATGTTTTCCCTCAAAATTTGATACAATTTCTCTTATTAAACAAAGCCATTAAAAGAGAAGTAAACCCTATCACTGAACAAAATCTGACGGTAAACATTTAATCGACTTTCAACGGCAAAAAATCTAAGTATTCTTCCGCAAAATCTTCTAAAAAGTTGGTGAAGTCAGGCCAAGTTGATGCGTGCAATGACGAATCGATAAATTTGGGTCTTTCTAAACGGGGGCGCCAATATTTTCATCAGTACGCACTCTGTGGCTTCCTTGCTTGGAATCCAGAAGAGTAAATGTAGTGCGTAATTTTATAATTGTTTTGAGAATAACCGTTCCATTAAGTGGATTATGTTGACTGTAAAATTGGCAAACGCTTTATAAATATTTTTTACTGAAGTTTCGAAATAGCTTCAAAACACTAGGCAACTTTACTCGGGCGTTAGTTTTTTCATGATTATTTGTCATTAATAGATACTCGTACAATACTGAATAAGAGGATGTCACTATTTGTCTGATTAAGTATTAGCTGTCTAGACGTTGCCATATTCGAAAAAAAACACTATTCTGCCCTCCAAAGCTTTAACCGTAGCACCCGTCTCTCTTTGAGTGCTCATCATTATATCCTCAAGCCCACTTTGGGACGTACTACGAAATATAGTGATTCATTTCTAAGCCGTACAACTTGATTATGGAATGCTCTGCCAAGCTCTCTATTTCCTATTTGTTATAACTTGAAACTACCTTATTTAGTTATTCTTAGCATTAACTACATTATTTTTATAAATATTTCGAATATGTTCAATTTGTTTCGGAATTATCATATATTGCCATTATAAAGGCGATGTTTTTTAATCCGTTGTAAATCCGAAGGAAACGAAGCGTATTCAACAGATTTATTGATTACTTTTTCCATAGACATTTTTGCGCAACATTTTTAAATTTTTTTTTCGAATAATGTTATATGTTCCTTAAAGTCGTTTACATGGTACAAGTCTGAGAAGCCTGTACCTACTCATTAAATGTTTATCAAATTGTTCTTGTGAGTATTTTAACATGGTCCGTTATTTTATATAATTCGCTTACTGTTGCACAAAGCAGTTCACTTTACTAGTACATAATCAATTAAAGTCCTTTTATTACTGTCGTTTACTATGAGATCAATATTGAAATCTCTCATAATGATTAAACATTCCTCATTGTCCATAGGTTCCAAAAACCAACCTGCATAAAGACTTATACAATCATTCACCTGCGAGCTTGGTGATCTATACACTACAACAAACGACCACCTTTGAACATAAATCCAGACGTAAGCTTTCAATACCCATGCAAAGTAATCAATTTTCGTTAAAACCTTTATTTCATGTCGTGTCCCCCGCTTTATATATATTATGACGCCAAACGTGTGTCCTGAGTTTGTAGTACAAAATAAATAAGTCGCGCGACAGCCCGGTGTGGGCCAGGGCCTAGCATCTTGCACCCGTTTGCGTTTCTCATACAATACAATGAAGTACAATGAAGTTAATTTCAAACTCAGATTCTTCAATATCGTTGTAACAATAATTCGACTTCACTCTTATTTCACGACAAACTTGGAATATTTAAATAATATTATATGCTTGTGCTATATTTTCGCCTTAAAAAATAGTTGCTATATGTATGGTTTTTTTTTAATATTATTGTAATTTTCGGCTTATAAGCTTTACATTTATAATCAAATGCATGGTGGTTAACTTCAAGGATCAATTTTAGTTCCTAATTATTTCTTATACATTACATGATTACATGATTGAAGCCCAGAAATTCTTCACATAAATTGCTTCCATTACAGGACATTTATTTCAGCCCACGCTTATTTTACCTGCTTTATTTATTTCGTTTAAAATTTTCACATTCAAACCAATCACATTCAAATCCATCACATTCAAACTCTGTCTTCTTATTTTTATTTTTCCACATACCCTTAAATTTATGTCCGCATCTTTTAGCATTTCATTTTCATTCAATTTATCCGTAATAAAGCTATTTTTAATTCTGGTCTTTCACATGCTAGAAGTTCGCGTAATAATCCTTTCCAAGTTTTTCCTTTATATTATCCTTCAGCGTTTCCAATAATTGTACATTCTCGCACGATACTAATACCTCGCCACTGTTAAATCTGTTTATACCTGGCACTTGTATACCCGAATGGCAAGGATTTACACTTGATTTTAATTCTGATTTTGTCTTATCTGCATTCTGATTATTTTTCGGCTCTACTTCAACTTTCGCATTTCTTTTTAGCTCACTTGCATATGTGTTCCTCTCACGTTTTTCAATTCATTAACTTTAATGTTTTAACGTCTTAATGAAACTAGTTTCTCACCACACTTTTCACATAATATTACCAGAAACTCTTTTTGCTGCAGTGCCGAAACATCATAGTTAGAAAGTTTAGCTGAAAAATATTACCATAGCCACCTTGGACAAGTTCTGTCCCAGCATCACGTTTACTCTTTTTACAAGAGCCGCACTTCAAATCCACAGCTCATATAACAACTTGAAACATAAACTACTGTACAGTTTATCAAACCAAGTAACCCAGTTCAAATAAAAATGAGATATTTAAAATCAGATTTTTTCATTCACAAAATTGTAAAAATTGAAATCGCACGCGTGTTGTTCATTTTTTGTGGAATATTTTTTGATAACTTTTGTACGCTCTTCGGGACAGTGTCTATATTATGTTTCCACATGGGGGGTTCACGTTTGCCTAGATCGTGTTATCGAAAGTTCGCTTGCCAGGCAGTCTAATTCCTGTGCATTAAATCTTGGTAGATAAGGCTAACTAGGGTGTTCAAAGAAGTGCGTGAATATATTGATACATGCTGGTTGTCATTTCAAAAGCTGTTTGTGGGAAACAGGAAACTGTTCCTGTTTCAAGTGCAATAAAATGTGATAAATCGTCGCACTAGCGGTCTATCCGTTGGGTGTTTCAGTTAACTCAAGAGTGCCCATTTGAAATTCGGGAGTGCGCGAGTGTTTAGTGAACGAAAATTATTTGGAGATCTATGCCGACAACTAAGACTAAATTATTCTTCAAAAGGTGAGTGTATTTTTTTTCCACTATGCAATACATTTATTATACAAGGTTGTCAAGCAAATAAGCGCTTTAGGGTTAACAACAATCTTGAATATCCTGACAAACCTTTTCAGCAAATCATTGCTGCACTAGATTCCTTAACTCATGTTGATGGAGCCATCTTTCGCTTTACATCTACAGAATGCGGTGCATAATATGTGCACAGTATTGTTAAGTCTTAACCTTTTGGTGAAGACAACATTTTGTCAAAAATCAAAAGAAACTGGTCGGTATTTAAACGTCGTGGACGGCAATCGGTTTTCAGGGTAAAAATGCTTACTACACTTGGTACTTGGTACTTTTCAAAACTTGTGTGTGTTAGTACGGCCAACTGGTCCAGTAAATGGATTTTTAAGGAGATTTGTGAAAAAAATATTTTTCCTGGGACGAATGTCTCTTCTTTAATTCCAACTTCAATTAACATTTGAAAATTTGCTTAGTTTTTAAATGTTGCTCAATTATAAATTGTGGATAGATTTTAAATGTAGTTGCATCTTGTTCAAAGTTATATTTGTTTGTATTATATGAGGCAAAATCTGGAAGGTTCTAACCTTTCGGTTGGTATAGTTTTTAACGTTGAGGGCTATTGTATCGTTGTCAAATTGAACTACAAACGTTCCACTCATTATCTATGTTTCGTTTTTATGCCTTAAAGTTCCGTTGAAGTTGGTGAGAAAGATTGTGTTCTCTAACAGAAGTTTTGAATTGGAAGTCGCAACTTGCGTTTCTTGCTTTTAACACTTGACCTATGCAATACTCTGTTGGTAGTTTTTCGAGTTGAGTTGCCTGTCGCTGCAAAGATTCATACACAGCATATGATTACATGTGCTCTTAATACTGTACATGTCGTCATGAGCTAACAGAAGTTAATTTGTCTCCAGGTGGATTCGCTTGTTGTTCTGAATTGTATTGAATTGATATTGAATAAATCACTGCATGATAAAGGTCCTTTAGGCTAGTCATCCTCTTTCTGTAGGTTGATGGGTTACGCGTATTCTGTTAATTCTATTTCGTTACTATAAGGAAGGGTTTCTATTTGAGAGAGTACTTCCTGAATTCCTTCTTTCTTCAGCAGATTAGTGTTAACAATTCCTTTTTTCACTAGTTGTTCATCTTTGATTGTTGTTAGTTTGTTGTATAATATCTGTTCATATATTTGTCTACACTGATACTGTCTATTCTCTTGATGACCTTGTTGTAAGTTTTGAGAATTGCTTGTGTAACAGTTGTCAGGTGCTTGTTCATTTTGTAATAGCCATTGTTATTTTCGGTGATGACGGTTTGTGTTTTCAATAAATTGTCCCAATCTGTCGCATCTGGTGTGCCTGCTATTCACTTCCACGCTGATACAAGCCAATTTATTGGTCTCACTTTCCTTCGGTTTACTCCATTTAGCTGTCTCAACAATCATTCGGCTTGTTGAATCTGGTGAAGCAATTGCGGTCGGAGAATACTGCTCTTATCTGTTTGGCCTCCTGTCTAGCTTATTAGTTCTTTTATGACATCTTCATAGCTCGTCAGGTCAATAATGTGAAATTTCTACTGATGATCTTGCCATTCCCTGGATTCATGGTGAATACTGGTGTATTGTATAATAGTCGAATACGTTGACGATGCCGAATGTCAGCCCTTGAATCGAATTAAAATTAAAGGACAAACAGATTTACTCAGAAGAGTTTATGATTTGGGACTTGGGAATCTTTTTGCTGGTTTCGATAATGACGGTGATTTTTTGTGTAGAGGGATATTTGTTTACCATCGCGTCATTTTACGGCTGCGTATATAACTTTCCCGGGTTGATATGTTTTTGGAATGTTTATATTTTTGTTCTCTTGGCTGATCTTCTTTTTCTGTTTACTTTTAATAATTTCTGTAAGGTCCTCATTCGCTGAAGCTTAGAAATCAATAAGATTTTGGTAATTGATTCTTTGGCTTCTTCCGAAAAATACATCACTAGGCCTTCTCTTAGTAACCGAATGGATGGAATTGTTGTATCGATCTACGTCTACTTCAACGATTTCTTACATTGTATGATCTTGAAGCACCTCGTTATTTCTAATATCGTCGAATGTACATTTTCTATAGTTCCATTAACCCCGCTTTTTTGAGAATGAGTCAGGTAGGTTTTTATGTCAAGTGCCTTAATGTACATAATTTGAAATGATGGGAATGATAAAGATGCTCTCGTTATAAGTTACGATTAGTTGAGGCACTGAAAAGTAGTGAAGAATCTTAATAATTTTTTTTCTTAAATACAGTGCTGACAGGTTGTAAATTTTTCCTGGTCTCTTTCGAAAATATCCATATGCATTATTTCAGTGGCGCAAGTAGGAATGGGTGTTTCCTGAAGTTCAGGTTTTGGCGGATATCTGTCATATTTATTTGAGTTGCAGGTTCCGCAGTGCTTCATGATTTTTTTTCGGGAAAAATAATTTTTCCAGTATTTGTTCCTTATTCTCCCAGTAGTTCCGATCTGCTCTGTTGTGCTCTTCTTGAATGATTCTGATTTTATTATCCTCATTACGCAAATCTTCGACTAATCTCCGTGTTATTCTAAACTTGAGTTTAAAAAAAAGGCATTTTTAGATATTTCCTGAAGGAGTGGAAATGAGGTTCCTCGTATGCGAACAATTCTCGTCCTTCTGAGATAACCAGCTGATTCGTAAAAACATTTAAAGCAGCTTCACAATGTTGCAATAGGTCTGAACTGTGCATGATCTGTAAATCGGATGTTGATAAAATATTGGCTTCTGACCTGAGTCTGGATAAGGCGTCGGCCGCGAGATACGTTTTCCTGGCTTGTAGACTAATTCATATTTGTATTCCTTTATTCTCGCAATCCATCTCTTCAGCTTGGCATTTGCTTTACGGTTGCTCAAAGAAAAATTCAGCGGGTGATGTTCTGGAGATGTAAGTTATTGGTCTGTCTCTACCGAACACATAACGTAGTGTTTGAAGCATCTGTTGTTAATATAAAGGACTTCTGGAAATCAGTAAATGTTGGAATTTTGGAATTGTCAAGAATTCTTTTAAATTTTCAAATTTTGTTTTATTTTATTTATTTTTCTTTCCTTAATTCTTAAAATAGTCAAGTTAATTAAATAAAGTGTGTGTATGATATCGCAACAAAATAAATCAGTGAAACATTAGCATTGTTATAAGAATAGGTAGCAGCATTAGTATTTAATATAAAAATAGAGATAGATGCCACTTAATATAGTGTATACAATTCAGGTATTGTGGGTTTTCAGTTTATTATATTATTTCAAATTGTAGAAGCAAAAGAATAGTAGGAAAAGTAAGATCTACATACATATATTTATATTTATTTGTTGAGTACATTTCATTTTTAAACTAAGTAGGACAACAAAACTTCAATTTCATTATGGTCAAAATGTAATGCCTCCTGGTGCAGGCTATCGATGAAGGAAACCTGTTAAATAGCTTATAGGACACGACAGAGTAGAAATTTCTAAAGTAAGTGGTACGAAATGATGGAATATTTACAAAATTATTCAAGTTGCTTCGCAGAGTGTGGACATCACAGTTCAGGCTTTAAAAATAACCACCTCTAATAAAGAATATGTTTGAGACTTTGTAATAATACAGATATCTAACTGGCAGAATTTGTTGAGACCTAAACAACTCAATACAATAAGCTGATCGTTATACACCACAAATATTTTTCATGGCACACTTTTGTAGAACCAGCAAAGGTTGTTTTTTCTCTTTGTGAACACCCCCCCAACAATTTATGCCAAATTGCAACTTAGAATAAAAAAAATCCAAAATACCCTGTGCGCAAAGTTTTAAGTTTTTAAGTTCGTACAAGTTACGAACAGAGGAACACAGGTGTTGCTTCAAATTCAAAATGTGACTAGATCAGCTCATATTTTGGTCTGTTACCACACCAAGATATTTAAAATCTTTAAAAACTTTTACTTCAAAAATTCAGAGTAACTATTTTTTGTCATATCGAAAACGTCTTTAGTTTCGAAATCAGGAGATGAGCAGTTTGTAAGTTTATATCTGCTGCATCCTACGCCATGAAAGTACATTTTGGTATTTGATGATTATTGTAATTTTAAATTGATCAAACATCAGTTTGGTTTTATTGCTTACTTTTAGTTTCTGACAGGAAAACCACCATCTAAGCAAATATATATCGAAGTTTATATCGGCTACCAGATTCAGGGGATTAGTTGAGATGTATGCGATACCAACATCATCTGCAAACTCAGTTGGCTTACCTTAAGATGGCAAACTGAAAAGTGAGTTTAAATAGACAAGGAATAAGATGGGTCCAAGAACTGATCCATGTGGTACAACTAGATTGGTCGACGCTGCATTGCTAATCACGTTCCCACCCTTCACTTTCTGCATTCTATCTTTTAAATAGGAAATACTAAGGAATACCATATAATTTGTTCAGGAAAATTATATGGTCAACCATATAAAACGCTTTGGTAATGTCTACGAACAATGTCAAGTTTTTTTTAAATAAAGTTCAAGATACCATGTTCAATGCAGGCATATGAGTTCTTAAGTGACTTAATTAAGCATAAGACTTCTGAACCAGTAATTGGCCAATTGGCCAATTGCTCTCACAGTTTGCTCAATGGTAGCGAAAAAATCAATAAATTTATTTGTAACTTCTTTAGATTGATCAAAGACATCGCCATTTATGATTAAGGAGAACTTGTTAGAAACATACGTAACTTTTGAGTTTGTTATTGCATTTATCACTTTCCATTCTCTTTTGGGGTCGCCTTGTGAAACGAGTAAACATCTTTGATAATAGCTATCACGACACTTATTTATGAGATTGTTTAGATTCTTACATAAGCCTTTATACCGATTTTTTAATCGAGTATTTAATGGATGTTTCTGACATATTTTGCCCAGTTTGGTTTTCAGTCTTATTTTTTTGAGTATCCAGCGATTAATCCATGACAATAAGAAAAAGCGTGCTATTGGGTTTATATTTACAAATTCACCAAACCTTCAAATGATCTTATAGCAACAATCTTTCCCTTGTCTACTTTTCTTAGCAAAATTTGAGATTTTTGAAACCCCATATACATATGTAAATACGATATATATAATTTTTTTCAGTCTCAAATTTTTTGACTTCCATAAATAAAGCTCGAGTATAGCGTGTAAAACAATCAATTATAAATATTCTGTTGTTGATGGCCAGAAAAAATAGAGATGAAACCATCATTTTCACCACTATCCTCTTCTTTTTCATTACTTTTTGTTTTATGGTTGGACTTCTTCTCCCTATCCGCTTCACATAGCAATGCTGGATATGTTCAACAGGTATATGAACATCTAGCGTACTTTGAAATAATTTTTACACATACTCTAGCGCATTGCTGTTATTAACATAAGGAATACCAAAAATCTCTATAACGTTCTCCAAAAGTTTCTGTTCTCTCCAATTCAGTTTGCTTTCAAGAGCGGAGATCCTTTTTTTCAGTAATTTGTTTTCGTCTTTCAGCTTTTCAGTAAAACTTACTATGTCACAGATAATTACTTTTCTGCTGAGCATTTCCTGACGTTGGCCTTCTGGAGCAGTGTCTGATAACAGTAGCTGTTGTGTGTTGCGTTGCAGTAGAGTAATTTTCATCGGCTCGTGGCGCAGAAAGACTTTGGGGGTGGTTTTTTGTTCTCCGTTTTTTCAATGCAGCTATACCCACTTTCTGCACTTTCCGATGAAGAGCAGAGCATTTGTCACATCGATAATGTACACCTTCATTTTTCACACATAGGCAGTGAAAAAAAATATTACAGTCTGTGCATCGGATTTTTGAGTCACAATTATAATCTGTTTTCTAATTGCAAACAGAGCAAACTATTTTTGATTTAATTTTGATTAGATTTTTAGTAAAAACAATATAAAGAGAGATTACCCCACAGCACTCTTAGTTTAACACGCCTATTCACTTCACTTACAAGTTACAAGATGATTTCCACAGCATGATTTCCACTGAATTTTAACCTTTTTTGACGCATTGGCCTTTACTTGGGCCTTCTCCCCTCTTGTAAGATTCGTCAATGGCTTTGCAATCCTGGCAAAGTCGATTATGAATCGTCTGTGATAGGAGTTGAGCCCAAGAAATCCTTTTAGTTCTTTGAGCTTTTCGGGTGGTTTTAGTTTGCGGATGGGTTCCACTGTCTTCATATCGGGCTTATACCTTTGTTAATTATAAGGTACCCCAAAAATTCGGTTCCTCGTTTAAGAAATCGTGTTTTCTCCAGGTTTACTCTGAGGTTTGCCATTTCCAACGCGGATAACTCCGTTTCGACGTTTTTAAGGTGTTCTTTATTTTTGGCATTTTTTTTTTATCTCGTCGTTGTAGACATAACATATTAGATCGATGTTAGATTTCAAAATGTCATCTATAGTTCTTTGGAAGATATCCCGAATGATAGCCTAGTGGACTCATACTTCCCATTCTTCTACTACTTCGAGATGTCTGCTTCCTTTATTCGTATTTGGTAGAGGCCCTAGGTTAGGTCAAACGTTGTAAAAAACTCGGTTTTTCAACGACTAGCTATCTTGTTATTTATATCAGGAATATAGTATATGTCTGATATTGTGACTGTGGCGTCTGACTTCTTTTGTATTATCCATGGCGGAGAATTGTACGGGCTCTTTGATGGCCTTATAATTCTTTCTTGCAACATCTTTTGAATCTGCAATTCCACTTCCGGATACGGATAGGATTTCTGCTCTTATGTTGGTATCTATGAGGTAATCATCACTGATGGAGCCAAATACTTTCTTTTGTCCGCTAATTATGTTATAAAGAGGTTTGCTTGTATATATATATATATATATTGTTATGTTATTGGCTTGAACCGATTTCTTTTCCTCCAGAGAGATTCGGATACCTGGTTTTACTATTAAAATGTTGTTTTAACTGTCTACGATTGCCTCTAAATGTTTGAGTGTGTCACCACCAATAATACCTTGAAATGTTTTTAAGCGAGGTAAGATATAGAAGTCCAAGATGGAGTCATTTCCTACATTTTTGAAAAAATGAATCAGAGATTTTTCTATCAATTCGAATTTCACCTCCGGCTAATTGAATTTTGAATAGTTTGTTAGTCGGTTTTGTGTTGGTAGCAAGTCCCGGTTTCCGGATATCTTATAGGATATGCTAGAGAGTTACCTATCATAAAATTTACTTCAGTGATCTCTTCCTCCAGCGCTTCTGTCGTGTTTTCAAGTAGAGGATCTGTTTCTTCGACCTCTTGTTCATATTCCTCGAAGGTTCCTAGTCTTATTATGTGCTCGGTTATTGTCACCTGTGTTCGGATTTGGCCGGTTAATATAATTGGACTGTTTCGTTTGTATAGACAGGTCAACGGACATTGGTGTTTCGAGTTTTGGCGCTGTTGATGTTGGTTGCCGAAATTAAGCTTGACGATGTTGATTTCATGTTCAAGTTCCGGACCTCTAAGCATGAGGCATTAGCAGGCTCAGTCTCTTTTTTATTTTTCCACCTAGCCTTGAATCCATGTCTGCATCTTTTTGCATTTCGTTTTTAATCAACATATCCGTAATATAACTAATTTAATTCTGGTATTTCTCATTTATAGCATTTTCACGTTATAATACTTTTCAAGATAAATCGTCGCACTAGCGGTCTATCCGTCGGGTGTTATAATTATCGCGACAGCGCCTTTTTAAATTCTAATTTCAATTTCACACGATCTCAGACGTGCATGTGGTACCACCTTTTGAAACCAAATGTCCACCAGACCATGCTTAAGCATTTTTGGAAACAAAAAATTCAGATTTCAGTTCATATTTTCCTTATTTTTAAAGAGTATGATGATGCAGCCAGCCTATAGACCGCACAAAAAAGTGCATTTTTTGTTGTGCATCGGTGGATCACCTCTAGATTTTTTCCCTCAAAATTTGATACAATTTCTCTTATTAAACAAAGCCATTAAAAGAGAAGTAAGCCCTATCACTGGAAAAAATCTGACGGTAAACATTTAAACGACTTTCAAATTTAAGGATTCTTCCGCAAAATCTTCTACAAAGTCGGTGAAGTCAGGCCATATTGTTGCGTCCAATGACGAATCGATAAATTTGGATCTTTCTAAACGGGGGCGCCATTATTTTCATCAGTACGCACTCTGTGGCTTCCTTGCTTTTAATCCAGAAGAGTAAATGTAGTGCGTAATTTTATAATTGTTTTGAGAATAACCGTTCCATTAGGTGGATTATGTTGACTGTAAAATTGGCAAACGCTTTATAAATATTTTTTACTGAAGTTTCGAAATAGCTTCGATACACTAGGCAACTTTACTCGGGCGTTAGTTTTTTCATGATTATTTGTCATTAATAGATACTCGTACAATACTGAATAAGAGGATGTCACTATCTGTCTGATTAAGTATTAGCTGTCTAGACCTTGCCATATTCGAAAAAAACCCTTACAAAAAACACTACTCTAATGTGTAGTGCTCATCAGTATATCCTCAAGCCCACTTTGGGGCGTACAAAGAAATATCGTGATTCATTTCTAAGCCGTACAGCTTGATTATGGAATGCCCTGCCAAGCTCTCTATTTCCTATTTGTTATAACTTGAAACTACCTTATTTAGTTATTGTTAGCATTAACTACCTTATTTTTATAAATATTTCGAATATGCCTATACCTAGTTCAATTTGTTTCGGAATTATCATATATTGCCATTATAAAAACGATGTTTTTTAATCCGTTGTAAATCCGAAGGAAACGAAGCGTATTCAACATATTTATTGCTTACCTTTTCCATAGACATTTTCGCGCAACATTTTTAAATTTTTTTATCGAACAATGTTATATGTTCCTTAAAATTGTTTACATGGTACAAGTCTGAGAAGCCTGTACCTACCCATTAAATGTTTATCAAATTGTTCTTGTGAGTATTTTAACATGGTCCGTTATTTTATCTTATTCGGTTACTGTTGCACAAAGCAGTTCACTTTACTAGTACATAATCAATAAGAGTCCTTTTATTACTGTCGTTTACTATGAGATCAATATTGAAATCTCTCATAATGATTAAACATTCCTCATTGTCCATAGGTTCTAAAAACCAACCTGCATAAAATCTTATACAATCATTCATCTGCGAGCTTGGTGATCTATACACTACAACAAACGACCACCTTTGAACATAAATCCAGACGTAACCTTTCAATACCCATGCGAAGTAATCAATTTTTGTTAAAACCTTTATTTCATATCGTGTCCCCCGCTTTATATATATTATAACGCCAAACGTGTGTCCTGAGTTTGAAGTACAAAATAAATAAGTCGAGCGACAGCCCGGTGTGGGCCAGGGCCTAGCATCTTGCACCCGTTTGCTTTTCTCATACAATACAATGTAGTACAATGAAGTTAATTTCAAACTCAGATTCTTCAATATCGTTGTAACAATAATTCGACTTCACTCTTATTTCACAACAAACTTGGAATATTTAAATAATATTGTATGCTAGTGCTATATTTTCGCCTTAAAAAATAGTTGCTATATGTATCGTTTTGTTTTAATATTATTGTAATTTTCGGCTTATAAGCTTTACATTTATAATCAAATGCATGGTGGTTCACGTCAAGATTCAATTTAAATTCTTATTTATCCCTCATACAATTTACACATCTCAGACAGCCAGATTTACATTCGCTCTTGCAATCCATACTTACATGATTGAAGCCCAGAAATTTTTCACATATATTGCTTCCATTACAGGACATTTATTTCAGCCCACGCTTATTTTACCTGCTTTATTTATTTCGTTTAAAATTTTCACATTCAAACCAATCACATTCAAACCCTGTCTTCTTATTTTTACTTTTCCACATACACTTAAATTTATGTCCGCATCTTTTTGCATTTCATTTTCATCCAATTTATCCGTAATAAAGCTATTTTTAATTCTGGTCTTTCTCATGCTAGAAGTTCACGTTATAATCCTTTCCAAGCTTTTCCTTTACATTATCCTTTAGCGTTTCCAATAATTGTACATTCTCGCACGATACTAATACCTCGCTACTGTTAAATCCGTTTATACCTGGCACTTGTATACCCGAATGGCAAGGATTTACACTTGATTTTAATTCTGATTTTGTCTTATCTGCATTCTGATTATTTTTCGGCTCTACTTCAACTTTCCCATTTCTTTTTAGCTCACTTGCATATGCGTTCCTCTCACGTTTTCCAATTCATTAACCTTAATGTTTTAACGTCTTAATGAAACTAGTTTCTCACCACACTTTTCACATAATATTACCAGAAACTCTTTTTGCTGCAGTGCCGAAACATCATAGTTAGAAAGTTTAGCTGAAAAATATTACCATAGCCACCTTGGACAAGTTCTGTCCCAGCATCACGTTTACTCTTTTTACAAGAGCCGCACTTCAAATCCACAGCTCATATAACAACTTGAAACATAAACTACTGTACAGTTTATCAAACCAAGTAACCCAGTTCAAATAAAAATGAGATATTTAAAATCAGATTTTTTCATTCACAAAATTGTAAAAATTGAAATCGCACGCGTGTTGTTCATTTTTTGTGGAATATTTTTTGATAACTTTTGTACGCTCTTCGGGACAGTGTCTATATTATGTTTCCACATGGGGAGTTCACGTTTGCCTAGATCGTGTTTTCGAAAGTTCGCTTGCCAGGCAGTCTAATTCCTGTGCATTAAATCTTTGTAGATAAGGCTAACTAGGGTGTTCAAAGAAGTGCGTGAATATACTGATCCATGCTGGTTGTCATTTCAAAAGCTGTTTGTGGGACAGCTTTTGTTTGCCTCCAGAAAGAGAACGTCTATCTCTTCCTGTTCCTGTTCCAAGTACAATAAAATGTGATAAATCGTCGCACTAGCGGTCTATCCGTTGGGTGTTTCAGTTAACTCAAGAGTGCCCATTTGAAATTCGGGAGTGCGCGAGTGTTTAGTGAACGAAAAGTATTTGGAGATCTATGCCGACAACTAAGACTAAATTATTCTTCAAAAGGTGAGTGTATTTTTTTTCCACTATGCAATACATTTATTATACAAGGTTTTCAAGCAAATAAGCGCTTTAGAGTTAACAACAATCTTGAATATCCTGACAAACCTTTTCAGCAAATCATTGCTGCACTAGATTCCTTAACTCATGTTGATGGAGCCATCTTTCGCTTTACATCTACAGAATGCGGTGCATAATATGTGCACAGTATTGTTAAGTCTTAACCTTTTGGCGAAGACAACATTTTGTCAAAAATCAAAAGAAACTGGTCGGTATTTAAACGCCGTGGACGGCAATCGGTTTTCAGGGTAAAAATGTTTACTACACTTGGTACTTGGTACTCTTCAAAACTTGTGTGTGTTAGTACGGCCAACTGGTCCAGTAAATGGATTTTTAAGGAGATTTGTGAAAAAATTATTTTTCCTGGGACGAATGTCTCTTCTTTAATTCCAACTTCAATTAACATTTGAAAATTTGCTTAGTTTTTAAATGTTGCTCAATTATAAATTGTGAATAGATTTTAAATGTAGTTGCATCTTGTTCAAAGTTATATTTGTTTGTATTATATGAGGCAAAATCTGGAAGGTTCTAACCTTTCGGTTGGTATAGTTTTTAACGTTGAGGGCTATTGTATCGTTGTCAAATTGAACTACAAACGTTCCACTCATTATCTATGTTTCGTTTTTATGCCTTAAAGTTCCGTTGAAGTTGGTGAGAAAGATTGTGTTCTCTAACAGAAGTTTTGAATTGGAAGTCGCAACTTGCGTTTCTTGCTTTTAACACTTGACCTATGCAATGCTCTGTTGGTAGTTTTTCGAGTTGAGTTGCCTGTCGCTGCAAAGATTCATACACAGCATATGATTACATGTGCTCTTAATACTGTACATGTCGTCATGAGCTAACAGAAGTTAATTTGTCTCCAGGTGGATTCGCTTGTTGTTCTGAAATGTATTGAATTGATATTGAATAAATCACTGCATGATTAAGGTCCTTTAGGCTAGTCATCCTCTTTCTGTAGGTTGATGGGTTACGCGTATTCTGTTAATTCTATTTCGTTACTATAAGGAAGGGTTTCTATTTGAGAGAGTACTTCCTGAATTCCTTCTTTCTTCAGCTGATTAGTGTTAACAATTCCTTTTTTCACTAGTTGTTCATCTTTGATTGTTGTTAGTTTGTTGTATAATATCTGTTCATATATTTTTCTACACTGATACTGTCTATTCTCTTGATGACCTTGTTGTAAGTTTTGAGAATTGCTTGTGTAACAGTTGTCAGGTGCTTGTTCATTTTGTAATAGCCATTGTTATTTTCGGTGATGACGGTTTGTGTTTTCAATAAATTGTCCCAATCTGTCGCATCGGGTGTGGCTGCTATTCACTTCCTCGCTGATACAAGCCAATTTATTGGTCTCACTTTCCTTCGGTTCACTCCATTTAGCTGTCTCAACAATCATTCGGCTTGTTGAATCTGGTGAAGCAATTGCGGTCGAAGAATACTGCTCTTATCTGTTTGGCCTCCTGTCAAGCTTATTAGTTCGTTTATGACATCTTTATAGCTCGTCAGGTCGATAGTGTGAAATTTCTACTGATGATCTTGCCATTCCCTGGCTTCATGGTGAATACAAGTGTATTGTATAATAGTCGAATACGTTTACGATGCCGAATGTCAGCCCTTGAATCGAATTAAAATTAAAGGACAAACAGATTTACTCAGAAGAGTTTATGATTTGGGACTTGGGAATCTTTTTGCTGGTTTCGATAATGACGGTGATTTTTTGTGTAGAGCGATATTTGTTTACCATCGCGTCATTTTACGGCTGCGTATATAACTTTCCCGGGTTGATATGTTTTTGGAATGTTTATATTTTTGTTCTCTTGGCTGATCTTCTTTTTCTGTTTACTTTTAATAATTTCTGTAAGGTCCTCATTCGCTGAAGCTTAGAAATCAATAAGATTTTGGTAATTGATTCTTTGGCTTCCTCCGAAAAATACATCACTAGGCCTTCTCTTAGTAACCGAATGGATGGAATTGTTGTATCGTTCTACGTCTACTTCAACGATTTCTTACATTGCATGATCTTGAAGCACCTCGTTATTTCTAATATCGTCGAATGTACATTTTCTATAGTTCCATTAACCCCGCTTTTTTGAGAATGAGTCAGGTAGGTTTTTATGTCAAGTGCCTTAATGTACATAATTTGAAATGATGGGAATGATAAAGATGCTCTCGTTATAAGTTACGATTAGTTGAGGTACTGAAAAGTAGTGAAGAATCTTAATAATTTTTCTTCTTAAATACAGTGCCGACAGGTTGTAAATTTTTCCTGGTCTCTTTCGAAAATATCCATATGCATTATTTCAGTGGCGCAAGTAGGAATCGGTGTTTCCTGAAGTTCAGGTTTTGGCGGATATCTGTCATATTTATTTGAGTTGCAGGTTCCGCAGTGCTTCATGATTTTTTTTTTTGTCAAATTGTTCATTTTCGGGAAAAATAATTTTTCCAGTATTTGTTCCTTATTCTCCCAGCAGTTCCGATCTGCTCTGTTGTGCTCTTCTTGAATGATTCTGATTTTATTCTCCTCATTACGCAAATCTTCGACTAATCTCCGTGTTATTCTAAACTTGAGTTTAAAAAAAAGGCATTTTTAGATATTTCCTGAAGGAGTGGAAATGTTGCAATGAGGTTCCTCGTATGCGAACAATTCTCGTCCTTCTGAGATAACCAGCTGATTCGTAAAAACATTTAAAGCAGCTTCACAATGTTGCAATTGGTCTGAACTGTGCATGATCTGTAAATCGGATGTTGATAAAATATTGGCTTCTGACCTGAGTCTGGATAAGGCGTCGGCCGCGAGATACGTTTTCCTGGCTTGTAGACTAATTCATATTTGTATTCTTTTATTCTCGCAATCCATCTCTTCAGCTTGGCATTTGCTTTACGGTTGCTCAAAGAAAATGTCGGTGGGTGATGGTCTGGAGATGTAAGGAAATGTAAGTTATTGGTCTGTCTCTACCGAACACATAAGGTAGTGTTTAAAGCATCTGTTGTTAATATAAAGGATTTCTGGAAATCAGTAAATGTTGGAATTTTGGAATTGTCAAGAATTCTTTTAAATTTTCAAATTTTATTTTATTTTATTTATTTTTCTTTCCTTTATTCTTAAAATAGTCAAGTTAATTAAATAAAGTGTGTGTATGATATCGCAACAAAATATATCAATAGAACATTAGCATTGATATAAGAATAGGTAGTAGCATTAGTATTTAATATAAAAATAGAGATAGATGCCACTTAATATAGTGTATACAATTCAGGTATTGTGGGTTTTCAGTCTATTATATTATTTCAAATTGTAGAAGCAAAAGAATAGTATAAAAAGTAAGATCTACATACATATATTTATATTTATTTGTTGGGTACATTTCATTTTTAAACTAAGTAGGACAACAAAACTTTAATTTCATTATGGTCAAAATGTAATGCCTCCTGGTGCAGGCTATCGATGAAGGAAACCTGTTAAATAGCTTATAGGACACGACAGAGTAGAAATTTCTAAAGGGAGTGGTACGAAATGATGGAATATTTACAAAATTATTCAAGTTGCTTCGCAGAGTGTGGATATCACAGTTCAGGCTTTAAAAATAACCACCTCTAATAAAGAATATGTTTGAGACTTTGTAATAATACAGATATCTAACTGGCAGAATTTGTTGAGACCTAAACAACTCAATACAATAAGCTGATCGGTATACACCACAAATATTTCTCATGGCACACTTTTGTAGAACCAGCAAAGGTTGTTTTTTCTCTTTGTGAACACCCACCCAACAATTTATGCCAAATTGCAACTTAGAATAAAAAAATCCAAAATACCGTGTGCGCAAAATTTTAAGTTTTTAAGTTTAAGAAGGTACAAGTTACGAACAGAGGAACACAGGTGTTGTTTCAAATTCAAAATGTGACTAGATCAGCTCATATTTTGGTCTATTACCACACCAAGATATTTAAAATCTTTAAAAACTTTTACTTCAAAAATTCAGAGTAACAATTTTTTGTCATATGGAAAACCTCTTTAGTTTCGAAATCAGGAGATGAGCAGTTTGTAAGTTTATATCTGCTGCATCCTACGCCATGAAACTACATTTTGGTATCTGATGAATATTGTATTTTTAAATTGACCAAACATTAGTTTGGTTTTATTGCTTACTTTTATATATATATCAAAGTTTATATCGGCTATGAGATTCAGTGGATTAGTTGAGATGTATGCAATACCAACATCATCTGCAAAGGCAGTTGGCTTACCTTAAGATGGCAAACTGAAAAGTGAGTTTAAATAGACAAGGATTAAGATGGGTCCAAGAACTGATCCTTTTGGTACAACTAGATTGATCGACGCTGCATTGCTAAGCACGTTCCCACTCTTCACTTTCTGCATTCTATCTTTTAAGTAGAAAATACTAAGGAATACCATATAATTTGTTCAGGAGAATTATGTGGTCAACCATATAAAACGCTTTGGTAATGTCTATGAACAGTGTCAAGTTTTTTTAAAATAAAGTTCGAGATACCATGTTCAATGAAGGCATATGAGTTCTCAAGTGACTTTATTAAGCATAAGACTTCTGAACCAGTAATTGGCCAATTGGCCTGCATTGTCCAATTGCTCTCACATTTTGCTCAACGGTAGCGAAAAAATCAATAAATTTATTTGTAACTTCGTTAGGTTGATCAACGACATCACCATTTATGATTAAGGAGAGCTTGTTAGAAACATACGTTATTTCTGAGTTTGTTATTGCATTTCTCACTTTCCATTCTCTTTTTGGGTTGCCTTGTGGGCCAAGTATCTTTTTATTTATGAGATTGCTTATATTCTTGCATAAGCCTTTATACCGATTTTTCAATCTAGTATTTAATAGATGTTTCTGACAAATTTTGCCCAGTTTTTTTTTTTGGTATCCAGCGACTAATCCATGACTTTAATCTTAATCTTGTACAATTTGACTAAAAATTTCATATGCGTTTGAAGCATTACTTTCAGCATAGACTGGATGCCAGTATTCAGAAAGTAAAGCATTATTTTTTAACAACACGCGAAGCAGTATAGGTTATCCGTTTGATATTTCCATTACTTAGTTTTTGGAATAATAAACCTGTCATGTTATGGTCAGTAATATGAAGGTCAAGATTTACACCAAAGCAATTTTCTAAAGGTATTTTTTTAAAGCGTACATAATCTAAGCAAAATCTTGAGATTAGCGTTGTTGGCTCATTTATAAATGTTGTTAGACCCTACTCTGCAATTAGGTTGAGATACTGGTCAGAAATTGTGTTTGATTGATTTGATGTCTTTAATTTATCTAACAAAAGAGAAAATTCCACTAAGAAAGATTGCGGTTCACATGAGTGAAGTCTATAAACACATACGAAGTTAATTATGTTGTTATCTATAGTGCACGAAATTTGTGATACATCTGCCATTTCAAGATCATGTAAAACTACATTTTGCTCCATTTAATTGCGTATAAAAACTCCTACTCCTCCTGCTCCATAGGATTCATTTGCATTTGCACAAAAATCATATCCAGGAATTAAGAAATTGTCGCATTCACAAGCAAATATCCATATTTCCGTTGTGAATATCAAGTCTGGTAACAAAGTGGAAGCTTCGAGTTTGCACACAAGCAAATTGAAGTTTTGCCGTAGACTACTTATGTTTTGATGGATTACAAAATATGTAGAGGTAAGATTGTTGCTAATAAGATCATAAGTGATCCACTCAGACAATTAAAAGTAAATAAAAAAAGCGTTCTATTGGGTTTATTCTCACAAATTCACCAAATCTTCAAACGGTCTTATAGCAACAATTTTTCCTTTGTCTATTTTTCTTAGATAAATTTGAGAATTTTGAAACCACATATACATATGTACCTACGATATTTATAATTTTTTTCAGTCTTACATTTTTTGACTTCTATAAATAAAGCTCGAGTATAGCGTATAAAACAATCATTTATAAATATTCTGTTCTTGCTGGCCAGAACAAATAGAGATGAAACCATCATTTTCATCGCTTTCCTCTTTTTCTTCATGGTTGGACTTCTTCTCCCTATCTGATTCACATAGCAATGCTGGATATGTTCAACAGGTATAGAAACATCTAGCCTACTTTGAAATAATTTTTGCACATACTCATGTTGTTATTGACATAAGGAATACCAGAAACCTCTATTACGTTCTCCAAAAGTTTCTGTTCTCTGTTTTCTCCAATTCAGTTAGCTTTCAAGAGCGGAATTTTAAACTTTCTTCACGCATTGGTCCTTACTTGGGCCTTCTCCTCTCTTGTAAGATTCGTCAAAGGCTTTGCAATCCTGGCAAAGTCAATTATGAATTATCTGTAGTAGGAGTTGAGCCCAAGAAATTCTTTTAGCTCTTTGAGGTATTCGGGTGGTTTAAGTTTGCGGATGGCTTCCCTTTCCTTCCTATCGGGTTTTATACCTTTGTTAGTTATAAGGTACCCCAAAAATTCGGTTCCTCGTTTAAGAAATTGTGTTTTCTCCACCTCGTCGATGCATACATACCATATTAGGACGATGTAAGATTTCAGAATGTCATCTATAGATCGTTGGAAAATAGCCCGAATGATAGCATAGTGAACTCATACTTCCCATTCTTCTACTACTTCGAGATGTCTGCTTCCTTTATTCCCAAGGTTATTGCCCAAGGTTAGGTCAAACGTTGTAAAAAACTCTGCTTTTCAAAGACTAGCTATCTTGTTATTTATATCAGCAATATAGTATATGTCTGATACTGTGACTGTGTTTCTTCTTCACTAGTGGTGTCTGACTTCTTGGAGAATTGTACGGGCTCTTTGATGGCCTTATAATTCCATCTTGCAACATCTTTTCAATCTGCAATTCCACTTCCGGCTTCTGATTTCCTATATACGGATATATAGTATCTACGAGCTCATCACAACTGATTGGGCCAAGTACTTTGTTTTGTCTGCTTATTATGTTTTAAAGAGGTTTCCTTGTCTCATTGGATATATATATACAGATATCCGTTCTTAATTTCGATGTTATTGGCTTGAAACGATTTCTTTTTCTCCAGAGAGTTTTATTATTAAAATGTTATTTTAATGTTTGAGTGTGTCACCACCAATAATACCTTGAAATGTTTCTAAGCGAGGTAAGATACAGAAGTATAAGATGGAGTCATTTCCTACATTATTGAAAAATGGACCAGAGATTTTTCTTTCAATTCGGATTTCACCTCCGGCTGATTGAATTTTGAATGTTTTGCTAGTCGGTTTTGTGTTGGTAGCAAGTCCGGGTTTCCGGATTACAAATTTCAAAACGGAACCACTTTTGGCCAAAAAAGTGATCAGTGATCTCTTCCTCCAGCGCTTCTGTCGTGTTTTCAAGTAGATGATCTGTTTCTTCGACCTCTTGTTCATATTCCTCGAAGGTTCTTATTATGTGTTCGGATTTGGCCGGTTAATATAATTGGCCTGTTTCGTTTGTATAGACAGGTCAACGGACATTGGTGGTTCGGGTTTTGGCGCTGTTGATGTTGATTGCCGAAATTAAGTTTGACGATGTTGATTTTATGTTCAAGTTCCGGACTTCTAAGCATGGGGCATTAGCAGACTCGGTCTTGTTTTTATTTTTCTACATAGCCTTAAATTTATGTCTGCATCTATTGGCATTTCGTTTTTATTTAATTTATCCGCAATAAAACTAATTTTAATTCTGGTCTTTCTCGTTTCTAACACTTTCACGTTATAATCCTTTCCAAGCTTTTCCTTTACATTATCCTTTAGCATTTCCAATGACTTTTCACTTTCGCACGATACTAATAACTCGCCACTGTAAAATTTTGTTATACCTGACACTTGTATAACTGAATGATAGGGATCTACACTTGATTATAATTAGGATTTTGTCATATCTGCACTGTGATTACTTTTTATTCAATTGATCGGCTCTTCTGCCCTCTCCACCCATTCTAAAGACACTGCGACTGAATTGACGATCCACAATCGCTCTGTTTCAACACTCTCCACTGCGCCCGCCCCTATGAATAATTCAACTACATCACTTAAGCTTACTATGCCGATATCCTCATCTTGCTTTGATCGCGCTCGCTCTGTTTCACTACCTCCCACTGTAACCAAGAATGCACCGATATCAGTTACAGCGTAACGTATCATTCGCAAAATTGTGAAAATTGAAATCGCTGACGTGTTATTCATTGTTTGTGGAATATTTTTTGAAAACTTTTTTTGCTTTTTGGACCGCATGTTTATTCGTTTCGAGTCTAATTCCTGTGCATAAAATATTGGTAAGGTTATCTAGGGTGTTCAAAGAAGTGCGTGAACATATTGACCCATGTCCTTTATGAGAAAAGCTCATTGTCATTTCAAAGCCTCTTTTCGGGAAAGTTTTTGTTAGGGGTCGCTATATATAGCCTCCAGAAAGAGAACATATTCCTCTTCCTCTTCCTGTTCCTGTTACGAGCGCGGTAAAATGTGATAAATCGTCGCACTAGCGGTCTATCCGTCGGGTGTTTTAATTAACGCGACAGTGCCTTTTTGAAATTCGATATTTCAATTTCACACAATCTTAGAGGTGCATGTGGTGCCATTCTTTGAAACCAAATGTCCACCAGACCACGCTTAAGCACTTTTTGAAACAAAAAATCTTTAATTTTGTGTTTGTACCAGGCGCCATTTATAGTGAAGTTCAGATTTCCCTTAATTTTAAACAGTTTCGACCGGATGATGCAGCCAGCCTATAAACCGCACAAAATAGGGCATTTTTTGGTGTCCATCGGTGGATCACCTTTAGATGTTTTCCCTCAAAATTTGATACAATTTCTCTTATTAAACAAAGCCATTAAAAGAGAAGTAAACCCTATCACTGAACAAAATCTGACGGTAAACATTTAATCGACTTTCAACGGCAAAAAATCTAAGTATTCTTCCGCAAAATCTTCTAAAAAGTTGGTGAAGTCAGGCCAAGTTGATGCGTGCAATGACGAATCGATAAATTTGGGTCTTTCTAAACGGGGGCGCCAATATTTTCATCAGTACGCACTCTGTGGCTTCCTTGCTTGGAATCCAGAAGAGTAAATGTAGTGCGTAATTTTATAATTGTTTTGAGAATAACCGTTCCATTAAGTGGATTATGTTGACTGTAAAATTGGCAAACGCTTTATAAATATTTTTTACTGAAGTTTCGAAATAGCTTCAAAACACTAGGCAACTTTACTCGGGCGTTAGTTTTTTCATGATTATTTGTCATTAATAGATACTCGTACAATACTGAATAAGAGGATGTCACTATTTGTCTGATTAAGTATTAGCTGTCTAGACGTTGCCATATTCGAAAAAAAAACACTATTCTGCCCTCCAAAGCTTTAACCGTAGCACCCGTCTCTCTTTGAGTGCTCATCATTATATCCTCAAGCCCACTTTGGGACGTACTACGAAATATAGTGATTCATTTCTAAGCCGTACAACTTGATTATGGAATGCTCTGCCAAGCTCTCTATTTCCTATTTGTTATAACTTGAAACTACCTTATTTAGTTATTCTTAGCATTAACTACATTATTTTTATAAATATTTCGAATATGTTCAATTTGTTTCGGAATTATCATATATTGCCATTATAAAGGCGATGTTTTTTAATCCGTTGTAAATCCGAAGGAAACGAAGCGTATTCAACAGATTTATTGATTACTTTTTCCATAGACATTTTTGCGCAACATTTTTAAATTTTTTTTTCGAATAATGTTATATGTTCCTTAAAGTCGTTTACATGGTACAAGTCTGAGAAGCCTGTACCTACTCATTAAATGTTTATCAAATTGTTCTTGTGAGTATTTTAACATGGTCCGTTATTTTATATAATTCGCTTTCTGTTGCACAAAGCAGTTCACTTTACTAGTACATAATCAATTAAAGTCCTTTTATTACTGTCGTTTACTATGAGATCAATATTGAAATCTCTCATAATGATTAAACATTCCTCATTGTCCATAGGTTCCAAAAACCAACCTGCACAAAGACTTATACAATCATTCACCTGCGAGCTTGGTGATCTATACACTACAACAAACGACCACCTTTGAACATAAATCCAGACGTAAGCTTTCAATACCCATGCAAAGTAATCAATTTTCGTTAAAACCTTTATTTCATGTCGTGTCCCCCGCTTTATATATATTATGACGCCAAACGTGTGTCCTGAGTTTGTAGTACAAAATAAATAAGTCGCGCGACAGCCCGGTGTGGGCCAGGGCCTAGCATCTTGCACCCGTTTGCGTTTCTCATACAATACAATGAAGTACAATGAAGTTAATTTCAAACTCAGATTCTTCAATATCGTTGTAACAATAATTCGACTTCACTCTTATTTCACGACAAACTTGGAATATTTAAATAATATTATATGCTTGTGCTATATTTTCGCCTTAAAAAATAGTTGCTATATGTATGGTTTTTTTTTAATATTATTGTAATTTTCGGCTTATAAGCTTTACATTTATAATCAAATGCATGGTGGTTAACTTCAAGTATCAATTTTAGTTCCTAATTATTTCTTATACATTACATGATTACATGATTGAAGCCCAGAAATTTTTCACATAAATTGCTTCCATTACAGGACATTTATTTCAGCCCACGCTTATTTTACCTGCTTTATTTATTTCGTTTAAAATTTTCACATTCAAACCAATCACATTCAAATCCATCACATTCAAACTCTGTCTTCTTATTTTTATTTTTCCACATACCCTTAAATTTATGTCCGCATCTTTTAGCATTTCATTTTCATTCAATTTATCCGTAATAAAGCTATTTTTAATTCTGGTCTTTCACATGCTAGAAGTTCGCGTAATAATTCTTTCCAAGTTTTTCCTTTATATTATCCTTTAGCGTTTTCAATAATTGTACATTCTCGCACGATACTAATACCTCGCCACTGTTAAATCTGTTTATACCTGGCACTTGTATACCCGAATGGCAAGGATTTACACTTGATTTTAATTCTGATTTTGTCTTATCTGCATTCTGATTATTTTTCGGCTCTACTTCAACTTTCCCATTTCTTTTTAGCTCACTTGCATATGTGTTCCTCTCACGTTTTCCAATTCATTAACTTTAATGTTTTAACGTCTTAATGAAACTAGTTTCTCACCACACTTTTCACATAATATTACCAGAAACTCTTTTTGCTGCAGTGCCGAAACATCATAGTTAGAAAGTTTAGCTGAAAAATATTACCATAGCCACCTTGGCCAAGTTCTGTCCCAGCATCACGTCTACTCTTTTTACAAGAGCCGCACTTCAAATCCATAGCTCATATAACAACTTGAAACATAAACTACTGTACAGTTTATCAAACCAAGTAACCGAGTTCAAATAAAAATGAGAAATTTAAAATCAGATTTTTTCATTCACAAAATTGTAAAAATTATATATATACATTATATATATAAAAATTATATATATACTGATCCATGCTGGTTGTCATTTCAAAAGCTGTTTGTGGGACAGCTTTTGTTTGCCTCCAGAAAGAGAACGTCTATCTCTTCCTGTTCCTGTTCCAAGTACAATAAAATGTGATAAATCGTCGCACTAGCGGTCTATCCGTTGGGTGTTTCAGTTAACTCAAGAGTGCCCATTTGAAATTCGGGAGTGCGCGAGTGTTTAGTGAACGAAAAGTATTTGGAGATCTATGCCGACAACTAAGACTAAATTATTCTTCAAAAGGTGAGTGTATTTTTTTCCACTATGCAATACATTTATTATACAAGGTTGTCAAGCAAATAAGCGCTTTAGAGTTAACAACAATATTGAATATTCTGACAAACCTTTTCAGCAAATCATTGCTGCACTAGATTCCTTAACTCATGTTGATGGAGCCATCTTTCGCTTTACATCTACAGAATGCGGTGCATAATATGTGCACAGTATTGTTAAGTCTTAACTTGCATATGTGTTCCTCTCACGTTTTTCAATTCATTAACTTTAATGTTTTAACGTCTTAATGAAACTAGTTTCTCACCACACTTTTCACATAATATTACCAGAAACTCTTTTTGCTGCAGTGCCGAAACATCATAGTTAGAAAGTTTAGCTGAAAAATATTACCATAGCCACCTTGGCCAAGTTCTGTCCCAGCATCACGTCTACTCTTTTTACAAGAGCCGCACTTCAAATCCATAGCTCATATAACAACTTGAAACATAAACTACTGTACAGTTTATCAAACCAAGTAACCGAGTTCAAATAAAAATGAGAAATTTAAAATCAGATTTTTTCATTCACAAAATTGTAAAAATTGAAATCGCACGCGTGTTGTTCATTTTTTGTGGAATATTTTTTGATAACTTTTGTACGCTCTTCGGGACAGTGTCTATATTATGTTTCCACATGGGGGGTTCACGTTTGCCTAGATCGTGTTATCGAAAGTTCGCTTGCCAGGCAGTCTAATTCCTGTGCATTAAATCTTGGTAGATAAGGCTAACTAGGGTGTTCAAAGAAGTGCGTGAATATATTGATACATGCTGGTTGTCATTTCAAAAGCTGTTTGTGGGAAACAGGAAACTGTTCCTGTTTCAAGTGCAATAAAATGTGATAAATCGTCGCACTAGCGGTCTATCCGTTGGGTGCTTCAGTTAACTCAAGAGTGCCCATTTGAAATTCGGGAGTGCGCGAGTGTTTAGTGAACGAAAATTATTTGGAGATCTATGCCGACAACTAAGACTAAATTATTCTTCAAAAGGTGAGTGTATTTTTTTTCCACTATGCAATACATTTATTATACAAGGTTGTCAAGCAAATAAGCGCTTTAGGGTTAACAACAATCTTGAATATCCTGACAAACCTTTTCAGCAAATCATTGCTGCACTAGATTCCTTAACTCATGTTGATGGAGCCATCTTTCGCTTTACATCTACAGAATGCGGTGCATAATATGTGCACAGTATTGTTAAGTCTTAACCTTTTGGCGAAGACAACATTTTGTCAAAAATCAAAAGAAACTGGTCGGTATTTAAACGTCGTGGACGGCAATCGGTTTTCAGGGTAAAAATGCTTACTACACTTGGTACTTGGTACTCTTCAAAACTTGTGTGTGTTAGTACGGCCAACTGGTCCAGTAAATGGATTTTTAAGGAGATTTGTGAAAAAATTATTTTTCCTGGGACGAATGTCTCTTCTTTAATTCCAACTTCAATTAACATTTGAAAATTTGCTTAGTTTTTAAATGTTGCTCAATTATAAATTGTGGATAGATTTTAAATGTAGTTGCATCTTGTTCAAAGTTATATTTGTTTGTATTATATGAGGCAAAATCTGGAAGGTTCTAACCTTTCGGTTGGTATAGTTTTTAACGTTGAGGGCTATTGTATCGTTGTCAAATTGAACTACAAACGTTCCACTCATTATCTATGTTTCGTTTTTATGCCTTAAAGTTCCGTTGAAGTTGGTGAGAAAGATTGTGTTCTCTAACAGAAGTTTTGAATTGGAAGTCGCAACTTGCGTTTCTTGCTTTTAACACTTGACCTATGCAATACTCTGTTGGTAGTTTTTCGAGTTGAGTTGCCTGTCGCTGCAAAGATTCATACACAGCATATGATTACATGTGCTCTTAATACTGTACATGTCGTCATGAGCTAACAGAAGTTAATTTGTCTCCAGGTGGATTCGCTTGTTGTTCTGAATTGTATTGAATTGATATTGAATAAATCACTGCATGATAAAGGTCCTTTAGGCTAGTCATCCTCTTTCTGTAGGTTGATGGGTTACGCGTATTCTGTTAATTCTATTTCGTTACTATAAGGAAGGGTTTCTATTTGAATTCCTTCTTTCTTCAGCAGATTAGTGTTAACAATTCCTTTTTTCACTAGTTGTTCATCTTTGATTGTTGTTAGTTTGTTGTATAATATCTGTTCATATATTTGTCTACACTGATACTGTCTATTCTCTTGATGACCTTGTTGTAAGTTTTGAGAATTGCTTGTGTAACAGTTGTCAGGTGCTTGTTCATTTTGTAATAGCCATTGTTATTTTCGGTGATGACGGTTTGTGTTTTCAATAAATTGTCCCAATCTGTCGCATCTGGTGTGCCTGCTATTCACTTCCACGCTGATACAAGCCAATTTATTGGTCTCACTTTCCTTCGGTTTACTCCATTTAGCTGTCTCAACAATCATTCGGCTTGTTGAATCTGGTGAAGCAATTGCGGTCGGAGAATACTGCTCTTATCTGTTTGGCCTCCTGTCTAGCTTATTAGTTCTTTTATGACATCTTCATAGCTCGTCAGGTCGATAATGTGAAATTTCTACTGATGATCTTGCCATTCCCTGGATTCATGGTGAATACTGGTGTATTGTATAATAGTCGAATACGTTGACGATGCCGAATGTCAGCCCTTGAATCGAATTAAAATTAAAGGACAAACAGATTTACTCAGAAGAGTTTATGATTTGGGACTTGGGAATCTTTTTGCTGGTTTCGATAATGACGGTGATTTTTTGTGTAGAGCGATATTTGTTTACCATCGCGTCATTTTACGGCTGCGTATATAACTTTCCCGGGTTGATATGTTTTTGGAATGTTTATATTTTTGTTCTCTTGGCTGATCTTCTTTTTCTGTTTACTTTTAATAATTTCTGTAAGGTCCTCATTCGCTGAAGCTTAGAAATCAATAAGATTTTGGTAATTGATTCTTTGGCTTCTTCCGAAAAATACATCACTAGGCCTTCTCTTAGTAACCGAATGGATGGAATTGTTGTATCGATCTACGTCTACTTCAACGATTTCTTACATTGTATGATCTTGAAGCACCTCGTTATTTCTAATATCGTCGAATGTACATTTTCTATAGTTCCATTAACCCCGCTTTTTTGAGAATGAGTCAGGTAGGTTTTTATGTCAAGTGCCTTAATGTACATAATTTGAAATGATGGGAATGATAAAAATGCTCTCGTTATAAGTTACGATTAGTTGAGGCACTGAAAAGTATTGAAGAATCTTAATAATTTTTTTTCTTTAATACAGTGCCGACAGGTTGTACATTTTTCCTGGTCTCTTTCGAAAATATCCATATGCATTATTTCAGTGGCGCAAGTAGGAATCGGTGTTTCCTGAAGTTCAGGTTTTGGCGGATATCTGTCATATTTATTTGAAATGCAGGTTCCGCAGTGCTTCATGATTTTTTTTTTGTCAAATTGTTCATTTTCGGGAAAAATAATTTTTCCAGTATTTGTTCCTTATTCTCCCAGTAGTTCCGATCTGCTCTGTTGTGCTCTTCTTGAATGATTCTGATTTTATTATCCTCATTACGCAAATCTTCGACTAATCTCCGTGTTATTCTAAACTTGAGTTTAAAAAAAAGGCATTTTTAGATATTTCCTGAAGGAGTGGAAATGTTTCAATGAGGTTCCTCGTATGCGAACAATTCTCGTCCTTCTGCGGTAACCAGCTGATTCGTAAAAACATTTAAAGCAGCTTCACAATGTTGCAATAGGTCTGAACTGTGCATGATCTGTAAATCGGATGTTGATAAAATATTGGCTTCTGACCTGAGTCTGGATAAGGCGTCGGCCGCGAGATACGTTTTCCTGGCTTGTAGACTAATTCATATTTGTATTCTTTTATTCTCGCAATCCATCTCTTCAGCTTGGCATTTGCTTTACGGTTGCTCAAAGAAAAATTCAGCGGGTGATGTTCTGGAGATGTAAGTTATTGGTCTGTCTCTACTGAACACATAACGTAGTGTTTAAAGCATCTGTTGTTAATATAAAGGACTTCTGGAAATCAGTAAATGTTGGAATTTTGGAATTGTCAAGAATTCTTTTAAATTTTCAAATTTTGTTTTATTTTATTTATTTTTCTTTCCTTAATTCTTAAAATAGTCAAGTTAATTAAATAAAGTGTGTGTATGATATCGCAACAAAATAAATCAGTGAAACATTAGCATTGTTATAAGAATAGGTAGCAGCATTAGTATTTAATATAAAAATAGAGATAGATGCCACTTAATATAGTGTATACAATTCAGGTATTGTGGGTTTTCAGTTTATTATATTATTTCAAATTGTAGAAGCAAAAGAATAGTAGGAAAAGTAAGATCTACATACATATATTTATATTTATTTGTTGAGTACATTTCATTTTTAAACTAAGTAGGACAACAAAACTTCAATTTCATTATGGTCAAAATGTAATGCCTCCTGGTGCAGGCTATCGATGAAGGAAACCTGTTAAATAGCTTATAGGACACGACAGAGTAGAAATTTCTAAAGTAAGTGGTACGAAATGATGGAATATTTACAAAATTATTCAAGTTGCTTCGCAGAGTGTGGACATCACAGTTCAGGCTTTAAAAATAACCACCTCTAATAAAGAATATGTTTGAGACTTTGTAATAATACAGATATCTAACTGGCAGTATTTGTTGAGACCTAAACAACTCAATACAATAAGCTGATCGGTATACACCACAAATATTTCTCATGGCACACTTTTGTAGAACCAGCAAAGGTTGTTTTTTCTCTTTGTGCACACCCCCCCAAAAATTTATGCCAAATTGCAACTTAGAATAAAAAAAATCCAAAATACCCTGTGCGCAAAGTTTTAAGTTTTTAAGTTTGAGAAGGTACAAGTTACGAACAGAGGAACACAGGTGTTGCTTCAAATTCAAAATGTGACTAGATCAGCTCATATTTTGGTCTACTACCACACCAAGATATTTAAAATCTTTAAAAACTTTTACTTCAAAAATTCAGAATAACTATTTTTTGTCATATCGAAAACGTCTTTAGTTTCGAAATCAGGAGATGAGCAGTTTGTAAGTTTATATCTGCTGCATCCTACGCTATGAAAGTACATTTTGGTATTTGATGATTATTGTAATTTTAAATTGATCAAACATCAGTTTGGTTTTATTGCTTACTTTTAGTTTCTGACAGGAAAACCACCATCTAAGCAAATATATATCGAAGTTTATATCGGCTACCAGATTCAGGGGATTAGTTGAGATGTATGCGATACCAACATCATGTGCAAACTCAGTTGGCTTACCTTAAGATGGCAAACTGAAAAGTGAGTTTAAATAGACAAGGAATAAGATGGGTCCAAGAACTGATCCATGTGGTACAACTAGATTGGTCGACGCTGCATTGCTAATCACGTTCCCACCCTTCACTTTCTGCATTCTATCTTTTAAATAGGAAATACTAAGGAATACCATATAATTTGTTCAGGAAAATTATATGGTCAACCATATAAAACGCTTTGGTAATGTCTACGAACAATGTCAAGTTTTTTTTAAATAAAGTTCAAGATACCATGTTCAATGCAGGCATATGAGTTCTTAAGTGACTTAATTAAGCATAAGACTTCTGAACCAGTAATTGGCCAATTGGCCAATTGCTCTCACAGTTTGCTCAATGGTAGCGAAAAAATATATAAATTTATTTGTAACTTCTTTAGATTGATCAAAGACATCGCCATTTATGATTAAGGAGAACTTGTTAGAAACATACGTAACTTTTGAGTTTGTTATTGCATTTATCACTTTCCATTCTCTTTTGGGGTCGCCTTGTGAAACGAGTAAACATCTTTGATAATAGCTATCACGACACTTATTTATGAGATTGTTTAGATTCTTACATAAGCCTTTATACCGATTTTTTAATCGAGTATTTAATGGATGTTTCTGACATATTTTGCCCAGTTTGGTTTTCAGTCTTATTTTTTTGAGTATCCAGCGATTAATCCATGACAATAAGAAAAAGCGTGCTATTGGGTTTATATTTACAAATTCACCAAACCTTCAAATGATCGTATAGCAACAATCTTTCCCTTGTCTACTTTTCTTAGCAAAATTTGAGATTTTTAAAACCACATATACATATGTAAATACGATATATATAATTTTTTTCAATCTTAAATTTTTTGACTTCCATAAATAAAGCTCGAGTATAGCGTGTAAAACAATCATTTATAAATATTCTGTTGTTGATGGCCAGAAAAAATAGAGATGAAACCATCATTTTCACCACTATCCTCTTCTTTTTCATTACTTTTTGTTTTATGGTTGGACTTCTTCTCCCTATCCGCTTCACATAGCAATGCTGGATATGTTCAACAGGTATATGAACATCTAGCGTACTTTGAAATAATTTTTACACATACTCTAGCGCATTGCTGTTATTAACATAAGGAAATCTCTATTACGTTCTCCAAAAGTTTCTGTTCTCTCCAATTCAGTTTGCTTTCAAGAGCGGAGATCCTTTTTTTCAGTAATTTGTTTTCGTCTTTCAGCTTTTCAATAAAACTTACTATGTCACAGATAATTACTTTTCTGCTGAGCATTTCCTCCTACAACAATTGCAGGGTGACGTTGGCCTTCTGGAGCAGTGTCTGATAACAGTCGCTGTTGTGTGTTGCGTTGCAGTAGAGTAATTTTCATCGGCTCGTGGCGCAGAAAGACTTTGGGGGTGGTTTTTTGTTCTCCGTTTTTTCAATGCAGCTATACCCACTTTCTGCACTTTCCGATGAAGAGCAGAGCATTTGTCACATCGATAATGTACACCTTCATTTTTCACACATAGGCAGTGAAAAAAAATATTACAGTCTGTGCATCGGATTTTTGAGTCACAATTATAATCTGTTTTCTAATTGCAAACAGAGCAAACTATTTTTGATTTAATTTTGATTAGATTTTTAGCAAAAACAATATAAAGAGAGATCACCCCACAGCACTCTTAGTTTAACACGCCTATTCACTTCACTTACAAGTTACAAGATGATTTCCACAGCATGATTTCCACTGAATTTTAACCTTTTTTGACGCATTGACCTTTACTTGGGCCTTCTCCCCTCTTGTAAGATTCGTCAATGGCTTTGCAATCCTGGCAAAGTCGATTATGAATCGTCTGTGGTAGGAGTTGAGCCCAAGAAATCCTTTTAGTTCTTTGAGCTTTTCGGGTGGCTTTAGTTTGCGGATGGGTTCCACTGTCTTCATATCGGGCTTATACCTTTGTTAATTATAAGGTACCCCAAAAATTCGGTTCCTCGTTTAAGAAATCGTGTTTTCTCCAGGTTTACTCTGAGGTTTGCCATTTCCAACGCGGATAACTCCGTTTCGACGTTTTTAAGGTGTTCTTTATTTTTGGCATTTTTTTTTTATCTCGTCGTTGTAGACATAACATATTAGATCGATGTAAGATTTCAAAATGTCATCTATAGTTCTTTGGAAGATATCCCGAATGATAGCCTAGTGGACTCATACTTCCCATTCTTCTACTACTTCGAGATGTCTGCTTCCTTTATTCGTATTTGGTAGAGGCCCTAGGTTAGGTCAAACGTTGTAAAAAACTCGGTTTTTCAACGACTAGCTATCTTGTTATTTATATCAGGAATATAGTATATGTCTGATATTGTGACTGTGGCGTCTGACTTCTTTTGTATTATCCATGGCGGAGAATTGTACGGGCTCTTTGATGGCCTTATAATTCTTTCTTGCAACATCTTTTGAATCTGCAATTCCACTTCCGGATACGGATAGGATTTCTGCTCCTATGTTGGTATCTATGAGGTAATCATCACTGATTGAGCCAAATACTTTCTTTTGTCCGCTAATTATGTTATAAAGAGGTTTGCTTGTCTCTTCGGATATATATATATATATATATATATATATATATATATATATTGTTATGTTATTGGCTTGAACCGATTTCTTTTCCTCCAGAGAGATTCGGATACCTGGTTTTATTATTAAAATGTTGTTTTAACTGTCTACGATTGCCTCTAAATGTTTGAGTGTGTCACCACCAATAATACCTTGAAATGTTTTTAAGCGAGGTAAGATATAGAAGTCCAAGATGGAGTCATTTCCTACATTTTTGAAAAAATGAATCAGAGATTTTTCTATCAATTCGAATTTCACCTCCGGCTAATTGAATTTTGAATAGTTTGTTAGTCGGTTTTGTGTTGGTAGCAAGTCCCGGTTTCCGGATATCTTATAGGATATGCTAGAGAGTTACCTATCATAAAATTTACTTCAGTGATCTCTTCCTCCAGCGCTTCTGTCGTGTTTTCAAGTAGAGGATCTGTTTCTTCGACCTCTTGTTCATATTCCTCGAAGGTTCCTAGTCTTATTATGTGCTCGGTTATTGTCACCTGTGTTCGGATTTGGCCGGTTAATATAATTGGACTGTTTCGTTTGTATAGACAGGTCAACGGACATTGGTGTTTCGAGTTTTGGCGCTGTTGATGTTGGTTGCCGAAATTAAGCTTGACGATGTTGATTTCATGTTCAAGTTCCGGACCTCTAAGCATGAGGCATTAGCAGGCTCGGTCTCTTTTTTATTTTTCCACCTAGCCTTGAATCCATGTCTGCATCTTTTTGCATTTCGTTTTTAATCAACATATCCGTAATATAACTAATTTAATTCTGGTATTTCTCATTTATAGCATTTTCACGTTATAATACTTTTCAAGATAAATCGTCGCACTAGCGGTCTATCCGTCGGGTGTTATAATTATCGCGACAGCGCCTTTTTAAATTCTAATTTCAATTTCACACGATCTCAGACGTGCATGTGGTACCACCTTTTGAAACCAAATGTCCACCAGACCATGCTTAAGCATTTTTGGAAACAAAAAATTCAGATTTCAGTTCATATTTTCCTTATTTTTAAAGAGTATGATGATGCAGCCAGCCTATAGACCGCACAAAAAAGTGCATTTTTTGTTGTGCATCGGTGGATCACCTCTAGATTTTTTCCCTCAAAATTTGATACAATTTCTCTTATTAAACAAAGCCATTAAAAGAGAAGTAAGCCCTATCACTGGAAAAAATCTGACGGTAAACATTTAAACGACTTTCAAATTTAAGGATTCTTCCGCAAAATCTTCTACAAAGTCGGTGAAGTCAGGCCATATTGTTGCGTCCAATGACGAATCGATAAATTTGGATCTTTCTAAACGGGGGCGCCATTATTTTCATCAGTACGCACTCTGTGGCTTCCTTGCTTTTAATCCAGAAGAGTAAATGTAGTGCGTAATTTTATAATTGTTTTGAGAATAACCGTTCCATTAGGTGGATTATGTTGACTGTAAAATTGGCAAACGCTTTATAAATATTTTTTACTGAAGTTTCGAAATAGCTTCGATACACTAGGCAACTTTACTCGGGCGTTAGTTTTTTCATGATTATTTGTCGTTAATAGATACTCGTACAATACTGAATAAGAGGATGTCACTATCTGTCTGATTAAGTATTAGCTGTCTAGACCTTGCCATATTCGAAAAAAACCCTTACAAAAAACACTACTCTAATGTGTAGTGCTCATCAGTATATCCTCAAGCCCACTTTTGGACGTACTAAGAAATATCGTGATTCATTTCTAAGCCGTACAGCTTGATTATGGAATGCCCTGCCAAGCTCTCTATTTCCTATTTGTTATAACTTGAAACTACCTTATTTAGTTATTGTTAGCATTAACTACCTTATTTTTATAAATATTTCGAATATGCCTATACCTAGTTCAATTTGTTTCGGAATTATCATATATTGCCATTATAAATACGATGTTTTTTAATCCGTTGTAAATCCGAAGGAAACGAAGCGTATTCAACAGATTTAATGCTTACCTTTTCCATAGACATTTTCGCGCAACATTTTTAAATTTTTTTATCGAACAATGTTATATGTTCCTTAAAATCGTTTACATGGTACAAGTCTGAGAAGCCTGTACCTACTCATTAAATGTTTATCAAATTGTTCTTTTGAGTATTTTAACACGGTCCGTTATTTTATATAATTCGCTTACTGTTGCACAAAGCAGTTCACTTTACTAGTACATAATCAATAAGAGTCCTTTTATTACTGTCGTTTACTATGAGATCAATATTGAAATCTCTCATAATGATTAAACATTCCTCATTGTCCATAGATTCTAAAAACCAACCTGCATAAAATCTTATACAATCATTCATCTGCGAGCTTGGTGATCTATACACTACAACAAACGACCACCTTTGAACATAAATCCAGACGTAACCTTTCAATACCCATGCAAAGTAATCAATTTTTGTTAAAACCTTTATTTCATATCGTGTCCCCCGCTTTATATATATTATAACGCCAAACGTGTGTCCTGAGTTTGAAGTACAAAATAAATAAGTCGAGCGACAGCCCGGTGTGGGCCAGGGCCTAGCATCTTGCACCCGTTTGCTTTTCTCATACAATACAATGTAGTACAATGAAGTTAATTTCAAACTCAGATTCTTCAATATCGTTGTAACAATAATTCGACTTCACTCTTATTTCACAACAAACTTGGAATATTTAAATAATATTGTATGCTAGTGCTATATTTTCGCCTTAAAAAATAGTTGCTATATGTATCGTTTTTTTTAATATTATTGTAATTTTCGGCTTATAAGCTTTACATTTATAATCAAATGCATGGTGGTTCACGTCAAGATTCAATTTAAATTCTTATTTATCCCTCATACAATTTACACATCTCAGACAGCCAGATTTACATTCGCTCTTGCAATCCATACTTACATGATTGAAGCCCAGAAATTTTTCACATATATTGCTTCCATTACAGGACATTTATTTCAGCCCACGCTTATTTTACCTGCTTTATTTATTTCGTTTAAAATTTTCACATTCAAACCAATCACATTCAAACCCTGTCTTCTTATTTTTACTTTTCCACATACACTTAAATTTATGTCCGCATCTTTTTGCATTTCATTTTCATCCAATTTATCCGTAATAAAGCTATTTTTAATTCTGGTCTTTCTCATGCTAGAAGTTCACGTTATAATCCTTTCCAAGCTTTTCCTTTACATTATCCTTTAGCGTTTCCAATAATTGTAAATTCTCGCACGATACTAATACCTCGCTACTGTTAAATCTGTTTATACCTGGCACTTGTATACCCGAATGGCAAGGATTTACACTTGATTTTAATTCTGATTTTGTCTTATCTGCATTCTGATTATTTTTCGGCTCTACTTCAACTTTCCCATTTCTTTTTAGCTAACTTGCATATGCGTTCCTCTCACGTTTTTCAATTCATTAACCTTAATGTTTTAACGTCTTAATGAAACTAGTTTCTCACCACACTTTATACATAATATTACCAGAAACTCTTTTTGCTGCAGTGCCGAAACATCATAGTTAGAAAGTTTAGCTGAAAAATATTACCATAGCCACCTTGGCCAAGTTCTGTCCCAGCATCACGTCTACTCTTTTTACAAGAGCCGCACTTCAAATCCATAGCTCATATAACAACTTGAAACATAAACTACTGTACAGTTTATCAAACCAAGTAACCCAGTTCAAATAAAAATGAGATATTTAAAATCAGATTTTTTCATTCACAAAATTGTAAAAATTCAAATCGCACGCGTGTTGTTCATTTTTTGTCGAATATTTTTTGATAACTTTTGTACGCTCTTCGGGACAGTGTCTATATTATGTTTCCACATGGGGGGTTCACGTTTGCCTAGATCGTGTTTTTGAAAGTTCGCTTGCCAGGCAGTCTAATTCCTGTGCATTAAATCTTTGTAGATAAGGCTAACTAGGGTGTTCAAAGAAGTGCGTGAATATACTGATCCATGCTGGTTGTCATTTCAAAAGCTGTTTGTGGGACAGCTTTTGTTTGCCTCCAGAAAGAGAACGTCTATCTCTTCCTGTTCCTGTTCCAAGTACAATAAAATGTGATAAATCGTCGCACTAGCGGTCTATCCGTTGGGTGTTTCAGTTAACTCAAGAGTGCCCATTTGAAATTCGGGAGTGCGCGAGTGTTTAGTGAACGAAAAGTATTTGGAGATCTATGCCGACAACTAAGACTAAATTATTCTTCAAAAGGTGAGTGTATTTTTTTTCCACTATGCAATACATTTATTATACAAGGTTTTCAAGCAAATAAGCGCTTTAGAGTTAACAACAATATTGAATATCCTGACAAACCTTTTCAGCAAATCATTGCTGCACTAGATTCCTTAACTCATGTTGATGGAGCCATCTTTCGCTTTACATCTACATAACGGTGCATAATATGTGCACAGTATTGTTAAGTCTTAACCTTTTGGCGAAGACAACATTTTATCAAAAATCAAAAGAAACTGGTCGGTATTTAAACGCCGTGGACGGCAATCGGTTTTCAGGGTAAAAATGCTTACTACACTTGGTACTTGGTACTCTTCAAAACTTGTGTGTGCTAGTACGGCCAACTGGTCCAGTAAGTGGATTTTTAAGGAGATTTGTGAAAAATTATTTTTCCTGGGACGAATGTCTCTTCTTTAATTCCAACTTCAATTAACATTTGAAAATTTGCTTAGTTTCTAAATGTTGCTCAATTATAAATTGTGAATAGATTTAAATGTAGTTGCATCTTGTTCAAAGTTATATTTGTTTATATTATATGAGGCAAAATCTGGAAGGTTCTAACCTTTCGGTTGGTATAGTTTTTAACGTTGAGGGCTATTGTATCGTTGTCAAATTGAACTACAAACGTTCCACTCATTATCTATGTTTCGTTTTCATGCCTTAAAGTTCCGTTGAAGTTGGTGAGAAAGATTGTGTTTTCTAACAGAAGTTTTGAATTGGAAGTCACAACTTGCGTTTCTTGCTTTTAACACTTGACCTATGCAATGCTCTGTTGGTAGTTTTTCGAGTTGAGTTGTCTGTCGCTGCAAAGATTCATACCCTGCATATGATGAGATGTGCTCATAAAACTGTACATGTCGTCATGAACTAACAGAAGTTCATTTGTTTCAAGGTAGATTCGCTTGTTGTTCTGAATTTTATTGAATTGATATTGATTTGATATTTGATATTAGGCTAGTTTTTGATAGCGATATAACATGAAGTAAGAGAGAGTTTTCCAGTAGTATGATGGGTTGCGCGTATTCTGTCAATTCTATTTCGTTACTATAAAAAGTTCACGTTATAATCCTTTCCAAGCTTTTCTTTTGTTTTATCCTTTAGCGTTCCCAGTAATTGTACATTCTCGCAAGTACTTTATACCTCGCATTATTATATTTTTTTATACCTGGCATTCTTATACCCGAATGACAAGGATCTACACGTGGTTTTAATTCTGGTCTTGTCTTATCTGCATTCTGATTATTTATTTTCTGCTTATAAGCTTTACACTCATTCAAATGCATGGTGGTTCACGTCAAGATTCAATTTCAATTCTTAAGTATTCCTCATACAATTTACACATCTCTGCCAATCAGACTTACGTTTGCTCTTGCAATCCCTACTTACATGATTGAGGCCCAGACATTTTGCACATAAATTGCTTCAGTTACAGGACATTTATTTCAGCCAACGCTTATTTTACCTGCTTTATTTATTTCGTCTAAAATTTTCACATTCAAACCAGTCACATTTAAACTCTGTCTTCTTATTTTTGATTTTCCATATACCCTTAAATTTATGTCCGCATCTTTTAGCATTTCATTTTCATTCAATTTATCCGTAGTAAAGTTATTTTTAATTCTGGTCTTTCTCATGCTAGAAGTTCACGTTTTAATCCTTTCCTAGATTTTCCTTTACATTATAGTTATGGAATCAAATGCCAGTTTGTTTAAAAAAAAAAAAAACTTTATTTTCTTCAACTTGAACTTAAAAACTAAACTAACATATCGTTTGTTAGCTATACTTATAGTTACACTTTTGCAAACGTAATCGTATTTTGGTGGGAAAAGAATTTGGATTTTGTTGGCTTATTAATTGATTCCAAGCGCATGTGCTGATCCTGCACTATTGAGTGCAATTTGTGCTCATGTTGATGCGTGATCTTTCACCTGAGTAAGCAGACAGGTAATGAATATTTGCTGATTGTGATTTTGAGGATGGTGATGTAACGGTAAAAAGGGGTAAGTGGCGGCTTCTACCATTCAATGCCTTTATAAATGAATATTTGCAGAGCGTGATTGGGTTGACGGGGTAGTAACGGGAATAAGGCGAACTGGTGGCTTCTGCCATTTAATGACAATATCGTTGGTTAGATCGCCAAGAGGTGGTAGGGAGACTAGCGAGATTAAAAGGTAGTGGGCTCTGAGACATAACTCCTCCCCGCATACGATTCTGCTCCGAAGAGTCAATGTTCTGAACTTTTATTTTAATATATGTGTGATCTTTATTTTTCCTTTTAAAAATAATGATTACTAGTGCAATTATGCTTAGACATATTGTTACAGTGTTTGCATATACATAAATTGTTTTTCTGTTTTTTAATGCTTTTATTATTATTCTGTAAAATTTTTCATTTGACTATTGGGGTATCATTACAACGAATATTATTTCACTATTATAACTTAACTCTTTATATATGTTAATTTCACAATTGTTATATTAAGTTTCCTAATTTCTTCTGGCAGTAATAGATCTCTTCCTAAAATTCCTAATGGACTTGCCAGCAAATTTTCTTTGACTCTTCCTACCTGTTCCTTCAGAAGTTGGATGTCATATTGTATTTGAAATACCTGCTGCATATGTGCGATTTATCAGAACTCTCTGTTGATAGCATTTCCTAAATTTTGTAACTGTCCTTTGATCTCAAATTGCTGTCTGTTAATATGTCTTGTAATGTTTTTAAGAGCTTCATCGAAATGGTAATTATTGTTGATTTGTTCATTTAGTCCATTAATTAGGTTATGACTACTTTTTTCGTTAACTTCTCAACTTTTTCTTATTTCTTGTTCATCGTCATAGTCCATTTGTTCCTACCAGGTGCCAAAATTTTAAAGCTATGCCTTAAGGTAGGGTATTCATTTTTATTATTTAATTTGTTGATGTTGTATTCAATAATGTCTAAGTTCTCAGTCCACGATGTTAGGTTAAAACAGTGAAGTAGTTTCGCGTAGCCTTTTATTACTTGAATCTGTTCGTCTCTTATTGTTCGTTCGTCTCTAAAGTCTCGATCGTCAATTTTCTGTCCTGGTATGATGGTCACTGATAATGTAAATTAAAAATATTTTCTGAAATATTAAATATATTGTTAATCTGAATTTTCGTATTTGTATTTGCGTTTAATTTGCGTCTTGTAAAACTTGCTACCTTTTTCATCTATAACGTGGTCTTTATCTAAAATATCTAGGTCTGTTTTCTTATGTATGGATTTAAGTTTATTCTTATCTCTATTTTTTATATATATGTGTTCCTGACTATCTGTAAAATCTATATCGTTTCTATATCGTTTCTATTTCGATTATGTTTTTTAATGTAATTTTCCTTATTTTTCTTAACTATTTCTATAATTTTAACATAATCATCGCTAGAAATGGTGCCATTAAGAAAGTCAATTGGTCTTTGTTTAGTTGTCGAATGTATCGTTTTATTGTAAATTGTTACGGCTTTTAAAACCTTGTTGCGAAACCTGTCTTTGTTGCTTTTGTCAGCTGTAAATGTACGAATATGTATATTCAACGTAGCATGAAACCTTTCGATGTCAGAATTTCCGGTTTTATTATAAGGTGTAGTAATATGTAGCTCGACGTCATTTTGTTTTAAAAATTCCTTTATTAGGATTGAATAGAAACCGCTTTCACTGTGTACAACTATTTTCTGAGGAATTCCCAGGGAAGCGAAACTACATTGTAAGGTTTTAAGGAGGGCCATCCATGTATTTATGTTTTATTTCCTGAACTGTGTGTTTTGTGAATTTGTCGATCATCGTAACGTATATTAAGTTAATATTTGCATACCAGATGTCGATATGTAGAATCTGGTTAGGTTTTTCTGGGGTAGCGGTTAACTTTAGAGGGATTTTATTTGGAATTCGTTCGTATTTGGCTTTATTGCATATTTCGCAATTGTTTATAATATTCTGGATTTTGTCCTTGAGTTTATGTTTACGTTTCGTTAATGCCTCTATGGTTCAAAAGCTTATGTGTGTTTATAATTACTTTTGATAGTTTTTCCTCGTCAGTAATGTCGCCTAGAAATTTACTGCATTTATTGTTTTAAGTAATCGATTTTTAGTGAAATATTTGCTATATATGTCCTGAAATTTTGCAAATAAACGGTGGTAATTTGGAAATATAGCTACAATTCCTTTAGGTGGAATAAATTTAATAAATCTAATTTATATTTCTTTGAATTCTTTTAATTCTATAACAAGTCTCCTTTTGCCAAATTCTGTATATATTTTATGTATATTTATCGAGTCTGAGTTATTGAGAATGATTTGAGATTTGTAAATATTAACTGGTGTCTGGACAATCGGGATATATTCGTCACTATCTTCGTTAGCACTGTGAATTGTGGCAATGGCAGATTGGTCGTCGAGATTTATATTTTCTGCGCTTGTAGTTCTGTTGACTTTGTTAAGGTCTTCCAAATTCGTTACATTTTCGCTGTAATGAATTCCTATCCTTGACAATCCATCTGCAACTTGGTTGTCTTTACCTTTTACATACTCTATGTCGAAGTTATACTCTCCTAATTTGATTTCCCACCTTTGAAGCTTAGCGTTTGGTTCCTTCAATGAACTGAGCCAGACTAATGGTCGGTGATCTGTTCTTATGGTAAACTTACTGCCAAATATTTTGTAGCCCATACAATCGCCAACAATTCCTTTTCGATGGTGGAGTACCTAGTCTCATGATCATTTAATGTACGGCTAGCGTAGCTAACTGGATGGTTTTCTTGTGTCAAGACGGCTCCCAAAGCATGGTTGAATGCGTCTGTTGTAAGTGTAAATTTTTTGTTAAAATTTGGGTACTTCAGGATGGGATCTGATATTATAAGTGCTTTTAAATTTTCAGAGCTCTTAATATATTCGGGACTATTCACATCAATTTTTGCATCTTTTTTTAGGAAAGCTGTCATAGGTTTTGCCACCTTTGAATAGTCCTTAATGAACTTTCTGTAGTACCCAGTAATGCCTAAAAAGGATTTGATTTGTTTCATTGTTTTTGGGATTATATAGTTTTTTATGGCCATTATTTTGTTAGGGTTTGGTTTAATGCCTTCGGTTGTTACAATATGGCCTAAGAATTCAGTCTCTTTTTTTGAGAAATTCACTTTTGTCCAGTTGGACTTTGAGGTTGACTTCTTATAATCTTTGAAAATTTTTTTTAAGATATGCAGGGTGTTCCTCAAGACTAGTAGAAAACACAATGATGTCGCCCATGTAGACGAGGCAAACTTTTCCAATGAATTCTGCCAGAACGTCATTCATTAAACGCTGAAAAGTGGATGGTGCGTTTTTTAAGCCAAACGACATTCGAATAAATTCGTAATGGCCGTCGCTCGTTGAGAACGCCGTTTTCATTATGTCGCTTTTATTTATTTCTATCAGGTGGAACCCTTTGGCAAGGTCCAATGTTGTGAAATAATTGGATTTTCCTAATTTATCAAAGATGTCGTCCATGTTTGGGATGGGGAATATGTCGTCGATTGAAACTTCGTTGAGTTTCCTGTAGTCGATAACCATTCTCCATTTTTCCTTCACAGATGCGTCCCTCTTTTTTGGAACGATCCAGATTGGTGCCGAGTAGGGCGACTTGCTTGGGCGTATAATACCCTGCTGGAGCATTTCATTTATTTGTCTTTTGACTTCATTTTTGTGTACCTCCGGGTATCTATATGTTTTTGTGTATATTAGTATTTCGTTCAACGTTTTTCTCTTCCTCATTCAAGTGATCGATTCTGATTTGTTCAGAGATCTTGTCTGATATATTTCTTGTATGATATATTTCCAAAGCTGGTATTTGTTTTTTGTAATTTTCATTCGTTACTTCTTCTTCAGCCTTGTTGAAATATATCGGGATTTTTGTTTCTCAAAGCCTACTCTTGAAATCGAGCATTGCTTCTAATGACAATAATATGTTATTTCCGAGTAAACCATGGAAAGTACCGTGAAAATTAAATTCCAGAAATTCCGCGGTTCTATTCGGTTTTTTGATTTCTTTAAATAAAGGAATTCTGACTTTTGAATTTATATATAATGGTGTACTTGTAGTCAAAATTTTGACTAGTTTTTGTAACTTAATTTGCCATTTAGGGTGGCATACCCTTTTTTTTTCTAAGAACTCTTTCTGAACCGGTGTCAATAAGTATTCTTAGATCATAGCTGTTGGTTTTGACAACTATATAGGGTAATTTTCGGGAGGATAACAGTCGCCTGTTATTTTTATAATTAGTTTGCCTATAATCCTGACCGTAATATGCATATCCTGTCTCGTGCAGGATTTGCATCGCCTCTTCTAAGTTATTAGGATTCCTACAATATAGCAGTCCCTTCATGGGCTCTGGTAATTTACTAATATAAATGTTCAGTTCGGAACTATTGGCACCTCTATCTATTTTAGTTTTACTATTGAGACGTCTAAAAACTACTTTTATGTCGTTATAGAATTCCTGACAGTTTATCTTGAATTGTACACCCCTTATATCATCGTAAAGCTGTTCTACTGATTTCCTATCCCCGAAGTATTGGAAGAATACTTTCTTTGTCTTATGCCAGTTCTTGACACTGTTGTTGATTTCAATTGCCTCTCTAGCTTTGCCTACTAACTTGCTTTTTATGATGTCATAGAAAATAAGCAGACTTGTCTCGTCGTGTTTACTGAGAGTTGGAAAAATTCTATCTACTAGGTCAATAAAACTATGAAGATTGTTCCTACTACCATCGTAAGGAGGTAAATTACTTTAATATTTAATTAGGTCAATGCTTAAAGCTAGGGGGCTTACTGTTGCTGGGTCCTGTTTCGCCATTTCTAAATGTCTTCTTTCCTCAAGCAGGATTTGTCGTTTGATTCTCCTTAATTTTTATATTTATTGCTATTATTTCCTTTTTATTTTTGTATTCTCATTCACTCTGTTTTATTTTTTTTTTTTTTAATTCACTTTTATTTTTGTTCAACAATTTTATTATCATTTTATTTTCTGACTTTAATTATTCAGCTTTCTACTTTATTACTGATTTTGATCCTTTAAACGGATCTTTTCACCTTCTTTTAATTTTTTTTTTTTTTTTTTTATTTATTTCACTTTTAGCCGCGTTTTCGTCCTTAAACGGATTTTTTCACCTTTTTTATTTATTTCTCCTTGAACGGAGTTACATTTTATTCCTCCTTGATCGGAGGACCGACTGCGCCAGCTATAGAAGCAAAAAGTGGTTTGTTTAAAAAAAAAACTTTATTGTATCCGACTTCCACTTAAAACTAAACCAGCATATCAATTGTTACCTATTCTTATACCTACACTTTTGCAAACGTAATGATTATTACGTGGAAAATGAAGTTGTCTTCTCTTGGCTTGTCACTTGATTCCAAGCGCGTGAACTGATTGTGTACTATGGAGTGCAAAGTGTGCATATGGGCTATGCGTGATCATTCACCTGAGTAAGCAGACAGGTAATGCATATTTGAATGGTGGGATTGGGAAGATGGCGTAGTAACGGGAAAAAGGTGGAGGTGGCGGCTTCTGTTATTCAATGCCTCTATCATTGGGTAGATTGGCTAGAGGAGGTGGGGAGACTAACGGGATTAACAGGGAGTGATATCTGAGACGTAACTGTCAAAACTTGCCTTTCTTGCTTTTAACACTTGACATATGCAATGCTCTGTTGGTAGTTTTTCGAGTTGAGTTGCCTGTCGCTGCAAAGATTCATGCACAGCATATGATTACATGTGCTCTTAATACTGCACATGTCGTCATGAGCTAACAGAAGTTAATTTATTTCAAGGTGGATTCGCTTGTTGTTCTGAATTGTATTGAATTGATATTAAATAAATCACTGCATGATTAAGGTCATTTAGGCTAGTTTTTGGTAGCGATATAACATAAAGTAAGAGAGATTCTTTCTGTAGGATGATGGGTTACGCGTATTCTGCTAATTCTATTTCGTTACTATAAGGAAGGGTTTCTATTTGAGAGAGTACTTCCTGAATTCCTTCTTTCTTCAGCAGATTAGTGTTAACAATTCCTTTTTTCGCAAGTTGTTCATCTTTAATTGTTGTTAGTTTGTTGTATAATATCTGTTCATATATTTGTCTACACTGATGTTTGTTGTATAATATCTGTTCATATATTTGTCTACACTGATGCTGTCTATTCTCTTGATGACCTTGTTGTAAGTTTTGAGAATTGCTTGTGTAACAGTTGTCAGGTGCTTGTTCATTTTGTAATAGCCATTGTTATTTTCGGTGATGACGGTTTGTGTTTTCAATAAATTGTCCCAATCTGTCGCATGATACAAGCCAATTTATTAGTCTCACTTCCTTCGGTTTACTCCATTTAGCTGTCTCAACAATCATTCGGCTTGTTGAATCTGGTGAAGCAATTGCGGTCGGAGAATACTGCTCTTATCTGTTTGGCCTCCTGTCTAGCTTATTAGTTCTTTTATGACATCTTCATAGCTCGTCAGGTCGATAATGTGAAATTTCTACTGATGATCTTACCATTCCCTGGATTCATGGTGAATACTGGTGTATTGTATAATAGTCGAATACGTTGACGATGCCGAATGTCAGCCCTTGAATCGAATTAAAATTAAAGGACAAACAGATTTACTCAGAAGAGTTTATGATTTGGGACTTGGGAATCTTTTTGCTGGTTTCGATAATGACGGTGATTTTTTGTGTAGAGCGATATTTGTTTACCATCGCGTCATTTTACGGCTGCGTATATAACTTTCCCGGGTTGATATGTTTTTGGAATGTTTATATTTTTGTTCTCTTGGCTGATCTTCTTTTTCTGTTTACTTTTAATAATTTCTGTAAGGTCCTCATTCGCTGAAGCTTAGAAATCAATAAGATTTTGGTAATTGATTCTTTGGCTTCCTCCGAAAAATACATCACTAGGCCTTCTCTTAGTAACCGAATGGATGGAATTGTTGTATCGTTCTACGTCTACTTCAACGATTTCTTACATTGCATGATCTTGAAGCACCTCGTTATTTCTAATATCGTCGAATGTACATTTTCTATAGTTCCATTAACCCCGCTTTTTTGAGGAGGAGTCAGGTCGGTTTTTATGTCAAGTGCCTTAATGTACATAATTTGAAATAATGGGAATGATAAAGATGCTCTCGTTATAAGTTACGATTAGTTGAGGCACTGAAAAGTAGTGAAGAATCTTAATAATTTTTTTTCTTAAATACAGTGCCGACAGGTTGTAAATTTTTCCTGGTCTCTTTCGAAAATATCCATATGCATTATTTCAGTGGCGCAAGTAGGAATCGTTTTTTCTGAAGTTCAGGTTTTGTCGGATGTCTGTCATATTTATTTGAGTTGCAGGTTCCGCAGTGCTTCATGATTTTTTTTTATCAAATTGTTCATTTTCGGGAAAAATAATTTTTCCAGTATTTGTTCCTTATTCTCCCAGTAGTTCCGATGTGCTCTGTTGTGCTCTTCTTGAATGATTCTGATTTTGTTCTCCTCATTACGCAAATCTTCGACTAATCTCCGTGTTATTCTAAACTTGAGTTTAAAAAAAAAGGCATTTTTAGATATTTCCTGAAGGAGTGGAATAAATGCTTTGGGAATCTTTACTCCATTTACCACGTTCGAATTTAGTTGTGCCTTTAGGGCATTGCTCAAGGATTCCCCAGTTATTTTCCGGAAGCGGAAGTAATGTTTCCCAAATGTTGCAATGGGGTTCCTCGTATGCGAACAATTCTCGTCCTTCTGAGATAACCAGCTGATTCGTAAAAATATTTAAAGCAGCTTCACAATGTTGCAATAGGTCTGAACTGTGCATGATCTGTAAATCGGATGTTGATAAAATATTGGCTTCTGACCTGAGTCTGGATAAGGCGTCGGTCGCGAGATACGTTTTCCTGGCTTGTAGACTAATTCATATTTGTATTCTTTTATTCTCGCAATCCATCTCTTCAGCTTAGCATTTGCTTTGCGGTTGCTCAAAGAAAAAGTCGGTGGGTGATGGTCTGGAGATGTAAGGAAATGTAAGTTATTGGTCTGTCTCTACCGAACACATAAGGTAGTGTTTAAAGCATCTGTTGTTAATATAAAGGATTTCTGGAAATCAGTAAATGTTGGAATTTTGGAATTGTCAAGAATTCTTTTAAATTTTCAAATTTTATTTTATTTTATTTATTTTTCTTTCCTTTATTCTTAAAATAGTCAAGTTAATTAAATAAAGTGTGTGTATGATATCGCAACAAAATAAATCAATAAAACATTAGCATTGTTATAAGAATATGTAGTAGCATTAGTATTTAATATAAAAATAGAGATAGATGCCATTTAATATAGTGTATACAATTCAGGTATTGTATGTTTTCAGTCTATTATATTATTTCAAATTGTAGAAGCAAAAGAATAGTAGGAAAAGTAAGATCTACATACATATATTTATATTTATTTGTTAGGTACATTTCATTTTAAACTAAGTAGGACAACAAAACTTCAATTTCATTATGGTCAAAATGTAATGCCTCCTGGTGCAGGTTATCGATGAAGGAAACGTGTTAAATAGCTTATAGGACACGACAGAGTAGAAATTTCTAAAGTGAGTGGTACGAAATGATGGAATATTTACAAAATTATTCAAGTTGCTCGTAGAGTGCGGACATCACAGTTCAGGCTTTAGAGATAACCAACTCTAATAAAGAATATTTTTGAGAGTTTGTAATAATACAAGTATCTAACTGGCAGAATTTATTGAGATTTAAACAACTCATTACAATAAGCTGATCGGTATACACTACAAATATTTCTCATGGCACACTTTTGTAGAACCAGCAAAGGTTGTTTTTTCTCTTTGTGAACACCCCCCCAACAATTTGTGCCAAATTGCAACTTAGAATAAAAAAATCCAAAATACCCTGTGCGCAAAGTTTTAAGTTTTTAAGTTTGAGAAGGTACAAGTTACGAACAGAGGAACACAGGTGTTGCTTCAAACTCAAAATGTGACTAGATCAGCTCATATTTTGGTCTATTACAACACCAAGATATTTAAAATCTTTAAAAACTTTTACTTCAAAAATTCAGAGTAACAATTTTTTGTCATATCGAAAACCTCTTTAGTTTCGAAATCAGGAGATGAGCAGTTTGTAAGTTTATATCTGCTGCATCCTACGCCATGGTATCTGATGAATATTGTATTTTTAAATTGACCAAACATTAGTTTGGTTTTATTGCTTATTTTTATATATATATCAAAGTATATATCGGCTATGAGATTCAGTGGATTAGTTAAGATGTATGCGATACCAACATCATCTGCAAAGGCAGTTGGCTTACCTTAAGATGGCAAACTGAAAAGTGAGTTTAAATAGACAAGGAATAAGATGGGTCCAAGAACTGATCCTTTTGGTACAACTAGATTGATCACCGCTGCATTGCTAAGCACGTTCCCACCCTTCACTTTCTGCATTCTATCTTATAAAACCATATAACCATATAAAACGCTTTGGTAATGTCTACGAACAATGTCAAGTTTTTTTTTAAAATAAAGTTCGAGATACCATGTTCAATGCAGGCATATGAGTTCTTAAGTGACTTAATTAAGCATAAGACTTCTGAACCAGTAATTGGGCATTAGGCCTGCATTTTCTCACATTTTGCTCAACGGTAGCGAAAAAATCAATAAATTTATTTGTAACTTCGTTAGGTTTATCAACGACATCGCCATTTATGATTAAGGAGAACTTGTTAGAAAGATACGTAACTTTTGAGTTTGTTATTGCATTTATCACTTTGAATTCTCTTTTGGGGTCGCCTTGTGAAACGAGTAAACATCTTTGATAATAGCTATCACGACACTTATTTATGAGATTGTTTAGATTCTTACATAAGCCTTTTTACGGATTTTTTAATCGAGTATTTAGTTGGATGTTTCTGACATATTTTGCCCAGTTTGGTTTTCAGTCTTATTTTTTTGAGTATCCAGCGATTAATCTATGACAATAAAGCGTGCTATTGCGTTTGTTTTTACAAATTCACCAAACCTTCAAATGATCTTATAGCAACAATCTTTCCCAATGCCGGATATGTTCAACAGGTATATGAACATCTAGCGTACTTTGAAATAATTTTTACACATACTCTAGCGCATTGCTGCTATTAACATAAGGAATACCAAAAATCTCTATTACGTTCTCCAAAAGTTTCTGTTCTCTCCAATTCAGTTTGCTTTCAAGAGCGGAGATCCTTTTTTTTTAGTAATTTGTTTTCGTCTTTCAGCTTTTCAAGAAAACTTACTATGTCACAGTTAATATCTTTTCTGCTGAGCATTTCCTCATACAACAATTGCAGGGTGACGTCTGATAACAGTCGCTGTTGTGTGTTGCGTTGCAGTTCACTAGAGTAATTTTCATCGGCTAGCGGCGCAGAAAGACTTTGTGGGTGGTTTTTTGTTCGCCGTTTTTTCAATGCAGCTATTCCCACTTTCTGCACTTTCCGATGAAGAGCACAGCATTTGTCATATCGATAATGTACACCTTCATTTTCCACACATAGGCAGTAAAAAAAATATATTACAGCCTGTGCATCGGATTTTTGAGTCACAATTACAATCTGTTTTCTAATTGCAAAGAGAGCAAACCATTTTTGATTTAATTTTGATTAGATTTTTAGTAAAAACAATATAAAGAGAGAGCACCCCACAGCACTCTTAGTTTAACACGCCTATTCACTTCACTTACAAGTTACAAGATGATTTCCACTGAATTTTAACCTTTTTTGACGCATTGGCCCTTACTTGGGCCTTCTCCCCTCTTGTAAGATTCGTCAATGGCTTTGCAATCCTGGCAAAGTCGATTATGAATCGTCTGTAGTAGGAGTTGAGCCCAAAAAATTATTTTAGTTTTTAATGCGGATAACACCTTTTCGACGTTCTTAAGATGTTCTTTATTTTTGCCATTTTTTTTTATCTCGTTGATGTAGACATAACATATTAGACCGATGTAAGATTTCAGAATGTCATTTATAGTTCTTTGGAAGATAGCTCGAATGATAGCCTAGTGGACTCATACTTCCCATTGTTCTACTACTCCGAGATGTCTGCTTCCTTTATTCGTATTTGGTAGAGGCCCTAGGTTAGGTCAAACGTTGTAAAAAACTCTGTTTTTCAACGACTAGCTATCTTGTTATTTATATCAAGAATATAGTATATGTCTGATATTGTGACTGTGGCGTCTGACTTCTTTTGTATTATCCATGGCGGAGAATTGTACGGGCTCTTTGATGGCCTTATAATTCTTTCTTGCAACATCTTTTGAATCTGCAATTCCACTTCCGGATACGGATAGGATTTCTGCTCCTATGTTGGTATCTATGAGGTCATCATCACTGATTGAGCCAAATACTTTCTTTTGTCCGCTAATTATGTTATAAAGAGGTTTGCTTGTCTCATTGGATATATATATATATATATTGTTATGTTATTGGCTTGAACCGATTTCTTTTCCTCCAGAGAGGAAAGATATAGAAGTCCAAGATGGACCCATTTCCTACATTTTTGAAAAAATTAATCAGAGATTTTTCTATCAATTCGAATTTCACCTCCGGCTAATTGAATTTTGAATAGTTTGTTAGTCGGTTTTGTGTTGGTAGCAAGTCCCGGTTTCCGGATATCTTATAGGATATGCTAGAGAGTTACCTATCGTAAAATTTACTTCAGTGATCTCTTCCTCCAGCGCTTCTGTCGTGCTTTCAAGTAGAGGATCTGTTTCTTCGACCTCTTGTTCATATTCCCCGAAGGTTCCTAGTCTTATTATGTGCTCGGTTATTGTCACCTGTGTTCGGATTTGGCCGGTTAATATAATTGGACTGTTTCGTTTGTATAGACAGGTCAACGGACATTAGCGTTTCGAGCTTTGGCGCTGTTGATGTTGGTTGCCGAAATTAAGATTGACGATGTTGATTTCATGTTCAAGTTCCGGACCTCAAAGCATGAGGCATTAGCAGGCTCGGTCTCTTTTTTATTTTTCCACCTAGCCTTGAATCTATGTCTGCATCTTTTTGCATTTCGTTTTTAATCAACATATCCGTAATATAACTAATTTAATTCTGGTATTTCTCATTTCTAGCATTTTCACGTTATAATCCTTTCCAAGATAAATCGTCGCACTAGCGGTCTATCCGTCGGGTGTTATAATTAACGCGACAGCGCCTTTTTAAATTCTAATTTCAATTCCACACGATCTCAGAGGTGCATGTGGTACCATCTTTTGAAACCAAATGTCCACCAGACCATGCTTAAGCATTTTTGGAAACAAAAAGTTCAGATTTCGGTTCATATTTTTCTTATTTTTAAAGAGTTTCGACCAGATGATGCAGCCAGCCTATAGACCGCACAAAAAAGTGCATTTTTTGTTGTGCATCGGTGGATCACCTCTAGATTTTTTCCCTCAAAATTTGATACAATTTCTCTTATTAAACAAAGCCATTAAAAGAGAAGTAAGCCCTATCACTGGAAAAAATCTGACGGTAAACATTTAAACGACTTTCAAATTTAAGGATTCTTCCGCAAAATCTTCTACAAAGTCGGTGAAGTCAGGCCATATTGTTGCGTCCAATGACGAATAAATAAATTTGGGTCTTTCTAAACGGGGGCGCCAATATTTTCATCAGTACGCACTCTGTGGCTTCCTTGCTTGGAATCCAGAAGAGTAAATGTAGTGCGTAATTTTATAACTGTTTTGAGAATAACCGTTCCATTAGGTGGATTATGTTGACTGTAAAATTGGCAAACGCTTTATAAATATTTTTTACTGAAGTTTCGAAATAGCTTCGATACACTAGGCAACTTTACTCGGGCGTTAGTTTTTTCATGATTATTTGTCATTAATAGATACTCGTACAATACTGAATAAGAGGATGTCACTATCTGTCTGATTAAGTATTAGCTGTCTAGACCTTGCCATATTCGAAAAAAACCCTTACAAAAAACACTACTCTAATGTGTAGTGCTCATCAGTATATCCTCAAGCCCACTTTGGGACGTACTAAGAAATATCGTGATTCATTTCTAAGCCGTACAGCTTGATTATGGAATGCCCTGCCAAGCTCTCTATTTCCTATTTGTTATAACTTGAAACTACCTTATTTAGTATTGTTAGCATTAACTACCTTATTTTTATAAATATTTCGAATATGTCTATACCTAGTTCAATTTGTTTCGGAATTATCATATATTGCCATTATAAATACGATGTTTTTTAATCCGTTGTAAATCCGAAGGAAACGAAGCGTATTCAACAGATTTATTGCTTACCTTTTCCATAGACATTTTCGCGCAACATTTTTAAATTTTTTTATCGAACAATGTTATATGTTCCTTAAAATCGTTTACATGGTACAAGTCTGAGAAGCCTGTACCTATTCATTAAATGTTTATCAAATTGTTCTTTTGAGTATTTTAACACGGTCCGTTATTTTATATAATTCGCTTACTGTTGCACAAAGCAGTTCACTTTACTAGTACATAATCAATTAGAGTCCTTTTATTACTGTCGTTTACTATGAGATCAATATTGAAATCTCTCATAATGAATAAACATTCCTCATTGTCCATAGGTTCTAAAAACCAACCTGCATAAAATCTTATACAATCATTCATCTGCGAGCTTGGTGATCTATACACTACAACAAACGACCACCTTTGAACATAAATCCAGACGTAACCTTTCAATACCCATGCAAAGTAATCAATTTTTGTTAAAACCTTTATTTCATATCGTGTCCCCCGCTTTATATATATTATAACGCCAAACGTGTGTCCTGAGTTTAAAGTACAAAATAAATAAGTCGAGCGACAGCCCGTTGTGGGCCAGGGCCTAGCATCTTGCACCCGTTTTCTTTTCTCATACAATACAATGTAGTACAATGAAGTTAATTTCAAACTCAGATTCTTCAATATCGTTGTAACAATAATTCGACTTCACTCTTATTTCACAACAAACTTGGAATATTTAAATAATATTGTATGCTTGGGCTATATTTTCGCCTTAAAAAATAGTTGCTATATGTATCGTTTTTTTTAATATTATTGTAATTTTCGGCTTATAAGCTTTACATTTATAATCAAATGCATGGTGGTTCACGTCAAGATTCAATTTAAATTCTTATTTATCCCTCATACAATTTACACATCTCAGACAGCCAGATTTACATTCGCAATCCATACTTACATGATTAAAGCCCAGAAATTTTTCACATATATTACATATATATATTACAGGACATTTATTTCAGCCAACGCTTATTTTACCTGCTTTATTTATTTCGTTTAAAATTTTCACATTCAAACCCTGTCTTCTTATTTTTACTTTTCCACATACACTTAAATTTATGTCCGCATCTTTTTGCATTTCATTTTCATCCAATTTATCCGTAATAAAGCTATTTTTAATTCTGGTCTTTCTCATGCTAGAAGTTCACGTTATAATCCTTTCCAAGCTTTTCCTTTACATTATCCTTTAGCGTTTCCAATAATTGTAAATTCTCGCACGATACTAATACCTCGCTACTGTTAAATCTGTTTATACCTGGCACTTGTATACCCGAATGGCAAGGATTTACACTTGATTTTAATTCTGATTTTGTCTTATCTGCATTCTGATTATTTTTCGGCTCTACTTCAACTTTCCCATTTCTTTTTAGCTCACTTGCATATGCGTTCCTCTCACGTTTTTCAATTCATTAACCATTAACTAGTTTCTCACCACACTTTTCACATAATATTACCAGAAACTCTTTTTGCTGCAGTGCCGAAACATCATAGTTAGAAAGTTTAGCTGAAAAATATTACCATAGCCACCTTGGCCAAGTTCTGTCCCAGCATCACGTCTACTCTTTTTACAAGAGCCGCACTTCAAATATATAGCTCATATAACAACTTGAAACATAAACTACTGTACGATTTATCAAACCAAGTAACCCAGTTCAAATAAAAATGAGATATTTAAAATCAATTCATTTTTTCATTCACAAAATTGTAAAAATTGAAATCGCACGCGTGTTGTTCATTTTTTGTGGAATATTTTTTGATAACTTTTGTACGCTCTTCGGGACAGTGTCTATATTATGTTTCCACATGGGGGGTTCACGTTTGCCTAGATCGTGTTTTCGAAAGTTCGCTTGCCAGGCAGTCTAATTCCTGTGCATTAAATCTTGGTAGATAAGGCTAACTAGGGTGTTAAAAGAAGTGCGTGAATATATTGATCCATGCTGGTTGTCATTTCAAAAGCTGTTTGTGGGACAGCTTTTGTTTGCCTCCAGAACGAGAACGTCTATCTCTTCCTGTTCCTGTTCCAAGTACAATAAAATGTGATAAATCGTCGCACTAGCGGTCTATCCGTTGGGTGTTTCAGTTAACTCAAGAGTGCCCATTTGAAATTCGGGAGTGCGCGAGTGTTTAGTGAACGAAAAGTATTTGGAGATCTATGCCGACAACTAAGACTAAATTATTCTTCAAAAGGTGAGTGTAATTTTTTCCACTATGCAATACATTTATTATACAAGGTTGTCAAGCAAATAAGCGCTTTAGAGTTAACAACAATCTTGAATATCCTGACAAACCTTTTCAGCAAATCATTGCTGCACTAGATTCCTTAACTCATGTTGATGGAGCCATCTTTCGCTTTACATCTACAGAATGCGGTGCATAATATGTGCACAGTATTGTTAAGTCTTAACCTTTTGGCGAAGGCAACATTTTGTCAAAAATCAAAAGAAACTGGTCGGTATTTAAACGCCGTGGACGGCAATCGGTTTTCAGGGTAAAAATGCTTACTACACTTGGTACTTGGTACTCTTCAAAACTTGTGTGTGCTAGTACGGCCAACTGGTCCAGTAAATGGATTTTTAAGGAGATTTGTGAAAAATTATTTTTCCTGGGACGAATGTCTCTTCTTTAATTCCAACTTCAATTAACATTTGAAAATTTGCTTAGTTTCTAAATGTTGCTCAATTATAAATTGTGGATAGATTTTAAATGTAGTTGCATCTTGTTCAAAGTTATATTTGTTTGTATTATATGAGGCAAAATCTGGAAGGTTCTAACCTTTCGGTTGGTATAGTTTTTAACGTTGAGGGCTATTGTATCGTTGTCAAATTGAACTACAAACGTTCCACTCATTATCTATGTTTCGTTTTCATGCCTTAAAGTTCCGTTGAAGTTGGTGAGAAAGATTGTGTTTTCTAACAGAAGTTTTGAATTGGAAGTCACAACTTGCGTTTCTTGCTTTTAACACTTGACCTATGCAATGCTCTGTTGGTAGTTTTTCGAGTTGAGTTGTCTGTCGCTGCAAAGATTCATACCCTGCATATGATTAGATGTGCTCATAAAACTGTACATGTCGTCATGAGCTAACAGAAGTTAATTTGTTTCAAACTGGATTCGCTTGTTGTTCTGAATTTTATTGAATTGATATTGATTTGATATTTGATATTAGGCTAGTTTTTGATAGCGATATAACATGAAGTAAGAGAGAGTTTTCCTGTAGTATGATGGGTTGCGCGTATTCTGTCACTTCTATTTCGTTACTATAAGAAGTTCACGTTATAATCCTTTCCAAGCTTTTCTTTTGTTTTATCCTTTAGCGTTCCCAGTAATTGTACATTCTCGCAAGTACTTTATACCTCGCATTATTATATTTTTTTATACCTGGCATTCTTATACCCGAATGACAAGGATCTACACGTGGTTTTAATTCTGGTCTTGTCTTATCTGCATTCTGATTATTTATTTTCTGCTTATAAGCTTTACACTCATTCAAATGCATGGTGGTTCACGTCAAGATTCAATTTCAATTCTTAAGTATTCCCCATACAATTTACACATCTCTGCCAATCAGACTTACGTTTGCTCTTGCAATCCCTACTTACATGATTGAGGCCCAGACATTTTGCACATAAATTGCTTCCGTTACAGGACATTTATTTCAGCCAACGCTTATTTTACCTGCTTTATTTATTTCGTTTAAAATTTTCACATTCAAACCAATCACATTTAAACTCTGTCTTCTTATTTTTGATTTTCCATATACCCTTAAATTTATGTCCGCATCTTTTAGCATTTCATTTTCATTCAATTTATCCGTAGTAAAGTTATTTTTAATTCTGGTCTTTCTCATGCTAGAAGTTCACGTTTTAATCCTTTCCTAGCTTTTCCTTTACATTATAGTTATGGAATCAAATGTCAGTTTGTTTAAAAAAAAAAAAAAAAAAAAAAAAAAAAAAAAAAAAAAAAAAAAAAAAAAAAAAAAAAAACTTTATTTTCTTCAACTTGAACTTAAAAACTAAACTAACATATCGTTTGTTAGCTATACTTATAGTTACACTTTTGCAAACGTAATCGTATTTTGGTGGGAAAAGAATTTGGATTTTGTTGGCTTATTAATTGATTCCAAGCGCATGTGCTGATCCTGCACTATTGAGTGCAATTTGTGCTCATGTTGTATGCGTGATCTTTCACCTGAGTAAGCAGACAGGTAATGAATATTTGCTGATTGTGATTTTGAGGATGGTGATGTAACGGTAAAAAGGGGTAAGTGGCGGCTTCTACCATTCAATGCCTTTATCAATGAATATTTGCAGAGCGTGATTGTGTTGACGGGTTAGTTACGGGAATAAGGGGAAGTGGTGGCTTCTGCCATTTAATGACAATATCGTTGGTTAGATCGCCAAGAGGTGGTAGGGAGACTAGCGAGATTAAAAGGTAGTGGGCTCTGAGACATAACTCCTCCCCGCATACGATTCTGCTCCGAAGAGTCAATGTTCTGAACTTTTATTTTAATATATGTGTGATCTTTATTTTTCCTTTTAAAAATAATGATTACTAGTGCAATTATGCTTAGACATATTGTTACAGTGTTTGCATATACATAAATTGTTTTTCTGTTTTTTAATGCTTTTATTATTATTCTGTAAAATTTTTCATTTGACTATTGGGGTATCATTACAACGAATATTATTTCACTATTATAACTTAACTCTTTATATATGTTAATTTCACAATTGTTATATTAAGTTTCCTAATTTCTTCTGGCAGTAATAGATCTCTTCCTAAAATTCCTAATGGACTTGCCAGCAAATTTTCTTTGACTCTTCCTACCTGTTCCTTCAGAAGTTGGATGTCATATTGTATTTGAAATACCTGCTGCATATGTGCGATTTATCAGAACTCTCTGTTGATAGCATTTCCTAAATTTTGTAACTGTCCTTTGATCTCAAATTGCTGTCTGTTAATATGTCTTGTAATGTTTTTAAGAGCTTCATCGAAATGGTAATTATTGTTGATTTGTTCATTTAGTCCATTAATTAGGTTATGACTACTTTTTTCGTTAACTTCTCAACTTTTTCTTATTTCTTGTTCATCGTCATAGTCCATTTGTTCCTACCAGGTGCCAAAATTTTTAAGCTATGCCTTAAGGTAGGGTATTCATTTTTATTATTTAATTTGTTGATGTTGTATTCAATAATGTCTAAGTTCTCAGTCCACGATGTTAGGTTAAAACAGTGAAGTAGTTTCGCGTAGCCTTTTATTACTTGAATCTGTTCGTCTCTTATTGTTCGTTCGTCTCTAAAGTCTCGATCGTCAATTTTCTGTCCTTGTATGATGGTCACTGATAATGTAAATTAAAAATATTTTCTGAAATATTAAATATATTGTTAATCTGAATTTTCGTATTTGTATTTGCGTTTAATTTGCGTCTTGTAAAACTTGCTACCTTTTTCATCTATAACGTGGTCTTTATCTAAAATATCTAGGTCTGTTTTCTTATGTATGGATTTAAGTTTATTCTTATCTCTATTTTTTAAATATATGTGTTCCTGACTATCTGTAAAATCTATATCGTTTCTATATCGTTTCTATTTCGATTATGTTTTTTAATGTAATTTTCCTTATTTTTCTTAACTATTTCTATAATTTTAACATAATCATCGCTAGAAATGGTGCCATTAAGAAAGTCAATTGGTCTTTGTTTAGTTGTCGAATGTATCGTTTTATTGTAAATTGTTACGGCTTTTAAAACCTTGTTGCGAAACCTGTCTTTGTTGCTTTTGTCAGCTGTAAATGTACGAATATGTATATTCAACGTAGCATGAAACCTTTCGATGTCAGAATTTCCGGTTTTATTATAAGGTGTAGTAATATGTAGCTCGACGTCATTTTGTTTTAAAAATTCCTTTATTAGGATTGAATAGAAACCGCTTTCACTGTGTACAACTATTTTCTGAGGAATTCCCAGGGAAGCGAAACTACATTGTAAGGTTTTAAGGAGGGCCATCCATGTATTTATGTTTTATTTCCTGAACTGTGTGTTTTGTGAATTTGTCGATCATCGTAACGTATATTAAGTTAATATTTGCATACCAGATGTCGATATGTAGAATCTGGTTAGGTTTTTCTGGGGTAGCGGTTAACTTTAGAGGGATTTTATTTGGAATTCGTTCGTATTTGGCTTTATTGCATATTTCGCAATTGTTTATAATATTCTGGATTTTGTCCTTGAGTTTATGTTTACGTTTCGTTAATGCCTCTATGGTTCAAAAGCTTATGTGTGTTTATAATTACTTTTGATAGTTTTTCCTCGTCAGTAATGTCGCCTAGAAATTTACTGCATTTATTGTTTTAAGTAATCGATTTTTAGTGAAATATTTGCTATATATGTCCTGAAATTTTGCAAATAAACGGTGGTAATTTGGAAATATAGCTACAATTCCTTTAGGTGGAATAAATTTAATAAATCTAATTTATATTTCTTTGAATTCTTTTAATTCTATAACAAGTCTCCTTTTGCCAAATTCTGTATATATTTTATGTATATTTATCGAGTCTGAGTTATTGAGAATGATTTGAGATTTGTAAATATTAACTGGTGTCTGGACAATCGGGATATATTCGTCACTATCTTCGTTAGCACTGTGAATTGTGGCAATGGCAGATTGGTCGTCGAGATTTATATTTTCTGCGCTTGTAGTTCTGTTGACTTTGTTAAGGTCTTCCAAATTCGTTACATTTTCGCTGTAATGAATTCCTATCCTTGACAATCCATCTGCAACTTGGTTGTCTTTACCTTTTACATACTCTATGTCGAAGTTATACTCTCCTAATTTGATTTCCCACCTTTGAAGCTTAGCGTTTGGTTCCTTCAATGAACTGAGCCAGACTAATGGTCGGTGATCTGTTCTTATGGTAAACTTACTGCCAAATATTTTGTAGCCCATACAATCGCCAACAATTCCTTTTCGATGGTGGAGTACCTAGTCTCATGATCATTTAATGTACGGCTAGCGTAGCTAACTGGATGGTTTTCTTGTGTCAAGACGGCTCCCAAAGCATGGTTGAATGCGTCTGTTGTAAGTGTAAATTTTTTGTTAAAATTTGGGTACTTCAGGATGGGATCTGATATTATAAGTGCTTTTAAATTTTCAGAGCTCTTAATATATTCGGGACTATTCACATCAATTTTTGCATCTTTTTTTAGGAAAGCTGTCATAGGTTTTGCCACCTTTGAATAGTCCTTAATGAACTTTCTGTAGTACCCAGTAATGCCTAAAAAGGATTTGATTTGTTTCATTGTTTTTGGGATTATATAGTTTTTTATGGCCATTATTTTGTTAGGGTTTGGTTTAATGCCTTCGGTTGTTACAATATGGCCTAAGAATTCAGTCTCTTTTTTTGAGAAATTCACTTTTGTCCAGTTGGACTTTGAGGTTGACTTCTTATAATCTTTGAAAATTTTTTTTAAGATATGCAGGGTGTTCCTCAAGACTAGTAGAAAACACAATGATGTCGCCCATGTAGACGAGGCAAACTTTTCCAATGAATTCTGCCAGAACGTCATTCATTAAACGCTGAAAAGTGGATGGTGCGTTTTTTAAGCCAAACGACATTCGAATAAATTCGTAATGGCCGTCGCTCGTTGAGAACGCCGTTTTCATTATGTCGCTTTTATTTATTTCTATCAGGTGGAACCCTTTGGCAAGGTCCAATGTTGTGAAATAATTGGATTTTCCTAATTTATCAAAGATGTCGTCCATGTTTGGGATGGGGAAGATGTCGTCGATTGAAATTTCGTTGAGTTTCCTGTAGTCGATAACCATTCTCCATTTTTCCTTCACAGATGCGTCCCTCTTTTTTGGAACGATCCAGATTGGTGCCGAGTAGGGCGACTTGCTTGGGCGTATAATACCCTGCTGGAGCATTTCATTTATTTGTCTTTTGACTTCATTTTTGTGTACCTCCGGGTATCTATATGTTTTTGTGTATATTAGTATTTCGTTACACGTTTTTCTCTTCCTCATTCAAGTGATCGATTCTGATTTGTTCAGAGATCTTGTCATTGTTGGTTTCCGTATGATATATTTCCAAAGCTGGTATTTGTTTTTTGTAATTTTCATTCGTTACTTCTTCTTCAGCCTTGTTGAAATATATCGGGATTTTCGTTTCTCAAAGCCTACTCTTGAAATCGAGCATTGCTTCTAATGACAATAATATGTTATTTCCGAGTAAACCATGGAAAGTACCGTGAAAATTAAATTCCAGAAATTCCGCGGTTCTATTCGGTTTTTTGATTTCTTTAAATAAAGGAATTCTGACTTTTGAATTTATATATAATGGTGTACTTGTAGTCAAAATTTTGACTAGTTTTTGTAACTTAATTTGCCATTTAGGGTGGCATACCCTTTTTTTTTCTAAGAACACTTTCTGAACCGGTGTCAATAAGTATTCTTAGATCATAGCTGTTGGTTTTGACAACTATATAGGGTAATTTTCGGGAGGATAACAGTCGCCTGTTATTTTTATAATTAGTTTGCCTATAATCCTGACCGTAATATGCATATCCTGTCTCGTGCAGGATTTGCATCGCCTCTTCTAAGTTATTAGGATTCCTACAATATAGCAGTCCCTTCATGGGCTCTGGTAATTTACTAATATAAATGTTCAGTTCGGAACTATTGGCACCTCTATCTATTTTAGTTTTACTATTGAGACGTCTAAAAACTACTTTTATGTCGTTATAGAATTCCTGACAGTTTATCTTGAATTGTACACCCCTTATATCATCGTAAAGCTGTTCTACTGATTTCCTATCCCCGAAGTATTGGAAGAATACTTTCTTTGTCTTATGCCAGTTCTTGACACTGTTGTTGATTTCAATTGCCTCTCTAGCTTTGCCTACTAACTTGCTTTTTATGATGTCATAGAAAATAAGCAGACTTGTCTCGTCGTGTTTACTGAGAGTTGGAAAAATTCTATCTACTAGGTCAATAAAACTATGAAGATTGTTCCTACTACCATCGTAAGGAGGTAAATTACTTTAATATTTAATTAGGTCAATGCTTAAAGCTAGGGGGCTTACTGTTGCTGGGTCCTGTTTCGCCATTTCTAAATGTCTTCTTTCCTCAAGCAGGATTTGTCGTTTGATTCTCCTTAATTTTTATATTTATTGCTATTATTTCCTTTTTATTTTTGTATTCTCATTCACTCTGTTTTATTTTTTTTTTTTTTAATTCACTTTTATTTTTGTTCAACAATTTTATTATCATTTTATTTTCTGACTTTAATTATTCAGCTTTCTACTTTATTACTGATTTTGATCCTTTAAACGGATCTTTTCACCTTCTTTTAATTTTTTTTTTTTTTTTTTTTATTTATTTCACTTTTAGCCGCGTTTTCGTCCTTAAACGGATTTTTTCACCTTTTTTATTTATTTCTCCTTGAACGGAGTTACATTTTATTCCTCCTTGATCGGAGGACCGACTGCGCCAGCTATAGAAGCAAAAAGTGGTTTGTTTAAAAAAAAAACTTTATTGTATCCGACTTCCACTTAAAACTAAACCAGCATATCAATTGTTACCTATTCTTATACCTACACTTTTGCAAACGTAATGATTATTACGTGGAAAATGAAGTTGTCTTCTCTTGGCTTGTCACTTGATTCCAAGCGCGTGAACTGATTGTGTACTATGGAGTGCAAAGTGTGCATATGGGCTATGCGTGATCATTCACCTGAGTAAGCAGACAGGTAATGCATATTTGAATGGTGGGATTGGGAAGATGGCGTAGTAACGGGAAAAAGGTGGAGGTGGCGGCTTCTGTTATTCAATGCCTCTATCATTGCGTAGATTGGCTAGAGGAGGTGGGGAGACTAACGGGATTAACAGGGAGTGATATCTGAGACGTAACTGTCAAAACTTGCCTTTCTTGCTTTTAACACTTGACATATGCAATGCTCTGTTGGTAGTTTTTCGAGTTGAGTTGCCTGTCGCTGCAAAGATTCATGCACAGCATATGATTACATGTGCTCTTAATACTGCACATGTCGTCATGAGCTAACAGAAGTTAATTTATTTCAAGGTGGATTCGCTTGTTGTTCTGAATTGTATTGAATTGATATTAAATAAATCACTGCATGATTAAGGTCATTTAGGCTAGTTTTTGGTAGCGATATAACATAAAGTAAGAGAGATTCTTTCTGTAGGATGATGGGTTACGCGTATTCTGCTAATTCTATTTCGTTACTATAAGGAAGGGTTTCTATTTGAGAGAGTACTTCCTGAATTCCTTCTTTCTTCAGCAGATTAGTGTTAACAATTCCTTTTTTCGCAAGTTGTTCATCTTTAATTGTTGTTAGTTTGTTGTATAATATCTGTTCATATATTTGTCTACACTGATGTTTGTTGTATAATATCTGTTCATATATTTGTCTACACTGATGCTGTCTATTCTCTTGATGACCTTGTTGTAAGTTTTGAGAATTGCTTGTGTAACAGTTGTCAGGTGCTTGTTCATTTTGTAATAGCCATTGTTATTTTCGGTGATGACGGTTTGTGTTTTCAATAAATTGTCCCAATCTGTCGCATGATACAAGCCAATTTATTAGTCTCACTTCCTTCGGTTTACTCCATTTAGCTGTCTCAACAATCATTCGGCTTGTTGAATCTGGTGAAGCAATTGCGGTCGGAGAATACTGCTCTTATCTGTTTGGCCTCCTGTCTAGCTTATTAGTTCTTTTATGACATCTTCATAGCTCGTCAGGTCGATAATGTGAAATTTCTACTGATGATCTTACCATTCCCTGGATTCATGGTGAATACTGGTGTATTGTATAATAGTCGAATACGTTGACGATGCCGAATGTCAGCCCTTGAATCGAATTAAAATTAAAGGACAAACAGATTTACTCAGAAGAGTTTATGATTTGGGACTTGGGAATCTTTTTGCTGGTTTCGATAATGACGGTGATTTTTTGTGTAGAGCGATATTTGTTTACCATCGCGTCATTTTACGGCTGCGTATATAACTTTCCCGGGTTGATATGTTTTTGGAATGTTTATATTTTTGTTCTCTTGGCTGATCTTCTTTTTCTGTTTACTTTTAATAATTTCTGTAAGGTCCTCATTCGCTGAAGCTTAGAAATCAATAAGATTTTGGTAATTGATTCTTTGGCTTCCTCCGAAAAATACATCACTAGGCCTTCTCTTAGTAACCGAATGGATGGAATTGTTGTATCGTTCTACGTCTACTTCAACGATTTCTTACATTGCATGATCTTGAAGCACCTCGTTATTTCTAATATCGTCGAATGTACATTTTCTATAGTTCCATTAACCCCGCTTTTTTGAGGAGGAGTCAGGTCGGTTTTTATGTCAAGTGCCTTAATGTACATAATTTGAAATAATGGGAATGATAAAGATGCTCTCGTTATAAGTTACGATTAGTTGAGGCACTGAAAAGTAGTGAAGAATCTTAATAATTTTTTTTCTTAAATACAGTGCCGACAGGTTGTAAATTTTTCCTGGTCTCTTTCGAAAATATCCATATGCATTATTTCAGTGGCGCAAGTAGGAATCGGTGTTTCCTGAAGTTCAGGTTTTGGCGGATGTCTGTCATATTTATTTGAGTTGCAGGTTCCGCAGTGCTTCATGAATTTTTTTTATCAAATTGTTCATTTTCGGGAAAAATAATTTTTCCAGTATTTGTTCCTTATTCTCCCAGTAGTTCCGATGTGCTCTGTTGTGCTCTTCTTGAATGATTCTGATTTTGTTCTCCTCATTACGCAAATCTTCGACTAATCTCCGTGTTATTCTAAACTTGAGTTTAAAAAAAAAGGCATTTTTAGATATTTCCTGAAGGAGTGGAATAAATGCTTTGGGAATCTTTACTCCATTTACCACGTTCGAATTTAGTTGTGCCTTTAGGGCATTGCTCAAGGATTCCCCAGTTATTTTCCGGAAGCGGAAGTAATGTTTCCCAAATGTTGCAATGGGGTTCCTCGTATGCGAACAATTCTCGTCCTTCTGAGATAACCAGCTGATTCGTAAAAATATTTAAAGCAGCTTCACAATGTTGCAATAGGTCTGAACTGTGCATGATCTGTAAATCGGATGTTGATAAAATATTGGCTTCTGACCTGAGTCTGGATAAGGCGTCGGTCGCGAGATACGTTTTCCTGGCTTGTAGACTAATTCATATTTGTATTCTTTTATTCTCGCAATCCATCTCTTCAGCTTAGCATTTGCTTTGCGGTTGCTCAAAGAAAAAGTCGGTGGGTGATGGTCTGGAGATGTAAGGAAATGTAAGTTATTGGTCTGTCTCTACCGAACACATAAGGTAGTGTTTAAAGCATCTGTTGTTAATATAAAGGATTTCTGGAAATCAGTAAATGTTGGAATTTTGGAATTGTCAAGAATTCTTTTAAATTTTCAAATTTTATTTTATTTTATTTATTTTTCTTTCCTTTATTCTTAAAATAGTCAAGTTAATTAAATAAAGTGTGTGTATGATATCGCAACAAAATAAATCAATAAAACATTAGCATTGTTATAAGAATATGTAGTAGCATTAGTATTTAATATAAAAATAGAGATAGATGCCATTTAATATAGTGTATACAATTCAGGTATTGTATGTTTTCAGTCTATTATATTATTTCAAATTGTAGAAGCAAAAGAATAGTAGGAAAAGTAAGATCTACATACATATATTTATATTTATTTGTTAGGTACATTTCATTTTAAACTAAGTAGGACAACAAAACTTCAATTTCATTATGGTCAAAATGTAATGCCTCCTGGTGCAGGTTATCGATGAAGGAAACGTGTTAAATAGCTTATAGGACACGACAGAGTAGAAATTTCTAAAGTGAGTGGTACGAAATGATGGAATATTTACAAAATTATTCAAGTTGCTCGTAGAGTGCGGACATCACAGTTCAGGCTTTAGAGATAACCAACTCTAATAAAGAATATTTTTGAGAGTTTGTAATAATACAAGTATCTAACTGGCAGAATTTATTGAGATTTAAACAACTCATTACAATAAGCTGATCGGTATACACTACAAATATTTCTCATGGCACACTTTTGTAGAACCAGCAAAGGTTGTTTTTTCTCTTTGTCAACACCCCCCCAACAATTTGTGCCAAATTGCAACTTAGAATAAAAAAATCCAAAATACCCTGTGCGCAAAGTTTTAAGTTTTTAAGTTTGAGAAGGTACAAGTTACGAACAGAGGAACACAGGTGTTGCTTCAAACTCAAAATGTGACTAGATCAGCTCATATTTTGGTCTATTACAACACCAAGATATTTAAAATCTTTAAAAACTTTTACTTCAAAAATTCAGAGTAACAATTTTTTGTCATATCGAAAACCTCTTTAGTTTCGAAATCAGGAGATGAGCAGTTTGTAAGTTTATATCTGCTGCATCCTACGCCATGGTATCTGATGAATATTGTATTTTTAAATTGACCAAACATTAGTTTGGTTTTATTGCTTATTTTTATATATATATCAAAGTATATATCGGCTATGAGATTCAGTGGATTAGTTAAGATGTATGCGATACCAACATCATCTGCAAAGGCAGTTGGCTTACCTTAAGATGGCAAACTGAAAAGTGAGTTTAAATAGACAAGGAATAAGATGGGTCCAAGAACTGATCCTTTTGGTACAACTAGATTGATCACCGCTGCATTGCTAAGCACGTTCCCACCCTTCACTTTCTGCATTCTATCTTATAAAACCATATAACCATATAAAACGCTTTGGTAATGTCTACGAACAATGTCAAGTTTTTTTTTAAAATAAAGTTCGAGATACCATGTTCAATGCAGGCATATGAGTTCTTAAGTGACTTAATTAAGCATAAGACTTCTGAACCAGTAATTGGGCATTAGGCCTGCATTTTCTCACATTTTGCTCAACGGTAGCGAAAAAATCAATAAATTTATTTGTAACTTCGTTAGGTTTATCAACGACATCGCCATTTATGATTAAGGAGAACTTGTTAGAAAGATACGTAACTTTTGAGTTTGTTATTGCATTTATCACTTTGAATTCTCTTTTGGGGTCGCCTTGTGAAACGAGTAAACATCTTTGATAATAGCTATCACGACACTTATTTATGAGATTGTTTAGATTCTTACATAAGCCTTTTTACGGATTTTTTAATCGAGTATTTAGTTGGATGTTTCTGACATATTTTGCCCAGTTTGGTTTTCAGTCTTATTTTTTTGAGTATCCAGCGATTAATCTATGACAATAAAGCGTGCTATTGCGTTTGTTTTTACAAATTCACCAAACCTTCAAATGATCTTATAGCAACAATCTTTCCCAATGCCGGATATGTTCAACAGGTATATGAACATCTAGCGTACTTTGAAATAATTTTTACACATACTCTAGCGCATTGCTGTTATTAACATAAGGAATACCAAAAATCTCTATTACGTTCTCCAAAAGTTTCTGTTCTCTCCAATTCAGTTTGCTTTCAAGAGCGGAGATCCTTTTTTTTTAGTAATTTGTTTTCGTCTTTCAGCTTTTCAAGAAAACTTACTATGTCACAGTTAATATCTTTTCTGCTGAGCATTTCCTCATACAACAATTGCAGGGTGACGTCTGATAACAGTCGCTGTTGTGTGTTGCGTTGCAGTTCACTAGAGTAATTTTCATCGGCTAGCGGCGCAGAAAGACTTTGTGGGTGGTTTTTTGTTCGCCGTTTTTTCAATGCAGCTATTCCCACTTTCTGCACTTTCCGATGAAGAGCACAGCATTTGTCATATCGATAATGTACACCTTCATTTTCCACACATAGGCAGTAAAAAAAATATATTACAGCCTGTGCATCGGATTTTTGAGTCACAATTACAATCTGTTTTCTAATTGCAAAGAGAGCAAACCATTTTTGATTTAATTTTGATTAGATTTTTAGTAAAAACAATATAAAGAGAGAGCACCCCACAGCACTCTTAGTTTAACACGCCTATTCACTTCACTTACAAGTTACAAGATGATTTCCACTGAATTTTAACCTTTTTTGACGCATTGGCCTTTACTTGGGCCTTCTCCCCTCTTGTAAGATTCGTCAATGGCTTTGCAATCCTGGCAAAGTCGATTATGAATCGTCTGTAGTAGGAGTTGAGCCCAAAAAATTATTTTAGTTTTTAATGCGGATAACACCTTTTCGACGTTCTTAAGATGTTCTTTATTTTTGCCATTTTTTTTTATCTCGTTGATGTAGACATAACATATTAGACCGATGTAAGATTTCAGAATGTCATTTATAGTTCTTTGGAAGATAGCTCGAATGATAGCCTAGTGGACTCATACTTCCCATTGTTCTACTACTCCGAGATGTCTGCTTCCTTTATTCGTATTTGGTAGAGGCCCTAGGTTAGGTCAAACGTTGTAAAAAACTCTGTTTTTCAACGACTAGCTATCTTGTTATTTATATCAAGAATATAGTATATGTCTGATATTGTGACTGTGGCGTCTGACTTCTTTTGTATTATCCATGGCGGAGAATTGTACGGGCTCTTTGATGGCCTTATAATTCTTTCTTGCAACATCTTTTGAATCTGCAATTCCACTTCCGGATACGGATAGGATTTCTGCTCCTATGTTGGTATCTATGAGGTCATCATCACTGATTGAGCCAAATACTTTCTTTTGTCCGCTAATTATGTTATAAAGAGGTTTGCTTGTCTCATTGGATATATATATATATATATTGTTATGTTATTGGCTTGAACCGATTTCTTTTCCTCCAGAGAGGAAAGATATAGAAGTCCAAGATGGACCCATTTCCTACATTTTTGAAAAAATTAATCAGAGATTTTTCTATCAATTCGAATTTCACCTCCGGCTAATTGAATTTTGAATAGTTTGTTAGTCGGTTTTGTGTTGGTAGCAAGTCCCGGTTTCCGGATATCTTATAGGATATGCTAGAGAGTTACCTATCGTAAAATTTACTTCAGTGATCTCTTCCTCCAGCGCTTCTGTCGTGCTTTCAAGTAGAGGATCTGTTTCTTCGACCTCTTGTTCATATTCCCCGAAGGTTCCTAGTCTTATTATGTGCTCGGTTATTGTCACCTGTGTTCGGATTTGGCCGGTTAATATAATTGGACTGTTTCGTTTGTATAGACAGGTCAACGGACATTAGCGTTTCGAGCTTTGGCGCTGTTGATGTTGGTTGCCGAAATTAAGATTGACGATGTTGATTTCATGTTCAAGTTCCGGACCTCAAAGCATGAGGCATTAGCAGGCTCGGTCTCTTTTTTATTTTTCCACCTAGCCTTGAATCTATGTCTGCATCTTTTTGCATTTCGTTTTTAATCAACATATCCGTAATATAACTAATTTAATTCTGGTATTTCTCATTTCTAGCATTTTCACGTTATAATCCTTTCCAAGATAAATCGTCGCACTAGCGGTCTATCCGTCGGGTGTTATAATTAACGCGACAGCGCCTTTTTAAATTCTAATTTCAATTCCACACGATCTCAGAGGTGCATGTGGTACCATCTTTTGAAACCAAATGTCCACCAGACCATGCTTAAGCATTTTTGGAAACAAAAAATTCAGATTTCGGTTCATATTTTTCTTATTTTTAAAGAGTTTCGACCAGATGATGCAGCCAGCCTATAGACCGCACAAAAAAGTGCATTTTTTGTTGTGCATCGGTGGATCACCTCTAGATTTTTTCCCTCAAAATTTGATACAATTTCTCTTATTAAACAAAGCCATTAAAAGAGAAGTAAGCCCTATCACTGGAAAAAATCTGACGGTAAACATTTAAACGACTTTCAAATTTAAGGATTCTTCCGCAAAATCTTCTACAAAGTCGGTGAAGTCAGGCCATATTGTTGCGTCCAATGACGAATAAATAAATTTGGGTCTTTCTAAACGGGGGCGCCAATATTTTCATCAGTACGCACTCTGTGGCTTCCTTGCTTGGAATCCAGAAGAGTAAATGTAGTGCGTAATTTTATAATTGTTTTGAGAATAACCGTTCCATTAGGTGGATTATGTTGACTGTAAAATTGGCAAACGCTTTATAAATATTTTTTACTGAAGTTTCGAAATAGCTTCGATACACTAGGCAACTTTACTCGGGCGTTAGTTTTTTCATGATTATTTGTCATTAATAGATACTCGTACAATACTGAATAAGAGGATGTCACTATCTGTCTGATTAAGTATTAGCTGTCTAGACCTTGCCATATTCGAAAAAAACCCTTACAAAAAACACTACTCTAATGTGTAGTGCTCATCAGTATATCCTCAAGCCCACTTTGGGACGTACTAAGAAATATCGTGATTCATTTCTAAGCCGTACAGCTTGATTATGGAATGCCCTGCCAAGCTCTCTATTTCCTATTTGTTATAACTTGAAACTACCTTATTTAGTATTGTTAGCATTAACTACCTTATTTTTATAAATATTTCGAATATGTCTATACCTAGTTCAATTTGTTTCGGAATTATCATATATTGCCATTATAAATACGATGTTTTTTAATCCGTTGTAAATCCGAAGGAAACGAAGCGTATTCAACAGATTTATTGCTTACCTTTTCCATAGACATTTTCGCGCAACATTTTTAAATTTTTTTATCGAACAATGTTATATGTTCCTTAAAATCGTTTACATGGTACAAGTCTGAGTAGCCTGTACCTATTCATTAAATGTTTATCAAATTGTTCTTTTGAGTATTTTAACACGGTCCGTTATTTTATATAATTCGCTTACTGTTGCACAAAGCAGTTCACTTTACTAGTACATAATCAATTAGAGTCCTTTTATTACTGTCGTTTACTATGAGATCAATATTGAAATCTCTCATAATGAATAAACATTCCTCATTGTCCATAGGTTCTAAAAACCAACCTGCATAAAATCTTATACAATCATTCATCTGCGAGCTTGGTGATCTATACACTACAACAAACGACCACCTTTGAACATAAATCCAGACGTAACCTTTCAATACCCATGCAAAGTAATCAATTTTTGTTAAAACCTTTATTTCATATCGTGTCCCCCGCTTTATATATATTATAACGCCAAACGTGTGTCCTGAGTTTAAAGTACAAAATAAATAAGTCGAGCGACAGCCCGTTGTGGGCCAGGGCCTAGCATCTTGCACCCGTTTTCTTTTCTCATACAATACAATGTAGTACAATGAAGTTAATTTCAAACTCAGATTCTTCAATATCGTTGTAACAATAATTCGACTTCACTCTTATTTCACAACAAACTTGGAATATTTAAATAATATTGTATGCTTGGGCTATATTTTCGCCTTAAAAAATAGTTGCTATATGTATCGTTTTTTTTAATATTATTGTTATTTTCGGCTTATAAGCTTTACATTTATAATCAAATGCATGGTGGTTCACGTCAAGATTCAATTTAAATTCTTATTTATCCCTCATACAATTTACACATCTCAGACAGCCAGATTTACATTCGCAATCCATACTTACATGATTAAAGCCCAGAAATTTTTCACATATATTACATATATATATTACAGGACATTTATTTCAGCCAACGCTTATTTTACCTGCTTTATTTATTTCGTTTAAAATTTTCACATTCAAACCCTGTCTTCTTATTTTTACTTTTCCACATACACTTAAATTTATGTCCGCATCTTTTTGCATTTCATTTTCATCCAATTTATCCGTAATAAAGCTATTTTTAATTCTGGTCTTTCTCATGCTAGAAGTTCACGTTATAATCCTTTCCAAGCTTTTCCTTTACATTATCCTTTAGCGTTTCCAATAATTGTAAATTCTCGCACGATACTAATACCTCGCTACTGTTAAATCTGTTTATACCTGGCACTTGTATACCCGAATGGCAAGGATTTACACTTGATTTTAATTCTGATTTTGTCTTATCTGCATTCTGATTATTTTTCGGCTCTACTTCAACTTTCCCATTTCTTTTTAGCTCACTTGCATATGCGTTCCTCTCACGTTTTTCAATTCATTAACCATTAACTAGTTTCTCACCACACTTTTCACATAATATTACCAGAAACTCTTTTTGCTGCAGTGCCGAAACATCATAGTTAGAAAGTTTAGCTGAAAAATATTACCATAGCCACCTTGGCCAAGTTCTGTCCCAGCATCACGTCTACTCTTTTTACAAGAGCCGCACTTCAAATATATAGCTCATATAACAACTTGAAACATAAACTACTGTACGATTTATCAAACCAAGTAACCCAGTTCAAATAAAAATGAGATATTTAAAATCAATTCATTTTTTCATTCACAAAATTGTAAAAATTGAAATCGCACGCGTGTTGTTCATTTTTTGTGGAATATTTTTTGATAACTTTTGTACGCTCTTCGGGACAGTGTCTATATTATGTTTCCACATGGGGGGTTCACGTTTGCCTAGATCGTGTTTTCGAAAGTTCGCTTGCCAGGCAGTCTAATTCCTGTGCATTAAATCTTGGTAGATAAGGCTAACTAGGGTGTTAAAAGAAGTGCGTGAATATATTGATCCATGCTGGTTGTCATTTCAAAAGCTGTTTGTGGGACAGCTTTTGTTTGCCTCCAGAACGAGAACGTCTATCTCTTCCTGTTCCTGTTCCAAGTACAATAAAATGTGATAAATCGTCGCACTAGCGGTCTATCCGTTGGGTGTTTCAGTTAACTCAAGAGTGCCCATTTGAAATTCGGGAGTGCGCGAGTGTTTAGTGAACGAAAAGTATTTGGAGATCTATGCCGACAACTAAGACTAAATTATTCTTCAAAAGGTGAGTGTAATTTTTTCCACTATGCAATACATTTATTATACAAGGTTGTCAAGCAAATAAGCGCTTTAGAGTTAACAACAATCTTGAATATCCTGACAAACCTTTTCAGCAAATCATTGCTGCACTAGATTCCTTAACTCATGTTGATGGAGCCATCTTTCGCTTTACATCTACAGAATGCGGTGCATAATATGTGCACAGTATTGTTAAGTCTTAACCTTTTGGCGAAGGCAACATTTTGTCAAAAATCAAAAGAAACTGGTCGGTATTTAAACGCCGTGGACGGCAATCGGTTTTCAGGGTAAAAATGCTTACTACACTTGGTACTTGGTACTCTTCAAAACTTGTGTGTGCTAGTACGGCCAACTGGTCCAGTAAATGGATTTTTAATTAGATTTGTGAAAAATTATTTTTCCTGGGACGAATGTCTCTTCTTTAATTCCAACTTCAATTAACATTTGAAAATTTGCTTAGTTTCTAAATGTTGCTCAATTATAAATTGTGGATAGATTTTAAATGTAGTTGCATCTTGTTCAAAGTTATATTTGTTTGTATTATATGAGGCAAAATCTGGAAGGTTCTAACCTTTCGGTTGGTATAGTTTTTAACGTTGAGGGCTATTGTATCGTTGTCAAATTGAACTACAAACGTTCCACTCATTATCTATGTTTCGTTTTCATGCCTTAAAGTTCCGTTGAAGTTGGTGAGAAAGATTGTGTTTTCTAACAGAAGTTTTGAATTGGAAGTCACAACTTGCGTTTCTTGCTTTTAACACTTGACCTATGCAATGCTCTGTTGGTAGTTTTTCGAGTTGAGTTGTCTGTCGCTGCAAAGATTCATACCCTGCATATGATTAGATGTGCTCATAAAACTGTACATGTCGTCATGAGCTAACAGAAGTTAATTTGTTTCAAACTGGATTCGCTTGTTGTTCTGAATTTTATTGAATTGATATTGATTTGATATTTGATATTAGGCTAGTTTTTGATAGCGATATAACATGAAGTAAGAGAGAGTTTTCCTGTAGTATGATGGGTTGCGCGTATTCTGTCACTTCTATTTCGTTACTATAAGAAGTTCACGTTATAATCCTTTCCAAGCTTTTCTTTTGTTTTATCCTTTAGCGTTCCCAGTAATTGTACATTCTCGCAAGTACTTTATACCTCGCATTATTATATTTTTTTATACCTGGCATTCTTATACCCGAATGACAAGGATCTACACGTGGTTTTAATTCTGGTCTTGTCTTATCTGCATTCTGATTATTTATTTTCTGCTTATAAGCTTTACACTCATTCAAATGCATGGTGGTTCACGTCAAGATTCAATTTCAATTCTTAAGTATTCCCCATACAATTTACACATCTCTGCCAATCAGACTTACGTTTGCTCTTGCAATCCCTACTTACATGATTGAGGCCCAGACATTTTGCACATAAATTGCTTCCGTTACAGGACATTTATTTCAGCCAACGCTTATTTTACCTGCTTTATTTATTTCGTTTAAAATTTTCACATTCAAACCAATCACATTTAAACTCTGTCTTCTTATTTTTGATTTTCCATATACCCTTAAATTTATGTCCGCATCTTTTAGCATTTCATTTTCATTCAATTTATCCGTAGTAAAGTTATTTTTAATTCTGGTCTTTCTCATGCTAGAAGTTCACGTTTTAATCCTTTCCTAGCTTTTCCTTTACATTATAGTTATGGAATCAAATGTCAGTTTGTTTAAAAAAAAAAAAAAAAAAAAAAAAAAAAAAAAAAAAAAAAAAAAAAAAAAAAAACTTTATTTTCTTCAACTTGAACTTAAAAACTAAACTAACATATCGTTTGTTAGCTATACTTATAGTTACACTTTTGCAAACGTAATCGTATTTTGGTGGGAAAAGAATTTGGATTTTGTTGGCTTATTAATTGATTCCAAGCGCATGTGCTGATCCTGCACTATTGAGTGCAATTTGTGCTCATGTTGTATGCGTGATCTTTCACCTGAGTAAGCAGACAGGTAATGAATATTTGCTGATTGTGATTTTGAGGATGGTGATGTAACGGTAAAAAGGGGTAAGTGGCGGCTTCTACCATTCAATGCCTTTATCAATGAATATTTGCAGAGCGTGATTGTGTTGACGGGTTAGTTACGGGAATAAGGGGAAGTGGTGGCTTCTGCCATTTAATGACAATATCGTTGGTTAGATCGCCAAGAGGTGGTAGGGAGACTAGCGAGATTAAAAGGTAGTTGGCTCTGAGACATAACTCCTCCCCGCATACGATTCTGCTCCGAAGAGTCAATGTTCTGAACTTTTATTTTAATATATGTGTGATCTTTATTTTTCCTTTTAAAAATAATGATTACTAGTGCAATTATGCTTAGACATATTGTTACAGTGTTTGCATATACATAAATTGTTTTTCTGTTTTTTAATGCTTTTATTATTATTCTGTAAAATTTTTCATTTGACTATTGGGGTATCATTACAACGAATATTATTTCACTATTATAACTTAACTCTTTATATATGTTAATTTCACAATTGTTATATTAAGTTTCCTAATTTCTTCTGGCAGTAATAGATCTCTTCCTAAAATTCCTAATGGACTTGCCAGCAAATTTTCTTTGACTCTTCCTACCTGTTCCTTCAGAAGTTGGATGTCATATTGTATTTGAAATACCTGCTGCATATGTGCGATTTATCAGAACTCTCTGTTGATAGCATTTCCTAAATTTTGTAACTGTCCTTTGATCTCAAATTGCTGTCTGTTAATATGTCTTGTAATGTTTTTAAGAGCTTCATCGAAATGGTAATTATTGTTGATTTGTTCATTTAGTCCATTAATTAGGTTATGACTACTTTTTTCGTTAACTTCTCAACTTTTTCTTATTTCTTGTTCATCGTCATAGTCCATTTGTTCCTACCAGGTGCCAAAATTTTAAAGCTATGCCTTAAGGTAGGGTATTCATTTTTATTATTTAATTTGTTGATGTTGTATTCAATAATGTCTAAGTTCTCAGTCCACGATGTTAGGTTAAAACAGTGAAGTAGTTTCGCGTAGCCTTTTATTACTTGAATCTGTTCGTCTCTTATTGTTCGTTCGTCTCTAAAGTCTCGATCGTCAATTTTCTGTCCTTGTATGATGGTCACTGATAATGTAAATTAAAAATATTTTCTGAAATATTAAATATATTGTTAATCTGAATTTTCGTATTTGTATTTGCGTTTAATTTGCGTCTTGTAAAACTTGCTACCTTTTTCATCTATAACGTGGTCTTTATCTAAAATATCTAGGTCTGTTTTCTTATGTATGGATTTAAGTTTATTCTTATCTCTATTTTTTAAATATATGTGTTCCTGACTATCTGTAAAATCTATATCGTTTCTATATCGTTTCTATTTCGATTATGTTTTTTAATGTAATTTTCCTTATTTTTCTTAACTATTTCTATAATTTTAACATAATCATCGCTAGAAATGGTGCCATTAAGAAAGTCAATTGGTCTTTGTTTAGTTGTCGAATGTATCGTTTTATTGTAAATTGTTACGGCTTTTAAAACCTTGTTGCGAAACCTGTCTTTGTTGCTTTTGTCAGCTGTAAATGTACGAATATGTATATTCAACGTAGCATGAAACCTTTCGATGTCAGAATTTCCGGTTTTATTATAAGGTGTAGTAATATGTAGCTCGACGTCATTTTGTTTTAAAAATTCCTTTATTAGGATTGAATAGAAACCGCTTTCACTGTGTACAACTATTTTCTGAGGAATTCCCAGGGAAGCGAAACTACATTGTAAGGTTTTAAGGAGGGCCATCCATGTATTTATGTTTTATTTCCTGAACTGTGTGTTTTGTGAATTTGTCGATCATCGTAACGTATATTAAGTTAATATTTGCATACCAGATGTCGATATGTAGAATCTGGTTAGGTTTTTCTGGGGTAGCGGTTAACTTTAGAGGGATTTTATTTGGAATTCGTTCGTATTTGGCTTTATTGCATATTTCGCAATTGTTTATAATATTCTGGATTTTGTCCTTGAGTTTATGTTTACGTTTCGTTAATGCCTCTATGGTTCAAAAGCTTATGTGTGTTTATAATTACTTTTGATAGTTTTTCCTCGTCAGTAATGTCGCCTAGAAATTTACTGCATTTATTGTTTTAAGTAATCGATTTTTAGTGAAATATTTGCTATATATGTCCTGAAATTTTGCAAATAAACGGTGGTAATTTGGAAATATAGCTACAATTCCTTTAGGTGGAATAAATTTAATAAATCTAATTTATATTTCTTTGAATTCTTTTAATTCTATAACAAGTCTCCTTTTGCCAAATTCTGTATATATTTTATGTATATTTATCGAGTCTGAGTTATTGAGAATGATTTGAGATTTGTAAATATTAACTGGTGTCTGGACAATCGGGATATATTCGTCACTATCTTCGTTAGCACTGTGAATTGTGGCAATGGCAGATTGGTCGTCGAGATTTATATTTTCTGCGCTTGTAGTTCTGTTGACTTTGTTAAGGTCTTCCAAATTCGTTACATTTTCGCTGTAATGAATTCCTATCCTTGACAATCCATCTGCAACTTGGTTGTCTTTACCTTTTACATACTCTATGTCGAAGTTATACTCTCCTAATTTGATTTCCCACCTTTGAAGCTTAGCGTTTGGTTCCTTCAATGAACTGAGCCAGACTAATGGTCGGTGATCTGTTCTTATGGTAAACTTACTGCCAAATATTTTGTAGCCCATACAATCGCCAACAATTCCTTTTCGATGGTGGAGTACCTAGTCTCATGATCATTTAATGTACGGCTAGCGTAGCTAACTGGATGGTTTTCTTGTGTCAAGACGGCTCCCAAAGCATGGTTGAATGCGTCTGTTGTAAGTGTAAATTTTTTGTTAAAATTTGGGTACTTCAGGATGGGATCTGATATTATAAGTGCTTTTAAATTTTCAGAGCTCTTAATATATTCGGGACTATTCACATCAATTTTTGCATCTTTTTTTAGGAAAGCTGTCATAGGTTTTGCCACCTTTGAATAGTCCTTAATGAACTTTCTGTAGTACCCAGTAATGCCTAAAAAGGATTTGATTTGTTTCATTGTTTTTGGGATTATATAGTTTTTTATGGCCATTATTTTGTTAGGGTTTGGTTTAATGCCTTCGGTTGTTACAATATGGCCTAAGAATTCAGTCTCTTTTTTTGAGAAATTCACTTTTGTCCAGTTGGACTTTGAGGTTGACTTCTTATAATCTTTGAAAATTTTTTTTAAGATATGCAGGGTGTTCCTCAAGACTAGTAGAAAACACAATGATGTCGCCCATGTAGACGAGGCAAACTTTTCCAATGAATTCTGCCAGAACGTCATTCATTAAACGCTGAAAAGTGGATGGTGCGTTTTTTAAGCCAAACGACATTCGAATAAATTCGTAATGGCCGTCGCTCGTTGAGAACGCCGTTTTCATTATGTCGCTTTTATTTATTTCTATCAGGTGGAACCCTTTGGCAAGGTCCAATGTTGTGAAATAATTGGATTTTCCTAATTTATCAAAGATGTCGTCCATGTTTGGGATGGGGAAGATGTCGTCGATTGAAACTTCGTTGAGTTTCCTGTAGTCGATAACCATTCTCCATTTTTCCTTCACAGATGCGTCCCTCTTTTTTGGAACGATCCAGATTGGTGCCGAGTAGGGCGACTTGCTTGGGCGTATAATACCCTGCTGGAGCATTTCATTTATTTGTCTTTTGACTTCATTTTTGTGTACCTCCGGGTATCTATATGTTTTTGTGTATATTAGTATTTCGTTACACGTTTTTCTCTTCCTCATTCAAGTGATCGATTCTGATTTGTTCAGAGATCTTGTCATTGTTGGTTTCCGTATGATATATTTCCAAAGCTGGTATTTGTTTTTTGTAATTTTCATTCGTTACTTCTTCTTCAGCCTTGTTGAAATATATCGGGATTTTCGTTTCTCAAAGCCTACTCTTGAAATCGAGCATTGCTTCTAATGACAATAATATGTTATTTCCGAGTAAACCATGGAAAGTACCGTGAAAATTAAATTCCAGAAATTCCGCGGTTCTATTCGGTTTTTTGATTTCTTTAAATAAAGGAATTCTGACTTTTGAATTTATATATAATGGTGTACTTGTAGTCAAAATTTTGACTAGTTTTTGTAACTTAATTTGCCATTTAGGGTGGCATACCCTTTTTTTTTCTAAGAACACTTTCTGAACCGGTGTCAATAAGTATTCTTAGATCATAGCTGTTGGTTTTGACAACTATATAGGGTAATTTTCGGGAGGATAACAGTCGCCTGTTATTTTTATAATTAGTTTGCCTATAATCCTGACCGTAATATGCATATCCTGTCTCGTGCAAGATTTGCATCGCCTCTTCTAAGTTATTAGGATTCCTACAATATAGCAGTCCCTTCATGGGCTCTGGTAATTTACTAATATAAATGTTCAGTTCGGAACTATTGGCACCTCTATCTATTTTAGTTTTACTATTGAGACGTCTAAAAACTACTTTTATGTCGTTATAGAATTCCTGACAGTTTATCTTGAATTGTACACCCCTTATATCATCGTAAAGCTGTTCTACTGATTTCCTATCCCCGAAGTATTGGAAGAATACTTTCTTTGTCTTATGCCAGTTCTTGACACTGTTGTTGATTTCAATTGCCTCTCTAGCTTTGCCTACTAACTTGCTTTTTATGATGTCATAGAAAATAAGCAGACTTGTCTCGTCGTGTTTACTGAGAGTTGGAAAAATTCTATCTACTAGGTCAATAAAACTATGAAGATTGTTCCTACTACCATCGTAAGGAGGTAAATTACTTTAATATTTAATTAGGTCAATGCTTAAAGCTAGGGGGCTTACTGTTGCTGGGTCCTGTTTCGCCATTTCTAAATGTCTTCTTTCCTCAAGCAGGATTTGTCGTTTGATTCTCCTTAATTTTTATATTTATTGCTATTATTTCCTTTTTATTTTTGTATTCTCATTCACTCTGTTTTATTTTTTATTTTTTTAATTCACTTTTATTTTTGTTCAACAATTTTATTATCATTTTATTTTCTGACTTTAATTATTCAGCTTTCTACTTTATTACTGATTTTGATCCTTTAAACGGATCTTTTCACCTTCTTTTATTTTTTTTTTTTTTTTTTTTTTTTTTTTTTTATTTATTTCACTTTTAGCCGCGTTTTCGTCCTTAAACGGATTTTTTCACCTTTTTTATTTATTTCTCCTTGAACGGAGTTACATTTTATTCCTCCTTGATCGGAGGACCGACTGCGCCAGCTATAGAAGCAAAAAGTGGTTTGTTTAAAAAAAAAACTTTATTGTATCCGACTTCCACTTAAAACTAAACCAGCATATCAATTGTTACCTATTCTTATACCTACACTTTTGCAAACGTAATGATTATTACGTGGAAAATGAAGTTGTCTTCTCTTGGCTTGTCACTTGATTCCAAGCGCGTGAACTGATTGTGTACTATGGAGTGCAAAGTGTGCATATGGGCTATGCGTGATCATTCACCTGAGTAAGCAGACAGGTAATGCATATTTGAATGGTGGGATTGGGAAGATGGCGTAGTAACGGGAAAAAGGTGGAGGTGGCGGCTTCTGTTATTCAATGCCTCTATCATTGGGTAGATTGGCTAGAGGAGGTGGGGAGACTAACGGGATTAAAAGGGAGTGATATCTGAGACGTAACTGTCAAAACTTGCCTTTCTTGCTTTTAACACTTGACATATGCAATGCTCTGTTGGTAGTTTTTCGAGTTGAGTTGCCTGTCGCTGCAAAGATTCATGCACAGCATATGATTACATGTGCTCTTAATACTGCACATGTCGTCATGAGCTAACAGAAGTTAATTTGTTTCAAGGTGGATTCGCTTGTTGTTCTGAATTGTATTGAATTGATATTGAATAAATCACTGCATGATTAAGGTCATTTAGGCTAGTTTTTGGTAGCGATATAACATAAAGTAAGAGAGATTCTTTCTATAGGATGATGGGTTACGCGTATTCTGCTAATTCTATTTCGTTACTATAAGGAAGGGTTTCTATTTGAGAGAGTACTTCCTGAATTCCTTCTTTCTTCAGCAGATTAGTGTTAACAATTCCTTTTTTCGCTAGTTGTTCATCTTTAATTGTTGTTAGTTTGTTGTATAATATCTGTTCATATATTTGTCTACACTGATGTTTGTTGTATAATATCTGTTCATATATTTGTCTACACTGATGCTGTCTATTCTCTTGATGACCTTGTTGTAAGTTTTGAGAATTGCTTGTGTAACAGTTGTCAGGTGCTTGTTCATTTTGTAATAGCCATTGTTATTTTCGGTGATGACGGTTTGTGTTTTCAATAAATTGTCCCAATCTGAGGCATGATACAAGCCAATTTATTGGTCTCACTTCCTTCGGTTTACTCCATTTAGCTGTCTCAACAATCATTCGGCTTGTTGAATCTGGTGAAGCAATTGCGGTCGGAGAATACTGCTCTTATCTGTTTGGCCTCCTGTCAAGCTTATTAGTTCGTTTATGACATCTTCATAGCTCGTCAGGTCGATAATGTGAAATTTCTACTGATGATCTCGCCATTCCCTGGCTTCATGATGAATACTGGTGTATTGTATAATAGTCGAATACGTTTACGATGCCGAATGTCAGCCCTTGAATCGAACTAAAATTAAAGGACAAACAGATTTACTCAGAAGAGTTTATGGTTTGGGACTTGGGAATCTTTTTGCTGGTTTCGATAATGACGGTGACTCTTTGTGTAGAGGGGTATTTGTTTACCATCGCGTCATTTGACGGCTGCGTATATAACTTTCCCGGGTTGATATGTTTTTGGAATGTTTATATTTTTGTTTTCTTGGCTGATCTTCTTTTTCTGTTTACTTTTAATAATTTCGGTAAGGTCCTCGTTCACTTAAGCTTAGAAATCAATAAGATTTTGGTAATTGATTCCTTGGCTTCTTCCGAAAAATACATCACTGGGCCTTCTCTTAGTAACCGAATGGATGGAATTGTTGTATCAAGCACCTCGTTATTTCTAATATCGTCGAATGTACATTTTCTATAGTTCCATTAACCCCGTTTTTTTGAGGAGGAGTCAGGTAGGTTTTTATGTCAAGTGCCTTAATGTACATAATTTGAAATGATGGGAATGATAAAGATGCTCTCGTTATAAGTTACGATTAGTTGAGGCACTGAAAAGTAGTGAAGAATCTTAATAATTTATTTTTCTTAAATACAGTGCCGACAGGTTGTAAATTTTTCCTGGTCTCTTTCGAAAATATCCATATGCATTATTTCAGTGGCGCAAGTAGGAATCGGTGTTTCCTGAAGTTCAGGTTTTGGCGGATGTCTGTCATATTTATTTGAGTTGCAGGTTCCGCAGTGCTTCATGAATTTTTTTTATTAAATTGTTCATTTTCGGGAAAAATAATTTTTCCAGTATTTGTTCCTTATTCTCCCAGTAGTTCCGATGTGCGCTGTTGTGCTCTTCTTGAATGATTCTGATTTTGTTCTCCTCATTACGCAAATCTTCGACTAATCTCCGTGTTATTCTAAACTTGAGTTTAAAAAAAAAGGCATTTTTAGATATTTCCTGAAGGAGTGGAATAAATGCTTTGGGAATCTTTACTCCATTTACCACGTTCGAATTTAGTTGTGCCTTTAGGGCATTGCTCAAGGATTCCCCAGTTATTTTCCGGAAGCGGAAGTAATGTTTCCCAAATGTTGCAATGGGGTTCCTCGTATGCGAACAATTCTCGTCCTTCTGAGATAACCAGCTGATTCGTAAAAATATTTAAAGCAGCTTCACAATGTTGCAATAGGTCTGAACTGTGCATGATCTGTAAATCGGATGTTGATAAAATATTGGCTTCTGACCTGAGTCTGGATAAGGCGTCGGTCGCGAGATACGTTTTCCTGGCTTGTAGACTAATTCATATTTGTATTCTTTTATTCTCGCAATCCATCTCTTCAGCTTAGCATTTGCTTTGCGGTTGCTCAAAGAAAAAGTCGGCGGGTGATGGTCTGGAGATGTAAGGAAATGTAAGTTATTGGTCTGTCTCTACCGAACACATAAGGTAGTGTTTAAAGCATCTGTTGTTAATATAAAGGATTTCTGGAAATCAGTAAATGTTGGAATTTTGGAATTGTCAAGAATTCTTTTAAATTTTCAAATTTTATTTTATTTTATTTATTTTTCTTTCCTTTATTCTTAAAATAGTCAAGTTAATTAAATAAAGTGTGTGTATGATATCGCAACAAAATAAATCAATAGAACATTAGCATTGTTATAAGAATAGGTAGTAGCATTAGTATTTAATATAAAAATAGAGATAGATGCCACTTAATATAGTGTATACAATTCAGGTATTGTGGGTTTTCAGTCTATTATATTATTTCAAATTGTAGAAGCAAAAGAATAGTAGGAAAAGTAAGATCTACATACATATATTTATATTTATTTGTTAGGTACATTTCATTTTAAACTAAGTAGGACAACAAAACTTCAATTTCATTATGGTCAAAATGTAATGCCTCCTGGTGCAGGTTATCGATGAAGGAAACGTGTTAAATAGCTTATAGGACACGACAGAGTAGAAATTTCTAAAGTGAGTGGTACGAAATGATGGAATATTTACAAAATTATTCAAGTTGCTCGTAGAGTGCGGACATCACAGTTCAGGCTTTAGAGATAACCAACTCTAATAAAGAATATTTTTGAGAGTTTGTAATAATACAGGTATCTAACTGGCAGAATTTGTTGAGATTTAAACAACTCATTACAATAAGCTGATCGGTATACACTACAAATATTTCTCATGGCACACTTTTGTAGAACCAGCAAAGGTTGTTTTTTCTCTTTGTGAACACCCCCCCAACAATTTATGCCAAATTGCAATTTAGAATAAAAAAATCTAAAATACCCTGTGCGCAAAGTTTTAAGTTTTTAAGTTTGAGAAGGTACAAGTTACGAACAGAGGAACACAGGTGTTGCTTCAAACTCAAAATGTGACTAGATCAGCTCATATTTTGGTCTATTACAACACCAAGATATTTAAAATCTTTAAAAACTTTTACTTCAAAAATTCAGAGTAACAATTTTTTGTCATATCGAAAACCTCTTTAGTTTCGAAATCAGGAGATGAGCAGTTTGTAAGTTTATATCTGCTGCATCCTACGCCATGGTATCTGATGAATATTGTATTTTTAAATTGACCAAACATTAGTTTGGTTTTATTGCTTATTTTTATATATATATCAAAGTATATATCGGCTATGAGATTCAGTGGATTAGTTAAGATGTATGCGATACCAACATCATCTGCAAAGGCAGTTGGCTTACCTTAAGATGGCAAACTGAAAAGTGAGTTTAAATAGACAAGGAATAAGATGGGTCCAAGAACTGATCCTTTTGGTACAACTAGATTGATCACCGCTGCATTGCTAAGCACGTTCCCACCCTTCACTTTCTGCATTCTATCTTATAAAACCATATAACCATATAAAACGCTTTGGTAATATCTACGAACAATGTCAAGTTTTTTTTTAAAATAAAGTTCGAGATACCATGTTCAATGCAGGCATATGAGTTCTTAAGTGACTTAATTAAGCATAAGACTTCTGAACCAGTAATTGGGCAATAGGCCTGCATTTGCTCACATTTTGCTCAACGGTAGCGAAAAAATCAATAAATTTATTTGTAACTTCGTTAGGTTTATCAACGACATCGCCATTTATGATTAAGGAGAACTTGTTAGAAACATACGTAACTTTTGAGTTTGTTATTGCATTTATCACTTTCCATTCTCTTTTGGGGTCGCCTTGTGAAACGAGTAAACATCTTTGATAATAGCTATCACGACACTTATTTATGAGATTGTTTAGATTCTTACATAAGCCTTTTTACGGATTTTTTAATCGAGTATTTAGTTGGATGTTTCTGACATATTTTGCCCAGTTTGGTTTTCAGTATTATTTTTTTGAGTATCCAGCGATTAATCTATGACAATAAAGCGTGCTATTGCATTTATTTTTACAAATTCACCAAACCTTCAAATGATCTTATAGCAACAATCTTTCCCAATGCCGGATATGTTCAACAGGTATATGAACATCTAGCGTACTTTGAAATAATTTTTACACATACTCTAGCGCATTGCTGTTATTAACATAAGGAATACCAAAAATCTCTATTACGTTCTCCAAAAGTTTCTGTTCTCTCCAATTCAGTTTGCTTTCAAGAGCGGAGATCCTTTTTTTCAGTAATTTGTTTTCGTCTTTCAGCTTTTCAAGAAAACTTACTATGTCACAGTTAATTTCTTTTCTGCTGAGCATTTCCTCATACAACAATTGCAGGGTGACGTCTGATAACAGTCGCTGTTGTGTGTTGCGTTGCAGTTCACTAGAGTAATTTTCATCGGCTCGCGGCGCAGAAAGACTTTGTGGGTGGTTTTTTGTTCGCCGTTTTTTCAATGCAGCTATTCCCACTTTCTGCACTTTCCGATGAAGAGCACAGCATTTGTCATATCGATAATGTACACCTTCATTTTCCACACATAGGCAGTAAAAAAAATATATTACAGTCTGTGCATCGGATTTTTGAGTCACAATTACAATCTGTTTTCTAATTGCAAAGAGAGCAAACCATTTTTGATTTAATTTTGATTAGATTTTTAGTAAAAACAATATAAAGAGAGAGCACCCCACAGCAGTCTAAGTTTAACACGCCTATTCACTTCACTTACAAGTTACAAGATGATTTCCACAGCAGATGATTTCCACTGAATTTTAACTTTTTTTGACGCATTGGCCTTTACTTGGGCCTTCTCCCCTCTTGTAAGATTCGTCAATGGCTTTGCAATCCTGGCAAAGTCGATTATGAATCGTCTGTAGTAGGAGTTGAGCCCAAAAAATTATTTTAGTTTTTAATGCGGATAACACCTTTTCGACGTTCTTAAGATGTTCTTTATTTTTGCCATTTTTTTTATCTCGTCGATGTAGACATAACATATTAGACCGATGTAAGATTTCAGAATGTCATTTATAGTTCTTTGGAAGATAGCTCGAATGATAGCCTAGTGGACTCATACTTCCCATTGTTCTACTACTCCGAGATGTCTGCTTCCTTTATTCGTATTTGGTAGAGGCCCTAGGTTAGGTCAAACGTTGTAAAAAACTCTGTTTTTCAACGACTAGCTATCTTGTTATTTATATCAGGAATATAGTATATGTCTGATATTGTGACTGTGGCGTCTGACTTCTTTTGTATTATCCATGGCGGAGAATTGTACGGGCTCTTTGATGGCCTTATAATTCTTTCTTGCAACATCTTTTGAATCTGCAATTCCACTTCCGGATACGGATAGGATTTCTGCTCCTGTGTTGGTATCTATGAGGTCATCATCACTGATTGAGCCAAATACTTTCTTTTGTCCGCTAATTATGTTATAAAGAGGTTTGCTTGTCTCATTGGATATATATATATATATATATATATATATATATATATTGTTATGTTATTGGCTTGAACCGATTTCTTTTCCTCCAGAGAGGAAAGATATAGAAGTCCAAATGGGGCCATTTCCTACATTTTTGAAAAAATTAATCAGAGATTTTTCTATCAATTCGAATTTCACCTCCGGCTGATTGAATTTTGAATAGTTTGTTAGTCGGTTTTGTGTTGATAGCAAGTCCCGGTTTCAGGATATCTTATAGGATATGCTAGAGAGTTACCTATCATAAAATTTACTTCAGTGATCACTTCCTCCAGCGCTTCTGTCGTGTTTTCAAGTAGAGGATCTGTTTCTTCGACCTCTTGTTCATATTTCTCGAAGGTTCCTAGTCTTATTATGTGCTCGGTTATTGCCACCTGTGTTCAGCCAGCCTATAGACCGCACAAAAAAGTGCATTTTTTGTTGTGCATCGGTGGATCACCTCTAGATTTTTTCCCTCAAAATTTGATACAATTTCTCTTATTAAACAAAGCCATTAAAAGAGAAGTAAACCCTATCACTGAAAACAATCTGATTGTAAACATTTAAACGACTTTCAAATTTAAGGATTCTTCCGCAAAATCTTCTACAAAGTCGGTGAAGTCAGGCCATATTGTTGCGTCCAATGACGAATAAATAAATTTGGGTCTTTCTAAACGGGGGCGCCAATATTTTCATCAGTACGCACTCTGTGGCTTCCTTGCTTGGAATCCAGAAGAGTAAATGTAGTGCGTAATTTTATAATTGTTTTGAGAATAACCGTTCCATTAGGTGGATTATGTTGACTGTAAAATTGGCAAACGCTTTATAATTTTTTTTTACTGAAGTTTCGAAATAGCTTCGATACACTAGGCAACTTTACTCGGGCGTTAGTTTTTTCATGATTATTTGTCAGTAATAGATACTCGTACAATACTGAATAAGGGGATGGCACTATCTGTCTGATTAAGTATTAGCTGTCTAGACGTTGCCATATTCGAAAAAAAAAACCTTAAAAAAAACACTATTCTATGTGTAATGTATATATATATATATAATAAGAACTCTGCCCTCCAAAGCTTTAACCGTAACACCCGTCTCTCTACGAGTGCTCATCTGTATATCCTCAAGCCCACGTACTACGAAATATCGTGATTCATTTCTAAGCCGTACAGCTTGATTATGGAATGCCCTGCCAAGCTCTCTATTTCCTATTTGTTATAACTTGAAACTACCTTATTTAGTTATTCTTAGCATTAACTACCTTATTTTTATAAATATTTCGAAAATGTCTATACCTAGTTCAATTTGTTTCGGAATTATCATATATTGCCATTATAAAGGCGATGTTTTTTTAATCCGTTGTAAATCCGAAGGAAACGAAGCGTATTCAACAGATTTATTGATTATAGACATTTTCGTGCAACATTTTTAAATTTTTTTATCGAACAATGTTAAATGTTCCTTGAAATTGTTTACATGGTACAAGTCTGAGAAGCCTGTACCTACTCATTACATGTTTATCAAATTGTTCTTTTGAGTATTTTAACACGGTCCGTTATTTTATATAATTCGCTTACTGTTGCACAAAGCAGTTCACTTTACTAGTACATAATCAATAAGAGTCCTTTTATTACTGTCGTTTACTATGAGATCAATATTGAAATCTCTCATAATGATTAAACATTCCTCATTGTCCATAGATTCTAAAAACCAACCTGCATAAAATCTTATACAATCATTCATCTGCGAGCTTGGTGATCTATACACTACAACAAACGACCACCTTTGAACATAAATCCAGACGTAACCTTTCAATACCCATGCAAAGTAATCAATTTTTGTTAAAACCTTTATTTCATATCGTGTCCCCCGCTTTATATATATTATAACGCCAAACGTGTGTCCTGAGTTTAAAGTACAAAATAAATAAGTCGCGCGACAGCCCGGTGTGGGCCAGGGCCTAGCATCTTGCACCCGTTTGCGTTTCTCATACAATACAATGTAGTACAATGAAGTTAATTTCAGACTTAGATTCTTCAATATCGTTGTAACAATAATTCGACTTCACTCTTATTTCACAACAAACTTGGAATATTTAAATAATATTGTATGCTTGGGCTATATTTTCGCCTTAAAAAATAGTTGCTATATGTATCGTTTTTTTTAATATTATTGTAATTTTCGGCTTATAAGCTTTACATTTATAATCAAATGCATGGTGGTTCAGGTCAAGATTCAATTTAAATTCTTATTTATCCCTCATACAATTTACACATCTCAGACAGCCAGATTTACATTCGCTCTTGCAATCCATACTTACATGATTGAAGCCCAGAAATTTTTCACATAAATTGCTTTCATTACAGGATATTTATTTCAGCCAACGCTTATTTTACCTGCTTTATGTATTTCGTTTAAAATTTTCACATTCAAACCAATCACATTCAAACCAATCACATTCAAACCAATCACATTCAAACCAATCACATTCAAACCAATCACATTCAAACCGATCACATTTAAACTCTGTCTTCTTATTTTTACTTTTCCACATACACTTAAATTTATGTCCGCATCTTTTAGCATTTCATTTTCATTCAATTCATCCGTAATTAAGCTATTTTTAATTCTGTTCTTTCTCATGCTAGAAGTTCACGTTAAAATCCTTTCCATGCTTTTCCTTTACATTATCCTTTAGCGTTTCCAATAATTGTACATTCTCGCACGATACTAATACCTCGCTACTGTTAAATCTGTTTATACCTGGCACTTGTATACCCGAATGGCAAGGATCTACACTTGGTTTTAATTCTGATTTTGTCTTATCTGCATTCTGATTATTTTTCGACTCTACTTCAACTTTCGCATTTCTTTTTAGCTCACTTGCATATGTGTTCCTCTCACGTTTTTCAGTTCATTAACCTTAATGTTTTAACGTCTTAATGAAACTAGTTTCTCACCACACTTTTCACATAATATTACCAGAAACTCTTTTTGCTGCAGTGCCGAAACATCATAGTTAGAAAGTTTAGCTGAAAAATATTACCATAGCCACCTTGGCCAAGTTCTGTACCAGCATCACGTCTACTCTTTTTACAAGAGCCGCACTTCAAATCCATAGCTCATATAACAACTTGAAACATAAACTACTGTACAGTTTATCAAACCAAGTAACCCAGTTCAAATAAAAATGAGAAATTTAAAATCAGATTTTTTCGTTCACAAAATTGTAAAAATTGAAATCGCTCGCGTGTTGTTCATTTTTTCTGGAATATTTTTTGATAACTTTTGTACGCTCTTCGGGACAGTGTCTATATTATGTTTCCACATGGGGGGTTCACATTTGCCTAGATCGTGTTTTCGAAAGTTCGCTTGCCAGGCAGTCTAATTCCTGTGCATAAAATCTTGGTAGATAAGGCTAACTAGGGTGTTCAAAGAAGTGCGTGTATATATTGATCCATGCTGGTTGTCATTTCAAAAGCTGTTTTTGGGACAGCTTCTGTTTGCCTCCAGAAAGAGAACGTCTATCTCTTCCTGTTCCTGTTCCAAGTGCAATAAAATGTGATAAATCGTCGCACTAGCGGTCTATCCGTTGGGTGTTTCAGTTAACTCAAGAGTGCCCATTTGAAATTCGGGAGTGCGCGAGTGTTTAGTGAACGAAAAGTATTTGGAGATCTATGCCGACAACTAAGACTAAATTATTCTTCAAAAGGTGAGTGTATTTTTTTTTCACTATGCAATACATTTATTATACAAGGTTGTCAAGCAAATAAGCGCTTTAGAGTTAACAACAATCTTGAATATCCTGACAAACCTTTTCAGCAAATCATTGCTGCACTAGATTCCTTAACTTATGTTGATGGAGCCATCTTTCGCTTTACATCTACAGAATGCGGTGCATAATATGTGCACAGTATTGTTAAGTCTTAACCTTTTGGCGAAGACAACATTTTGTCAAAAATCAAAAGAAACTGGTCGGTATTTAAACGCCGTGGACGGCAATCGGTTTTCAGGGTAAAAATGCTTACTACACTTGGTACTTGGTACTCTTCAAAACTTGTGTGTGCTAGTACGGCCAACTGGTCCAGTAAATGGATTTTTAAGCAGATTTGTGAAAAATTATTTTTCCTGGGACGAATGTCTCTTCTTTAATTCCAACTTCAATTAACATTTGAAAATTTGCTTAGTTTTTAAATGTTGCTCAATTATAAATTGTGAATAGATTTTAAATGTAGTTGCATCTTGTTCAAAGTTATATTTGTTTGTATTATATGAGGCAAAATCTGGAAGGTTCTAACCTTTCGGTTGGTATAGTTTTTAACGTTGAGGGCTATTGTATCGTTGTCAAATTGAACTACAAACGTTCCACTCATTATCTATGTTTCGTTGGTGAGAAAGATTGTGTTCTCTAACAGAAGTTTTGAATTGGAAGTCGCAACTTGCGTTTCTTGCTTTTAACACTTGACCTATGCAATACTCTGTTGGTAGTTTTTCGAGTTGAGTTGCCTGTCGCTGCAAAGATTCATACACAGCATATGATTACATGTGCTCATGTCGTCATGAGCTAACAGAAGTTAATTTGTTTCAAACTGGATTCGCTTGTTGTTCTGAATTGTATTGAATTGATATTGAATAAATCACTGCATGATTAAAGTCCTTTAGGCTAGTTTTTGGTAGCGATATAACATAAAGTAAGAGAGATTCTTTCTGTAGGATGATGGGTTACGCGAATTCTGTTAATTCTATTTCGTTACTATAAGGAAGGATTTTTATTTGAGAGAGTACTTCCTGAATTCCTTCTTTCTTCAGCAGATTAGTGTTAACAATTCCTTTTTTCGCTAGTTGTTCATCTTTGATTGTTGTTAGTTTGTTGTATAATATCTGTTCATATATTTGTCTACACTGATGCTGTATATTCTCTTGATGACCTTGTTGTAAGTTTAGAGAATTGCTTGTGTAACAGTTGTCAGGTGCTTGTTTATTTTGTAATAGCCATTGTTATTTTCGGTGATGACGGTTTGTGTTTTCAATAAATTGTCCCAATCTGTCGCATCTGGTGTGCCTGCTATTCACTTCCACGCAGATACAAGCCAATTTATTGGTCTCACTTTCCTCCGGTTTACTCCATTTAGCTGTCTCAACAATCATTCGGCTTGTTGAATCTGGTGAAGCAATTGCGGTCGGAGAATACTGCTCTTATCTGTTTGGTCTCCTGTCAAGCTTATTAGTTCGTGAATACTGGTGCATTGTATAATGTTGACGATGCCGAATGTCAGCCCTTGGATCGAACTAAAATTAAAGGACAAACAGATTTACTCAGAAGAGTTTATGATTTGGGACTTGGGAATCTTTTTGCTGGTTTCGGTAATGACGGTGACTCTTTGTGTCATTTGACGGCTGCGTATATAACTTTCCCGGGTTGATATGTTTTTGGAATGTTTATATTTTTGTATTCTTGGTTGATCTTCTTTTTCTGTTTACTTTTAATAATTTCGATAAGGTCCTCGTTCACTTAAGCTTAGAAATCAATAAGATTTTGGTAATTGATTATTTGGTTTCTTCCGAAAATTACATCACTAGGCCTTCTCTTAGTAACCGAATGGATGGAATTGTTGTATCGATCTACGTCTACTTCAACGATTTCTTACATTGTATGATATTCAAGCACCTCGTTATTTCTAATATCGTCGAATGTACATTTTCTATAGTTCCATAAACCCCGCTTTTTTGAGGATGAGTCAGGTAGGATTTTATGTCAAGTGCCTTAATGTACATAATTTGAAATGATGGGAATGATAAAGATGCTCTCGTTATAAGTTACGATTTGTTAAGGCACTGAAAAGTAGTGAAGAATCTTATGACTAATTTATATTTGTATTCTTTTATTCTCGCAATCCATCTCTTCAGCTTGGCATTTGCTTTACGGTTGCTCAAAGAAAAAGTCGGTGGGTGATGGTCTGGAGATGTAAGTTATTGGTCTGTCTCTACCGAACACATAAGGTAGTGTTTGAAGCATCTGTTGTTAATATAAAGGATTTCTGGAAATCAGTAAATGTTGGAATTTCGGAATTGTCACGAATTCTTTTAAATTTTCAAAGGCCTTTATTTTATTTTATTTATTTCTCTTTCCTTTAATCTTAAAATAATCAAGTTAATTATATAAAATGTGTGTATGATATCGCAACAAAATAAATCAATAAAACATAAGCATTGTTATAAGAATAGGTAGTAGCATTAGTATTTAATATAGAAATAGAGATAGATGCAACTTAATATAGTGTATACAATGCAGGTATTGTGGGTTTTCAGTTTATTATATTTTTTCAAATTGTAGAAGCAAAAGAATAAAAGGAAAAGTAAGATCTACATACATATATATAATTTTATTTGTTGGGTACATTTCATTTTTAAACTAAGTAGGACAACAAAACTTCAATTTCATTATGGTCAAAATGTAATGCCTCCTGGTGCAGACTATCAATGAAGGAAACATGTTAAATAGCTTATATGACACGACAGAGTAGAAATTTCTAAAGTGGTACGAAATGATGGAATATTTACAAAATTATTCAAGTTGCTTCGCAGAGTGCGGATATCACAGTTCAGGCTGTGATATTCTTTAGAGAATATTTGTATATATTTGTAATAATACAGATATCTAACTGGCAGAATTTGTTGAAACCTAAACAGCTCAATACAATAAGCTGATCGGTATACACCACAAATATTTCTCATGGCTCACTTTTGTAGAACCAGCAAATGTTGTTTTTTCTCTTTGTGAACACCTCCCCAACAACTTATGCCATATTGCAATTTAGAATAAAAAAATCCAAAATATCCTGTGCGCAAAATTTTAAGTTTGAGATGTTACAAGTTACGAACAGAGGAACACAGGTGTTGCTTCAAATTCAAAATGTGACTAGATCAGCTCATATTTTGGCCCATTACCACACCAAGATATTTAGAATCTTTAAAAACTTTTACTTAAAAAATTCAGAGTAACTATTTTTTGTCATATCGAAAACGTCTTTAGTTTCGAAATCAGGAGATGAGCAGTTTGTAAGTTTATATCTGCTGCATCCTACGCCATGAAAGTACATTTTGGTATTTGATGATTATTGTAATTTTAAATTGATCAAACATCAGTTTGGTTTTATTGCTTACTTTTAGTTTCTGACAGGAAAACCACCATCTAAGCAAATATATATCAAAGTTTATATCGGCTACCAGATTCAGTGGATTAGTTGAGATGTATGCGATACCAACATCATCTGCAAACTCAGTTGGCTTACCTTAAGATGGCAAACTGAAAAGTAAGTTTAAATAGACAAGGAATAAGATGGGTCCAAGAACTGATCCATGTGGTACAACTAGATTGGTCGACGCTACATTGCTAATAACGTTCCCACCCTTCACTTTCTGCATTCTATCTTTTAAATAGGAAATACTAAGGAATACCATATAATTTGTTCAGGAGAATTATATGGTCAACCATATAAAACGCTTTGGTAATGTCTACGAACAATGTCAAGTTTTTTTTAAAATAAAGTTCAAGATACCATGTTCATAAGCATTAAGCATAAGACTTCTGAACCAGTAATTGGCCAATTGCTCTCACAGTTTGCTCAACGAAAAAACGGTAGCGAAAAAATCAATAAATTTATTTGTAACTTCTTTAGATTGATCAACGACATCGCCATTTATGATTAAGGAGAACTTGTTAGAAACATACGTAACTTTTGAGTTTGTTATTGCATTTATCACTTTCCATTCTCTTTTGGGGTCGCCTTGTGAAACGAGTAAACATCTTTGATAACAGCTATCACGACACTTATTTATGAGATTGTTTAGATTCTTACATAAGCCTTTATACCGATTTTTTAATCGAGTATTTAATGGATGTTTCTGACATATTTTGCCCAGTTTGGTTTTCAGTCTTATTTTTTTGAGTATCCAGCGATTAATCCATGACAATAAAAAAAAGCGTTCTATTGGGTTTATATTTACAAATTCACCAAACCTTCAAATAATCTTATAGCAACAATCTTTCCCTTGTCTACTTTTCTTAGCAAAATTTGAGATTTTTGAAACCACATATACATATGTAAATACGATATATATAATTTTTTTCAGTCTTAAGTTTTTTGACTTCCATAAATAAAGCCCGAGTATAGCGTGTAAAACAATCATTTATAAATATTCTGTTGTTGATGGCCAGAAAAAATAGAGATGAAACCATCATTTTCACCACTATCCTCTTCTTTTTCATTACTTTTTGTTTTATGGTTGGACTTCTTCTCCCTATCCGCTTCACATAGCAATGCTGGATATGTTCAACAGGTATATGAACATCTAGCGTACTTTGAAATAATTTTTACACATACTCTAGCGCATTGCTGTTATTAACATAAGGAAATCTCTATTACGTTCTCCAAAAGTTTCTGTTCTCTCCAATTCTTTGCTTTCAAGAGCGGAGATCCTTTTTTTCAGTAATTAGTTTTAGTCTTTCAGCTTTTCAAGAAAACTTACTATGTCACAGTTAATTTCTTTTCTGCTGAGCATTTCCTCCCACAACAATTGCAGGGTGACGTTGGCCTTCTGGAGCAGTGTCTGATAACAGTCGCTGTTGTGTTGCGTTGCAGTTCACTAGAGTAATTTCCATCGACTCGCGGCGCAGTAAGACTTTGGGGGTGGTTTTTTGTTCGCCGTTTTTTCAATGCAGCTATACCCACTTTCTGCACTTTCCGAAGAAGAGCAGAGCATTTGTCACATCGATAATGTACACCTTCATTTTTCACACATAGGCAGTTAATAAAAATATTACAGTCTGTCCATCGGATTTTTGAGTCACAATTACAATCTGTTTTCTAATTGCAAACAGAGCAAACCATTTTTGATTTAATTTTGAATAGATTTTTAGTAAAAATAATATAAAGAGAGAGCACCCCACAGCAGTCTAAGTTTAACACGCCTATTCACTTCACTTACAAGTTACAAGATGATTTCCACAGCATTTAACTGAATTTTAACCTTTTTTGACGCATTGGCCTTTACTTGGTCCTTCTCCCCTCTTGTAAGATTCGTTAATGGCTTTGCAATCCTGGCAAAGTCGATTATGAATCGTCTGTAGTAGGAGTTGAGCCCAAGAAATAATTTTAGTTCTTTGAGGTTTTCGGGTGGTTTTAGTTTGCGGATGGGTTCCACTTTCTTCATATCGGGCTTATACCTCGTTTAAGAAATAGTGTTTTCTTCAGGCTTACTCTGAGGTTTTCCGTTTCCAACGCGGATAACACCGTTTCGACGTTCTTAAGGTGTTCTTTATTTTTGCCCTTTTTTTTTATCTTGTCGATGTAGACAACATATTAGACCGATGTAAGATTTCAGAATGTCATCTATAGTTCTTTGGAAGATAGCCCGAATGATAGCCTAGTGGACTCATACTTCCCATTCTTCTACTACTTCGAGATGTCTGCTTCCTTTATTCGTATTTGGTAGAGGCCCTAGGTTAGGTCAAACGTTGTAAAAAACTCGGTTTTTCAACGACTAGCTATCTTGTTATTTATATCAGGAATATAGTATATGTCTGATATTGTGACTGTGGCGTTTGACTTCTTTTGTATTATCTATGGCGGAGAATTGTACGGGCTCTTTGATGGCCTTATAATTCTTTCTTGCAACATCTTTTGAGTCTGCAATTCCACTTCCGAATACCGATAGGATTTCTGCTCTTATGTTGGTATCTATGAGGTCATCATCACTGATTGAGCCAAATACTTTCTTTTGTCCGCTAATTATGTTATAAAGAGGTTTGCTTGTCTCATTGGATATATATGTATATAGATATCCGTTCTTAATTCCGATTTTATTGACTTGAACCGATTTCTTTTTCTCCAGAGAGATTCGGATACCTGGTTTTATTATTAAAATGTTGATTTTCCTGTCTACGATTGCCTCTAAATGTTTGAGCGTGTCACCACCAATAATACCTTGAAATGTTTTTAAGCGAGGTAAGATATAGAAGTCCAAGATGCAGTCATTTCCTACATTCTTGAAAAATGGATCAGAGATTTTTCTTTCAATTCGAATTTCACCTCCGGCTGATTGAATTTTGAATGGTTTGTTAGTCGGTTTTGTGTTGGTAGCAAGTCCCGGTTTCCGGATATCTTATAGGATATGCTAGAGAGTAACCTATCATAAAATTTACTTTAGTGATCTCTTCCTCCAGTGGTTCTGTCGTGTCTTCAAGTAGAGGATCTGTTTCTTCGACTTCTTGTTCATATTCCTCGAAGTACTCTTCTATTTACTGTGTTTCCGTGTTGAACAGCCTTTACCGCTCGGGTGAATAATTGTCCGAGCGGTTCCTGGTCTTATGATGTGCTTGGTTATTTTCATATGTGCTCGGATTTGGCCGATTAATATACTTGGCCTGTTTCGTTTGCATAGACAGGTCAACGGACATTGGTATTTCAGGTTTTGGCGCGGTTGGGCGCTGTGGTTGGGGATAATTCCCAAGTGGTCCTGGAGATTGAGTTTGAATTTATGATGTTGATTGCCGAAATTAAGTTTGACGATGATGATTTTATGTTCAAGTTCCAGACCTCTAAGCATGAGGCATTAGCAGGCTCGGTCTCTTTTTTATTTTTATACCTAGCCTTGAATTTATGTCTGTATCTTTTTGCATTTTGCATTTTGCATTCAGATTTCAGTTCAGATTTTCCTTATTTTTAAAGAGTTTCGACCAGATGATGCAGCCAGCCTATAAACCGCACAAAAAAATTCATTTTTTGGTGTCCATCGGTGGATCACCTCTAGATTTTTTCCCTCAAAATTTGAAACAATATCTCTTATTAAACAAAGCCAGTAAAAGAGAAGTAAACCCTATCACTGAAAAAAAATCTGACGGTAAACATTTAAACGACTTTCAATTTTAAGGATTCTTCCGCAAAATCTTCCAATAACGAATCGATAAATTTGGATCTTTCTAAACGGGGGCGCCATTATTTTCATCAGTACGCACTCTGTGGCTTCCTTGCTTGGAATCCAGAAGAGTAAATGTAGTGCGTAATTTTATATTTGTTTTGAGAATAACCGTTCCATTAGGTGGATTATGTTGACTATAAAAAATTATAAATATTTTTTACTGAAGTTTTGAAATAGCTTCGATACACTAGGCAACTTTACTCGGGCGCTAGTTTTTTCATGATTATTTGTCAGTAATAGATACTCGTACAATACTGAATAAGAGGATGTCACTATCTGTCTGATTAAGTATTAGCTGTCTAGACGTTGCCGTATTCGAAAAAAAACCTTACAAAAAACACTATTCTATGTGTAGTGTATATATATATATAATAAGAACTCTGCCCTCCAAAGCTTTAACCGTAGCACCCGTCTCTCTTTGAGTGCTCATCATTATATCCTCAAGCCCACTTTGGGACGTACTACGGAATATCGTGATTCATTTCTAAGCCGTACAACTTGATTATGGAATGCTCTTCCAAGCTCTCTATTTCCTGTTTGTTATAACTTGAAACTACCTTATTTAGTTATTCTTAGCATTAACTACCTTATTTTTATAAATATTTCGAATATGTCTATACCTAGTTCAATTTGTTTCGGAATTATCATATATTGCCATTATAAAGGCGATGTTTTTTAATCCGTTGTAAATCCGAAGCAAACCAAACGTATTCAACAGATTTATTGATTTCCTTTTCCATAGACATTTTCGCGCAACATTTTTAAATTTTTTTTATCGAATAATGTTATATGTTTCTTAAGATTGTTTACATGGTACAAGTCTAAGAAGCCTGTACCTACTCATTAAATGTTTATCAAATTGTTCTTTTTAGTATTTTAACACGGTCCATTATTTTATCTAATTCGCTTACTGTTGCACAAAACAGTTCACTTTAATTAGAGTCCTTTTATTACTGTCGTTTACTATGAGATCAATATTGAAATCTCTTATAATGATTAAACGTTCCTTATTGTCCATAGGTTCCAAAAACCAACCTGCATAAAGACTTATACAATCATTCACCTGCGAACTTGGTGATCTATACACTACAACAAACGACCACCTTTGAACATAAATCCCGACGTAAGCTTTCAATACCCATGCAAAGTAATCAATTTTTGATAAAACCTTTATTTCATGTCGTGTCCCCCGCTTTATATATATTATAACGCCAAACGTGTGTCCTGAGTATGAAGTACAAAATAAATAAAATAAATAAGTCGCGCGACAGCCCGGTGTGGGCCAGGACCTAGCATCTTGCACCCATTTGTTTTTCTTACTTTATGAGCTTTTACACTCCTGAGCAAGGACCTAATGTTTATTGCCGGCTCTCATAGGCAGAATTTGATTTTCGGAGGTTTGCCATTGTCCGCCGAAAAGGTGATGACGATTTTGAAAAATTTGCTGTTGTGCTCCTACTGGGTTTCGAAACCAGGTAGGTGACGTGACAGCCATTCAGTTAACCATCACGCCATCGCCACCACCTACAATGAAGTACAATGAAGTTAATTTCAAACTCAGATTCTTCAATATCGTTGTAACAATAATTCGACTTCACTCTTATTTCACAACAAACTTGGAATATTTAAATAATATTGTATGCTTGTGCTATAGTTTCGCCTTGAAAAATAGTTGCTATATGTATCGTTTTTTTTTAATATTATTGTAATTTTCGGCTTATAAGCTTTACATTTATAATCAAATGCTTGGTGGTTCACGTCAAGATTCAATTTTAGTTCCTAATTATTTCTCATACAATTGACACATCTCAGATAATCAGATTTACGTTCGCTCTTGCAATTCATACTTACATGATTGAAGCCCAGAAATTTTTCACATAAATTGCTTCCATTACAGGACATTTATTTCAGCCCACGCTTATTTTACCTGCTTTATTTATTTCGTTTAAAATTTTCACATTCAAACCAATCACATTCAAACTCTGTCTTCTTATTTTTATTTTTCCACATACCCTTAAATTTATGTCCGCATCTTTTAGCATTTCATTTTCATTCAATTTATCCGTAATAAAGCTATTTTTAATTCTGGTCTTTCTCATGCTAGAAGTTCACGTTATAATCCTTTCCAAGCTTTTCCTTTAGCGTTTCCAATAATTGTACATTCTCGCACGATACTAATACCTAGCCACTGTTAAATCTGTTTATACCTGGCACTTGTCTACCCGAATGGCGAGGATCTACACTTGATTTTAATTCTGATTTTGTCTTATCTGCATTCTGATTATTTTTCGGCTCTACTTAAACTTTCGCATTTCTTTTAACTCAATTGCATATGTGTTCCTCTCACGTTTTTTAATTCATTAACTGTAATTTCTTAACGTCTTAATAAAACTAGTTTCTCACTACACTAATATTACCAGAAATTCTTTTTGCTACAGTGCCGAAGCATCATAGTCAGAAAGTTTAGTTGGAAAATATTACCATAGCCACCTTGTTTAAGTTCTGTCTCAACATCACGTCTTCTCTTTTTACAGGAGCCGCACTTCAAATCCATCCAGTCTAATTCCTGTGCATAAAATCTTGGTAAGGCTAACTGTCCTCTTTATGAGAAAAGCTGGTTGTCATTTTAAAGGCTGTTTTTGGGACAATTTTTGTGAGCCTACAAAAAAAGAAGGTCTTCCTCTTCCTGTTCCGGTTCCGAGTGCAATAAAATGTGATAAATCGTCGCACTAGCGAGATTGCAAGAGTGCCCATTTGAAATTCGGGAGTGCGCGTGTGTTTAGTGAACGAAAAGTATTTGGAGATCTGTGCTGCCAACTAAGACAAAATTATTCTTCTAAAGGTGAGTGTATTTTTTTTTCCGCTATGTAATACATTTATTTAACAAGGTTGTCAAGCAAGTAAGCACTCTAGAGTAAGCAATATTCTTGAATATCCTGACAAACCTTTATAACAAATCATTGCTGCACTAGATTCCTTTCCTCATATTGATGAAACCATCTTTCGCCTTGCATCTACAGCCTGCAGTCTTACCCTTTTGGCGAAGACAACATTTTGTCATAAAGCAAAAGAAACTGGTCGGTATTTAAAATACCGTGGACGGCAATCGGTTTTCAGGGTAAGTTGGGCAACAAAATGCTTACTACACTTGATACTCTTCAGAACTTGTGTGTGCTTGTACGGCCAACTGGTCCAGTAAATGGCTTTTTAAGGAGATTTGTGAAAAAATTATTTTTTCTGAGACGAATGTCTCTTCTTTAAATCCAACTTCAATTAACATTTGAAAATTTGCTTAGTTTCTAAGTGTTGCTCAATTATAAATTGTAAATAGATTTTAAATGTAATTGCATCTTGTTCAAAATTATATTTGTTTGTATTATAGGAGGCAAAAATCTGGAAGGTTCTAACCTTTCGGTTGGTATAGTTTTTAACGTTGAGGGCTATTGTATCGTTGTCAAAGTGAACTACAAACTTTGCACTCATTATCTAAGTTTCGTTTTCATGCCTTAGAGTCCCGTTGGAGTTGGTGAGAAAGATTGTGTTCTCTAACAGAAGTTTTGAATTGGAAGTCGCAACTTGCGTTTTTTGCTTTTAACACTTGACCTAAGCAATGCTCTGTTGGTAGTTTTTCGAGTTGACTGTCGCTGCAAATACTAATACCCTGCATATGATTACATGTGCTCTTAATACCGTACATCTCGTCATGAGCTTATAGAAGTTCATTTGTTCCAAGGTGGACTCGCTTGTTGTTCTGAATTGTATTGAGTTGATATTAAATAAATCACTGCATGATTTACGTCCTTTAGGCTAGTTTTTGGTAGCGATATGACGTACCATAGGATGATGTAGGATGATGGGTTACGCGTATTTTATTAATTCTTTTTCGTTATTATAACGAAGGGTTTCTATTTGAGAAAGTACTTCCTGAATTCCTTCTTTCTTCAGCAGATTAATGTTAACAATTCGTTTTTTCGCTAGTTGAGCCACGGAGACTATTTCGTTCAATTCATCTTTGATTGTTGTTAGTTTGTTGTATAATATCTGTTCATATATTTGTCTACACTGGTGCTGTATATCCTCTTGATGACCTTGTTGTAAGTTTCGAAAATTGCTTGAGTAACAGTTGTCAGGTGCTTGTTTATTTTGTAATAGCCATTGTTATATTCGGTGATGACGGTTTGTGTTTTCAATAGATTGTCCCAATCTGACGCATCGGGTGTGGCTGCTATTCACTTCCACGCTGATACAAGCCAATTTGTTGGTCTCACTTTCCTTCGGTTTACTCCATTTAGCTGTCTCAACAATCATTCGGCTTGTTGAATCTGTTAAAGCAATTGCGGTCGGAGAATACTGCTCTTATCTGTTTGGCCTCCTGTCAAGCTTATTAGTTCGTTTATGACATTTTCATAGCTCGTCAGGTCGATAATGTGAAATTTCTACTGATGATCTCGCCATTCCCTGGCTTCATGATGAATACTGGTGTATTGTATAATAGTCGAATACGTTTACGATGCCGAATGTCAGCCCTTGAATCGAACTAAAATTAAAGGACAAACAGATTTACTCAGAAGAGTTTATGGTTTGGGACTTGGGAATCTTTTTGCTGGTTTCGATAATGACGGTGACTCTTTGTGTAGAGGGGTATTTGTTTACCATCGCGTCATTTGACGGCTGCGTATATAACTTTCCCGGGTTGATATGTTTTTGGAATGTTTATATTTTTGTTTTCTTGGCTGATCTTCTTTTTCTGTTTACTTTTAATAATTTCGGTAAGGTCCTCGTTCACTTAAGCTTAGAAATCAATAAGATTTTTTTAATTGATTCCTTGGCTACATCACTGGGCCTTCTCTTAGTAACCGAATGGATGGAATTGTTGTATCAAGCACCTCGTTATTTCTAATATCGTCGAATGTACATTTTCTATAGTTCCATTAACCCCGCTTTTTTGAGGAGGAGTCAGGTCGGTTTTTATGTCAAGTGCCTTAATGTACATAATTTGAAATGATGGGAATGATAAAGATGCTCTCGTTATAAGTTACGATTAGTTGAGGCACTGAAAAGTAGTGAAGAATCTTAATAATTTTTTTTCTTGAATACAGTGCCGACAGGTTGTAAATTTTTCCTGGTCTCTTTCGAAAATATCCATATGCATTATTTCAGTGGCGCAAGTAGGAATCGGTGTTTCCTGAAGTTCAGGTTTTGGCGGATGTCTGTCATATTTATTTGAGTTGCAGGTTCCGCAGTGCTTCATGAATTTTTTTTATTAAATTGTTCATTTTCAGGAAAAATAATTTTTCCAGTATTTGTTCCTTATTCTCTCAGTAGTTCCGATGTGCGCTGTTGTGCTCTTCTTGAATGATTCTGATTTTGTTCTCCTCATTACGCAAATCTTCGACTAATCTCCGTGTTATTCTAAACTTGAGTTTAAAAAAAAGGCATTTTTAGATATTTCCTGAAGGAGTGGATTTACTCCACTTGGGAATCTTTGGGAATCTTTACTCCATTAACCACGTTCGAATTTAGTTGTGCCTTTAGGGCATTGCTCAAGGATTCCCCAGTTATTTTCCGGAAGCGGAAGTAATGTTTCCCAAATGTTGCAATGGGGTTCCTCGTATGCGAACAATTCTCGTCCTTCTGAGATAACCAACTGATTCGTAAAAACATTTAAAGCAGCTTCACAATGTTGCAATAGGTCTGAACTGTGCATGATCTGTAAATCGGATGTTGATAAAATATTGGCTTCTGACCTGAGTCTGGATAAGGCATCGGCCGCGAGATACGTTTTCCTGGCTTGTAGACTAATTCATATTTGTATTCTTTTATTCTCGCAATCCATCTCTTCAGCTTGGCATTTGCTTTACGGTTGCTCAAAGAAAAAGTCGGTGGGTGATGGTCTGGAGATGTAAGGAGATGTAAGTTATTGGTCTGTCTCTACCGAACACATAAGGTAGTGTTTAAAGCATCTGTTGTTAATATAAAGGATTTCTGGAAATCCTGGAATTGTCAAGAATTCTTTTAAATTTTCAAATTTTATTTTATTTTATTTATTTTTCTTTCCTTTATTCTTAAAATAGTCAAGTTAATTAAATAAAGTGTGTGTATGATATCGCAACAAAATAAATCAATAAAACATTAGCATTGTTATAAGAATAGGTAGCAGCATTAGTATTTAATATAAAAATAGAGATAGATGCCACTTAATATAGTGTATACAATTCAGGTATTGTGGGTTTTCAGTTTATTATATTATTTCAAATTGTAGAAGCAAAAGAATAGGAGGAAAAGTAAGATCTACATACATATATTTATATTTATTTGTTGAGTACATTTCATTTTTAAACTAAGTAGGACAACAAAACTTCAATTTCATTATGGTCAAAATGTAATGCCTCCTGGTGCAGGCTATCGATGAAGGAAACCTGTTAAATAGCTTATAGGACACGACAGAGTAGAAATTTCTAAAGTAAGTGGTACGAAATGATGGAATATTTACAAAATTATTCAAGTTGCTTCGCAGAGTGCGGATATCACAGTTCAGGCTGTGATATTCTTTAGAGAATATTTGTATATATTTGTAATAATACAGATATCTAACTGGCAGAATTTGTTGAAACCTAAACAGCTCAATACAATAAGCTGATCGGTATACACCACAAATATTTCTCATGGCACACTTTTGTAGAACCAGCAAATGTTGTTTTTTCTCTTTGTGAACACCTCCCCAACAACTTATGCCATATTGCAATTTAGAATAAAAAAATCCAAAATATCCTGTGCGCAAAATTTTAAGTTTGAGAAGTTACAAGTTACGAACAGAGGAACACAGGTGTTGCTTCAAATTCAAAATGTGACTAGATCAGCTCATATTTTGGCCCATTACCACACCAAGATATTTAGAATCTTTAAAAACTTTTACTTAAAAAATTCAGAGTAACTATTTTTTGTCATATCGAAAACGTCTTTAGTTTCGAAATCAGGAGATGAGCAGTTTGTAAGTTTATATCTGCTGCATCCTACGCCATGAAAGTACATTTTGGTATTTGATGATTATTGTAATTTTAAATTGATCAAACATCAGTTTGGTTTTATTGCTTACTTTTAGTTTCTGACAGGAAAACCACCATCTAAGCAAATATATATCAAAGTTTATATCGGCTACCAGATTCAGTGGATTAGTTGAGATGTATGCGATACCAACATCATCTGCAAACTCAGTTGGCTTACCTTAAGATGGCAAACTGAAAAGTGAGTTTAAATAGACAAGGAATAAGATGGGTCCAAGAACTGATCCATGTGGTACAACTAGATTGGTCGACGCTACATTGCTAATAACGTTCCCACCCTTCACTTTCTGCATTCTATCTTTTAAATAGGAAATACTAAGGAATACCATATAATTTGTTCAGGAGAATTATATGGTCAACCATATAAAACGCTTTGGTAATGTCTACGAACAATGTCAAGTTTTTTTTAAAATAAAGTTCAAGATACCATGTTCATAAGCATTAAGCATAAGACTTCTGAACCAGTAATTGGCCAATTGCTCTCACAGTTTGCTCAACGAAAAAACGGTAGCGAAAAAATCAATAAATTTATTTGTAACTTCTTTAGATTGATCAACGACATCGCCATTTATGATTAAGGAGAACTTGTTAGAAACATACGTAACTTTTGAGTTTGTTATTGCATTTATCACTTTCCATTCTCTTTTGGAAATCTCTTATTTATGAGATTGTTTAGATTCTTACATAAGCCTTTATACCGATTTTTTAATCGAGTATTTAATGGATGTTTCTGACATATTTTGCCCAGTTTGGTTTTCAGTCTTATTTTTTTGAGTATCCAGCGATTAATCCATGACAATAAAAAAAAGCGTTCTATTGGGTTTATATTTACAAATTCACCAAACCTTCAAATAATCTTATAGCAACAATCTTTCCCTTGTCTACTTTTCTTAGCAAAATTTGAGATTTTTGAAACCACATATACATATGTAAATACGATATATATAATTTTTTTCAGTCTTAAGTTTTTTGACTTCCATAAATAAAGCCCGAGTATAGCGTGTAAAACAATCATTTATAAATATTCTGTTGTTGATGGCCAGAAAAAATAGAGATGAAACCATCATTTTCACCACTATCCTCTTCTTTTTCATTACTTTTTGTTTTATGGTTGGACTTCTTCTCCCTATCCGCTTCACATAGCAATGCTGGATATGTTCAACAGGTATATGAACATCTAGCGTACTTTGAAATAATTTTTACACATACTCTAGCGCATTGCTGTTATTAACATAAGGAAATCTCTATTACGTTCTCCAAAAGTTTCTGTTCTCTCCAATTCTTTGCTTTCAAGAGCGGAGATCCTTTTTTTCAGTAATTAGTTTTAGTCTTTCAGCTTTTCAAGAAAACTTACTATGTCACAGTTAATTTCTTTTCTGCTGAGCATTTCCTCCCACAACAATTGCAGGGTGACGTTGGCCTTCTGGAGCAGTGTCTGATAACAGTCGCTGTTGTGTTGCGTTGCAGTTCACTAGAGTAATTTCCATCGACTCGCGGCGCAGAAAGACTTTGGGGGTGGTTTTTTGTTCGCCGTTTTTTCAATGCAGCTATACCCACTTTCTGCACTTTCCGAAGAAGAGCAGAGCATTTGTCACATCGATAATGTACACCTTCATTTTTCACACATAGGCAGTTAATAAAAATATTACAGTCTGTCCATCGGATTTTTGAGTCACAATTACAATCTGTTTTCTAATTGCAAACAGAGCAAACCATTTTTGATTTAATTTTGAATAGATTTTTAGTAAAAATAATATAAAGAGAGAGCACCCCACAGCAGTCTAAGTTTAACACGCCTATTCACTTCACTTACAAGTTACAAGATGATTTCCACAGCATTTAACTGAATTTTAACCTTTTTTGACGCATTGGCCTTTACTTGGTCCTTCTCCCCTCTTGTAAGATTCGTTAATGGCTTTGCAATCCTGGCAAAGTCGATTATGAATCGTCTGTAGTAGGAGTTGAGCCCAAGAAATAATTTTAGTTCTTTGAGGTTTTCGGGTGGTTTTAGTTTGCGGATGGGTTCCACTTTCTTCATATCGGGCTTATACCTCGTTTAAGAAATAGTGTTTTCTTCAGGCTTACTCTGAGGTTTTCCGTTTCCAACGCGGATAACACCGTTTCGACGTTCTTAAGGTGTTCTTTATTTTTGCCCTTTTTTTTTATCTTGTCGATGTAGACAACATATTAGACCGATGTAAGATTTCAGAATGTCATCTATAGTTCTTTGGAAGATAGCCCGAGTGATAGCCTAGTGGACTCATACTTCCCATTCTTCTACTACTTCGAGATGTCTGCTTCCTTTATTCGTATTTGGTAGAGGCCCTAGGTTAGGTCAAACGTTGTAAAAAACTCGGTTTTTCAACGACTAGCTATCTTGTTATTTATATCAGGAATATAGTATATGTCTGATATTGTGACTGTGGCGTTTGACTTCTTTTGTATTATCTATGGCGGAGAATTGTACGGGCTCTTTGATGGCCTTATAATTCTTTCTTGCAACATCTTTTGAGTCTGCAATTCCACTTCCGAATACCGATAGGATTTCTGCTCTTATGTTGGTATCTATGAGGTCATCATCACTGATTGAGCCAAATACTTTCTTTTGTCCGCTAATTATGTTATAAAGAGGTTTGCTTGTCTCATTGGATATATATGTATATAGATATCCGTTCTTAATTCCGATTTTATTGACTTGAACCGATTTCTTTTTCTCCAGAGAGATTCGGATACCTGGTTTTATTATTAAAATGTTGATTTTCCTGTCTACGATTGCCTCTAAATGTTTGAGCGTGTCACCACCAATAATACCTTGAAATGTTTTTAAGCGAGGTAAGATATAGAAGTCCAAGATGCAGTCATTTCCTACATTCTTGAAAAATGGATCAGAGATTTTTCTTTCAATTCGAATTTCACCTCCGGCTGATTGAATTTTGAATGGTTTGTTAGTCGGTTTTGTGTTGGTAGCAAGTCCCGGTTTCCGGATATCTTATAGGATATGCTAGAGAGTTACCTATCATAAAATTTACTTTAGTGATCTCTTCCTCCAGTGGTTCTGTCGTGTCTTCAAGTAGAGGATCTGTTTCTTCGACTTCTTGTTCATATTCCTCGAAGTACTCTTCTATTTACTGTGTTTCCGTGTTGAACAGCCTTTACCGCTCGGGTGAATAATTGTCCGAGCGGTTCCTGGTCTTATGATGTGCTTGGTTATTTTCATATGTGCTCGGATTTGGCCGATTAATATACTTGGCCTGTTTCGTTTGCATAGACAGGTCAACGGACATTGGTATTTCAGGTTTTGGCGCGGTTGGGCGCTGTGGTTGGGGATAATTCCCAAGTGGTCCTGGAGATTGAGTTTGAATTTATGATGTTGATTGCCGAAATTAAGTTTGACGATGATGATTTTATGTTCAAGTTCCAGACCTCTAAGCATGAGGCATTAGCAGGCTCGGTCTCTTTTTTATTTTTATACCTAGCCTTGAATTTATGTCTGTATCTTTTTGCATTTTGCATTTTGCATTCAGATTTCAGTTCAGATTTTCCTTATTTTTAAAGAGTTTCGACCAGATGATGCAGCCAGCCTATAAACCGCACAAAAAAATTCATTTTTTGGTGTCCATCGGTGGATCACCTCTAGATTTTTTCCCTCAAAATTTGAAACAATATCTCTTATTAAACAAAGCCAGTAAAAGAGAAGTAAACCCTATCACTGAAAAAAAATCTGACGGTAAACATTTAAACGACTTTCAATTTTAAGGATTCTTCCGCAAAATCTTCCAATAACGAATCGATAAATTTGGATCTTTCTAAACGGGGGCGCCATTATTTTCATCAGTACGCACTCTGTGGCTTCCTTGCTTGGAATCCAGAAGAGTAAATGTAGTGCGTAATTTTATATTTGTTTTGAGAATAACCGTTCCATTAGGTGGATTATGTTGACTATAAAAAATTATAAATATTTTTTACTGAAGTTTTGAAATAGCTTCGATACACTAGGCAACTTTACTCGGGCGCTAGTTTTTTCATGATTATTTGTCAGTAATAGATACTCGTACAATACTGAATAAGAGGATGTCACTATCTGTCTGATTAAGTATTAGCTGTCTAGACGTTGCCGTATTCGAAAAAAAACCTTACAAAAAACACTATTCTATGTGTAGTGTATATATATATATAATAAGAACTCTGCCCTCCAAAGCTTTAACCGTAGCACCCGTCTCTCTTTGAGTGCTCATCATTATATCCTCAAGCCCACTTTGGGACGTACTACGGAATATCGTGATTCATTTCTAAGCCGTACAACTTGATTATGGAATGCTCTTCCAAGCTCTCTATTTCCTGTTTGTTATAACTTGAAACTACCTTATTTAGTTATTCTTAGCATTAACTACCTTATTTTTATAAATATTTCGAATATGTCTATACCTAGTTCAATTTGTTTCGGAATTATCATATATTGCCATTATAAAGGCGATGTTTTTTAATCCGTTGTAAATCCGAAGCAAACCAAACGTATTCAACAGATTTATTGATTTCCTTTTCCATAGACATTTTCGCGCAACATTTTTAAATTTTTTTTATCGAATAATGTTATATGTTCCTTAAGATTGTTTACATTGTACAAGTCTAAGAAGCCTGTACCTACTCATTAAATGTTTATCAAATTGTTCTTTTTAGTATTTTAACACGGCCCATTATTTTATCTAATTCGCTTACTGTTGCACAAAACAGTTCACTTTAATTAGAGTCCTTTTATTACTGTCGTTTACTATGAGATCAATATTGAAATCTCTTATAATGATTAAACGTTCCTTATTGTCCATAGGTTCCAAAAACCAACCTGCATAAAGACTTATACAATCATTCACCTGCGAACTTGGTGATCTATACACTACAACAAACGACCACCTTTGAACATAAATCCCGACGTAAGCTTTCAATACCCATGCAAAGTAATCAATTTTTGATAAAACCTTTATTTCATGTCGTGTCCCCCGCTTTATATATATTATAACGCCAAACGTGTGTCCTGAGTATGAAGTACAAAATAAATAAAATAAATAAGTCGCGCGACAGCCCGGTGTGGGCCAGGACCTAGCATCTTGCACCCATTTGTTTTTCTTACTTTATGAGCTTTTACACTCCTGAGCAAGGACCTAATGTTTATTGCCGGCTCTCATAGGCAGAATTTGATTTTCGGAGGTTTGCCATTGTCCGCCGAAAAGGTGATGACGATTTTGAAAAATTTGCTGTTGTGCTCCTACTGGGTTTCGAAACCAGGTAGGTGACGTGACAGCCATTGAGTTAACCATCACGCCATCGCCACCACCTACAATGAAGTACAATGAAGTTAATTTCAAACTCAGATTCTTCAATATCGTTGTAACAATAATTCGACTTCACTCTTATTTCACAACAAACTTGGAATATTTAAATAATATTGTATGCTTGTGCTATAGTTTCGCCTTAAAAAATAGTTGCTATATGTATCGTTTTTTTTTAATATTATTGTAATTTTCGGCTTATAAGCTTTACATTTATAATCAAATGCTTGGTGGTTCACGTCAAGATTCAATTTTAGTTCCTAATTATTTCTCATACAATTGACACATCTCAGATAATCAGATTTACGTTCGCTCTTGCAATTCATACTTACATGATTGAAGCCCAGAAATTTTTCACATAAATTGCTTCCATTACAGGACATTTATTTCAGCCCACGCTTATTTTACCTGCTTTATTTATTTCGTTTAAAATTTTCACATTCAAACCAATCACATTCAAACTCTGTCTTCTTATTTTTATTTTTCCACATACCCTTAAATTTATGTCCGCATCTTTTAGCATTTCATTTTCATTCAATTTATCCGTAATAAAGCTATTTTTAATTCTGGTCTTTCTCATGCTAGAAGTTCACGTTATAATCCTTTCCAAGCTTTTCCTTTAGCGTTTCCAATAATTGTACATTCTCGCACGATACTAATACCTAGCCACTGTTAAATCTGTTTATACCTGGCACTTGTCTACCCGAATGGCGAGGATCTACACTTGATTTTAATTCTGATTTTGTCTTATCTGCATTCTGATTATTTTTCGGCTCTACTTAAACTTTCGCATTTCTTTTAACTCAATTGCATATGTGTTCCTCTCACGTTTTTTAATTCATTAACTGTAATTTCTTAACGTCTTAATAAAACTAGTTTCTTACTACACTAATATTACCAGAAATTCTTTTTGCTACAGTGCCGAAGCATCATAGTCAGAAAGTTTAGTTGGAAAATATTACCATAGCCACCTTGTTTAAGTTCTGTCTCAACATCACGTCTTCTCTTTTTACAGGAGCCGCACTTCAAATCCATCCAGTCTAATTCCTGTGCATAAAATCTTGGTAAGGCTAACTGTCCTCTTTATGAGAAAAGCTGGTTGTCATTTTAAAGGCTGTTTTTGGGACAATTTTTGTGAGCCTACAAAAAAAGAAGGTCTTCCTCTTCCTGTTCCGGTTCCGAGTGCAATAAAATGTGATAAATCGTCGCACTAGCGAGATTGCAAGAGTGCCCATTTGAAATTCGGGAGTGCGCGTGTGTTTAGTGAACGAAAAGTATTTGGAGATCTGTGCTGCCAACTAAGACAAAATTATTCTTCTAAAGGTGAGTGTATTTTTTTTTCCGCTATGTAATACATTTATTTAACAAGGTTGTCAAGCAAGTAAGCACTCTAGAGTAAGCAATATTCTTGAATATCCTGACAAACCTTTATAACAAATCATTGCTGCACTAGATTCCTTTCCTCATATTGATGAAACCATCTTTCGCCTTGCATCTACAGCCTGCAGTCTTACCCTTTTGGCGAAGACAACATTTTGTCATAAAGCAAAAGAAACTGGTCGGTATTTAAAATACCGTGGACGGCAATCGGTTTTCAGGGTAAGTTGTACAACAAAATGCTTACTACACTTGATACTCTTCAGAACTTGTGTGTGCTTGTACGGCCAACTGGTCCAGTAAATGGCTTTTTAAGGAGATTTGTGAAAAAATTATTTTTTCTGAGACGAATGTCTCTTCTTTAAATCCAACTTCAATTAACATTTGAAAATTTGCTTAGTTTCTAAGTGTTGCTCAATTATAAATTGTAAATAGATTTTAAATGTAATTGCATCTTGTTCAAAATTATATTTGTTTGTATTATAGGAGGCAAAAATCTGGAAGGTTCTAACCTTTCGGTTGGTATAGTTTTTAACGTTGAGGGCTATTGTATCGTTGTCAAAGTGAACTACAAACTTTGCACTCATTATCTAAGTTTCGTTTTCATGCCTTAGAGTCCCGTTGGAGTTGGTGAGAAAGATTGTGTTCTCTAACAGAAGTTTTGAATTGGAAGTCGCAACTTGCGTTTTTTGCTTTTAACACTTGACCTAAGCAATGCTCTGTTGGTAGTTTTTCGAGTTGACTGTCGCTGCAAATACTAATACCCTGCATATGATTACATGTGCTCTTAATACCGTACATCTCGTCATGAGCTTATAGAAGTTCATTTGTTCCAAGGTGGACTCGCTTGTTGTTCTGAATTGTATTGAGTTGATATTAAATAAATCACTGCATGATTTACGTCCTTTAGGCTAGTTTTTGGTAGCGATATGACGTACCATAGGATGATGTAGGATGATGGGTTACGCGTATTTTATTAATTCTTTTTCGTTATTATAACGAAGGGTTTCTATTTGAGAAAGTACTTCCTGAATTCCTTCTTTCTTCAGCAGATTAATGTTAACAATTCGTTTTTTCGCTAGTTGAGCCGCGGAGACTATTTCGTTCAATTCATCTTTGATTGTTGTTAGTTTGTTGTATAATATCTGTTCATATATTTGTCTACACTGGTAATGTCTATCCTCTTGATGACCTTGTTGTAAGTTTCGAAAATTGCTTGAGTAACAGTTGTCAGGTGCTTATTTATTTTGTAATAGTCATTGTTATTTCCGGAGATGACGGTTTGTGTTGGCAGTGATCTCTTCCCCCAGCGGTTTTGTC